>OX463845.1:39405526-39825906 GCA_949825065.1 Odontocerum albicorne | reverse complement strand
AAAAAAATCTTCAATAAATATAGGTAGTCACAGTAATATTATAATCGTATTTTGCCTAATATTTAATGAGCAGAACATATTTGAGTTGAATAAATACTGGAATAAGGGGAATGTATAAAACCAAATAAATCGCAGAAAGGGGCAAAGAAGAAAAAACTTCATAGACGGAATCACGTTCAAATAATGGATAAGATCCGGATTTCTAGTAAAATAATTCATAGTTATCCTATAGAAACCAGGCAGACCCTTAAAATATGGAGTAGTAGCTGGCAGTCTCTTTTCCAGGATGAATACGGAAAAATAGATCAAAAGTCAACTGCCAGAGGAAAACATAAATTAGACAAGACAAAATAACACAAAAAAAAATAGGTCACGGCTTTGACTAAACACAATTTTTTTATCTTCTTCGTATAATGTTAGGATTAGAGAACCAACGATAAATTTAGCCCAGTCATACATAAGCCTTTGGATAGAGGTTTTAATGGTCTATTGTTCTTTTATAAAAAGCCTTTAATACAGGCGGCAGCAGAAACGGTTCATAAGCTACATATGACTTTATTTTATAAGATTAAGGATTTTAATGAGTATACAGTGAAAACTTATTAAAGGGCATACATATAGTATAACATTAATTCTTAGCAGATACTAAAATACTACCCTTAAAAGTAAAAACGCAGCTAATGGCAAAAGTTAAGTTTTGAGAAAACTGCACTTTTATGTTTTTCATTCCTGGTTAAAAATGTCGTGATTCATGAACAAAAAAGCTGTAAAATGTGATTCATAAGCAAAAGCGCAGCAAACGCATAGGCACTTGCTGTTTGCTTAGAAAAACTTAGCATTTTGTAAAATTAAAAAAGACATTATGTCGATTTTTTTGTTGAAATAAATGATTTTCTGTTATTTTTTATGGATTATGATTCAGAATTTGATATGGAATATTGCTTTATACTTAGTTAAATTTCTGATTTTTTTCCCGTTAGCTGGGTTTTTGCTTATGACGGCAGAATAGTTTATAGTTATTCCATTTTAAAAAAACTTTCATTTACTCTGTTGCATGAATAGAGTAACTCAGCGAACTTCTCATGTTGAGGATATTTCTTAAAGCCCTAATCTGTGTAAATAAGGGGAAGATCAAATATCAACATAAAGGGGGGCTGATTTAAGTATTAATGGACGCGGTGCATCTGTAAAAGAAACCATGAAAGATGGAGATGAAGTATATTGGAAATGAGACCAAGAGATCGAAGAAATGTTGGAACATTTCGAGATAGATAGATGGATGTCATTTTCAGCATTTTCAGCGCTAATTTGAAAGAAATTTAAGCTTATCCGACTCGTGTGATTATTAATGAGTCGGGTTTATGTCCAGCAATGAAAGCCACAGGACTGATTGAATAAAGCCCACCATGTTATATTGTGTGAAACTAAAATGTCATACAGTATTTCGGTGTTGAGATAAAAGTAGGTTTAATTTCATTCCATGTGTGTGTCAGACAGTGATAAAAGCTCTGCTTTATGTATAATATGGTATATTACAAGATAAATTTTTTGTGTGCTGCAATTTTTTACATTTTTGTGTGTGTTATGTTGTTTATCAATTTATAGGAATGATTTTTGGTTATTTTACTTGTAGGTTAATAACTGAGTGTACTTGGTAAGTGTGCTGAGTAGAATAAAGATTAAGGGCTAAGCTGCTATCAGCGAAAATGACGTTTAATTTTATTTAAAGATTCATTGAGTGTAATAAAACTGATTGACATATTTTTTCAAACGAATAAGTTCAATACCTAAGCCAACATGAAGATAATTGAAAAAAATTAAATACGTTGCATTTAATGAAGGTTTTGTTAAAAGACGATCATCGAAAATACTGTTGTCTGATCAATTTTTTTTATATAATACTCGTATATATGAATGAATTTAGAAGTATCTTGATACCCCCCAAATATAAGATTTAAAAATCCAGTGTCATTCGAGTTGAGTAGCACAGTGAGGCTTCACTGGTGGCGTTCCGCACAAAAGTCCAGTGCGTTACCGTACGGCTATGAATGAATGAATGTCTTTTACCTGTGGCGAGTAAAATAAAAGGCAAAATTCAAAGTGAGAGACTAGTTCGATTGTTTTTGGTGCCATTGCAGATGACTACAAACGCTAATTTGTGACAGGCACATCCTGTTGCATTAATAATAACAAGCTTCTCTTTTTTCTTGGGTCCCTGATTATTAGCAACTGATCTACGCTATTTGGCTTGATCGGTTGCTGTGTGCTTTCAATTGTACTGATCATGTATATTTTAGAGCGTGTCATGCAGAACGTCATTCATCTCTTGCGCTGCCCAATGTACTTTCTTTAGTCAAGAAATATCCTCACCAAAAAATAATTCAGGCATGCAAAATACATTCCCAGACCAACGCGGGCAAGCACGTCACCTAAGAATATCAATGCTATAGTATTTTTTCTGCCTAAAAGTTCATTGTTAGATACTCTATGATACAATTTAATTTATATTACTTGCCTGAGGTGTGACAACTAAAGTTTTTAAGTGCTTTATTGTACTGTCTGTAGAGAACCCATGATTCGCATCCATTTATCAGAGATGGCGTGGTTACACCTTTATAAACGACTGTTTTGGTTTTCAATGTTAGATCTAAAGCGAATATAGCTACACAAATACTTCTTCAAGGTATACACACATAAACATCTCACACATACACAGATGACTCAACAATGGAAAAAGGAATCACTGACATAATAGACTAAACATGTGGATCACATGTTCATTTTACTTTCAATATATTGTAAATAAAATAACTCGTTTTCTTTCATTCGTTCAGTGCTAGATCGTGATTGTCTAACATTAACTTGCGGAGATCCCACTGGAAGCAGCGCTTCATCTGTTTCAAATCTCGTCATCTATGTTTGCTCTGTCATTAACAATGTTCCCCAAGAAATGAAAGAGTTTTTCGCTTATCAAATGAAGAGCTATTTAGATATTAAAAAAAATGAGTGGCTTTTAAAATATTTCGTAAGTTAAGCATAAAAGATAAAATAACAATTATCAAATGAAGCTTACGTACACGACATATCTTTTATAAAACTAGCACCTTTCATCGCATTGTAAGCTAACCAAACAAGGCCGAATAATATTTACAAAATTAAAAGGTAAAGTCGTGTCCCTGTAAAGAGATGGAGAATGCCGTGAAATTTTATTATATTTGAAAGTCTCGTCCTTGCGGTGTTGCAGGGTGCGAACGTTGCGCCATTACAAAACCCTCTACGAGAGAATATTACTGTACAACAACTTGTAAAAAATATTCCACTTACAAAAAACACTTCGTTATTTAATTATTTTATTTTTTTTATATTTGTTTTGGGTATCACTTTGTGGTAGTCCATTGTACTCGTAATACTCGTGATGAAATTATAATAAATACGTTAATTTAATCATTTCGAGCTCGGTAAAGGTGATCGATATTCAAGTTTTGATGGAAACATACGATCGGACTCTTCTGTAGCTATGTGATGTGATTTGTTCGTCTCTGTTTGAAAATTTTAAGTAAATTATGATTTATTAGATTTTCGACTACTTGGGTATCTTTGAAGTTTCACGAAATATTCCGTTATATTTATTGACTATTTCTTGATTGGTTTTAGTTGATAACAATGTATATGATAGATCATTCAGCCATTAAGTCATTTTTCAATGGTGTAAGTAACACTCTCTGTATTACACAACTTATGTAGTTGTATTGGTTTTAGAATGCCACACGATTGGTTCGCGCAGTTTGAGCTGATTTGAGTACGTAGAACGAATGCATGACGAAATGCTAACAAAACAAATATACAGTGCAAATATGAGCAGTAGACGTGGCAGTGGAATAACAAAAAGAGTATGATTTTAAGACACTTAGAAAAAAGGAAAATTAAGAACATAGAAAAATAATTGAAGCTGTATGATTAAAATGGAAGAGACGAAATAGGTTTGTCGAGAAAATAGTCTGACGCTACGCCTTCTTTGCCTACTACATCAGGTTAGTGACATGTAGTATGAATATATGAATTTAAATGTATTGTGGTTTGAATCTGTGAAGCAAATTAATGCCTGTGTTTGAAATGGTTTCGGGTCCTTTTCAAGCAGAGTTTTGAAAGAATACTTCATTACCGTTGCGCTCGTGGCACGTGAAATTGGGACAAAAGTTCATTAAAACTTTGGAATAAAATAAATCTGAACTGCAATTGTTCTAGAATGTTTTTCAACTTAAACTGTTCTGTTGAGAACATAACATCATGCTATATTTCCGAAAATTCATTTTAATAAATGTAAAAGAAACCGTGTTGTAAATAACAGACTTTATTTAGTTCGAATTAACGATTATTTAAAATAACGTGAAGATTAAATTTTTTCCACTTAGAATGAATGAAAACGGCTTATATTACAAATAAATGAGGCTTTATTTGACTGTATGTTTTGTGGCTATATTTTATTATATATTTTTTGGTCTTTGACTGTTTGAATATTCCTGAAACTATGCATAATGTTCAATTATATTTATAATATACTATGCGTATCTAGAAACTAAGTGTACTGAGGCTCTCACGACTGGATGAATTTTATTTTCAACATGCTGGTTACATTTCCGTGGAGCCTGACCCTTCCCCTCTGCAACGACACCGGTTCGAGGTCAGTATGTTGAAAAAGTTCAAAACCGAAATTTCAGCCAAAAAAATCATGGCATCCGTGTTTTGGGACTGTCAAGGCATAATTTTAATTAAATATATGCCTCAAGGGGAGACAGTCAACTCTGCAAGATACTATGAGACCCTAAAAAAATGGCGGAGGGCGATTCAGAACAAGAGGAGAGGCATGCTGACCAAGGGAGTCTGCCTGCTGCACGATAATGCCAGACCACACACGGCCAACGCCACGAAGGAACTGCTCGCCTCGTTTAAATGGGATGTCCTGAACCATCCCACGCATTCCCCTGACTTAGCACCTTCAGATTACTATATATTTACCTCGCTGAAGCTGCACATGGGTGGAAAAAGGTTTTCAACTGACGAGGAGGTAAAGGAGGAGGTGGAGAAGTGGACGGAGGGGTTGTCACGGTAACCACGTAATTTTTTTTGGTTAAATAAAAAAAATTGTAACCTACAAAAATTCAGTACACTTACTTTCTGGACATGCCTCGTATATCTTGAATGGTTATTGTCAATAACAATGTATTTTCAATAACAATGTATTTACTCTATTATCTTTTATTTAGTAAGCAATACAGTTATATTATTATTCTGTAATATTTTATGAATGATCTTAATTTTTTGAGAAACGTTTAGTTTCTCGAATAATATTTAAATTGGATCAATCTTTGTTTACCTTAAAATGTTGAGTGGGTGTGCTGCTTTAGAAAATACTTTAATACCCTTTTTGGGAAGAGTAATTAAAATTAATCAATAAACATGAACCTCACTTCACCTAAATGTGTTACTTTCGCATATCAGAAAATCTTCATTGTTAATAATTTGTGCTCGGAATATCGGTCAAAAAAGGATTCTTTTTAAATAGCTCATCTTTCTTTTGTAATTTTCCTGCTGTTTTTTAAACATTTTATTCTCAATATATATGCAGATACGAGGAAGTACCGCATCTAATGGTCATAACCACTAATTTCTCAACTTAACACTTAACTTTTTTTTAATATTTGCAATCTGCCAATAATTGTGGGTTCGCATTCCGAGATAGAGCGTCTTTGATGATATTTTGTTTTCTAAATGATGCTGTATAATTTATCCTTTTTATATTACTGTTATTAACCCCTGTGATGTGTAACTAGAACACATTGCTTAGTAAAACTTTAATATCTCCATAAATATAATGAACACTGGGTTAAAATTTTAGGTATTCCTCCATAATATATTTAATCATTGAATGAAAAAAATTATATTTATAATAATAAGCACTTATCGGCCACATCAGAGATATTTTGTGAAAATCAGGAATAAATTCCGCATTACAATCAAACGTATGCAAGTGTGTGACGTAGGTATATTCATTCTAAAAAAACCGCTATGGGTGAGGAAGCGACGCTATTCACGTCTCACTCTCACTCTACTTCGGATATGGGAACGCAAGAAATACAATCAGTTCGCTCGCTTATCTCGCTTCAGTAACTCTCGTTAATTCGTTTGAGGTGGTCGCTTTGTCCGTTTTGTGAACGTCGGCCGATGTTTTTTTTTCATGTTTTCAGCAATTAAATTCCAATTTTTCTCACTTTTGACTTAAAATTTAATTAACTTAAGCGATTGGTTTTAATTTTTCCGATTTTAAATCGTTCATTTTTTCATATGTATTGAATACACAGCACCAGAACGCGCGGATTTTTTTAGCACTGGAAAATAAACCTTGTTAAATTTCCGTTAAATTAATGATCTACGAGTACTAAATATGTATTCCAAGCATTCATTTTCTTTACTCTAATTCTAAACGAATTGAATTTCAACGCTGAAACGACTTTTCATTTTCGCATTTACACTTCGTTAATATCGGTGTTTTTACTTTAAGTGGTTTGAGTCTCTCGCCACTTAGCCTCCCCACCTCTACCAGGCATATTTCGACGTGCGTTTATTACTTTTATTACAAGGAATTGTTTAATATAAAGGCAAAAAGGCATGTTTAATTTTATTCCAGAACACAAATTTTGAAAATATCAAATCTATCACTTACCGAGCATTCCAACAGGGAACTGATTAGGAGTCTGCAAGTTCTCGATGACACTTTGGGTCACTACCCAGACGTAGTTCTCTCCGGTAATGTGTAGGTCCCTGGCTGCAGCCAATATCCTTGCCGCTTCTTCTCTCGTGGCATATAGCAGTAACACCCTGGATTCACTTGACACGAGCTCCAAAAGATCTGTGGGCTTTGTCACCAGCACAGCGTTAAGAATGGTGAACTTGAAGCGATCCTGGATAAGAGAGAAGGTTCCAGTTAGCATACATATCTTAAATATTAAGTGAATTCGAAAGGTTCTAGATGAAAATTATATATAAGGTTTTTAGTAAACATGATTGGTTTGGATACATGATTTTTTTACTGATGTAATTTTTATAAGGATTGTTTTATAAAAGGTATGTTTTTGATAGCAAAATTTTTCTTTAAATAATTGTGAATTTGGAAGATACTGAACAAAATAAGGTTCTAAGTAGTGTTTTTCAAGAATAATGGTCATCTATAGGGGACCTTTGACAGAAGTGGTTACATTTTCCAAAACAAATTACTGAAGGCTGTAAACAACTTTTGAAGTTGATAAACAGTTTCTGTAAGACTTGTATTCATTGGATTTCAAGTATTATTAGATTGCACCAGCACCATACAGAAAAGCTTGACAGTTTTTTGGGACTCCTGAGTTATTGAGTTTTAACATATAACAATTGCAATGCTAACAGTATATATCTTATATCATACAAATTTTAAACTCATGTTTATAATGAAAATGATTTCAGTGATCGTTATTTTTGCACTCTAAAAGATCTTATTTTATAAATCGTCAATGTAAATCTCAAAAATAATTATATGTATACCTTTTAAGAAAAAAAAATTAACGAAACAGTTTCAAAGAATTCTCAGTCATATTGTTAAAAAAAATTATGTGTTACGTTTAATAGGGTTCAGTGTTTTGTATGGTTTTATTCTACAGTAAAAATATCAAGGTATATTAATTGTGACGAGTAATCACAAAGTAATTTTGGTATGGTAATTTGCAGTATGCATTTTATTACCCTGAAAGAAAAATTGTATATTTTTAATTGAAAAATGTTATACTCGTTAATACTGTAAAATGTTGTAAAAGTTCAGGAGGATAAAAACGGATGAATCAAATGAAAGAAAATAATATTGTCAACAGTGCGTACAATGAAATATATATGAATAACAAAGAGTAGCACAGTTTTTCCTTAGTATAGAACATTCAATTACTAGGCTTTCAATTTATGCGGAAGAGTTTTGATGATTGTATACCCAAGCTGTTTTGATAATTGTATACCCAAGCGGTTTTGATGATTGTATACCCAAGCGGTTTTGAGAGGAATATTTATGTAATGATTCGTAGGTTTATTTATAAATATACGTATTAACCAAATTAGAGATCTAATGAGTATTATTGGCAGTGTCCTTTTCTCTTACATTAACATTTAAAGTTATATCGATGTATCTTTATTGTTGTGTTTATTATAATTTACAAATTGTTTTTAATATTGTTTAAACCAACAAACAAAACGAATAACAATTTGTAAATTGTTTTCAACATTGTTTGTTGGTTTGTCAGATAAACACATATTATGTAACGCATTTGTCAAAATGTTTGTAAATAAATTGTGTTTGTAAATATATGTTGAATGTATGGTAGTGTTACAGATCTGTAAGTTACTTCTGCTTGACACATTGTTATATGTATGTACGAGTATATGTCATATTGGGTTTCAGTGTTAATCTGTCTTATGTCAAAAGCTGTAAACACATTGAAGGTGAGTTCTGTTTTTGTCAGTATGTTATATTATAATTTTTTTAGAATTATGCCATTTTGCACAACTTCAAATTGTTAATATGTTCACAATATGCCCCTTATGAGCTATCACATTGTACTTATTAAGGGCGGGTGGTTAATTTGACATTAATTTTCACTTTTTAGAGATAAATTTTAAATTGTTGAATTATGCTAAAAGTAAAAATAACCATTTATTTTTAAGATAAGTATTTTAAATATGGAATATATTTTATATTATTTATAGTTAAGACATTAACATTGTGGAGGTTTATTTTACTCATTAGATATATGTATTTTACGCATCAGATATAGATATTTTACTCATTAGATATAGATATTTTACTCATCAGATATAGATATTTTACTCATCAGATATATAGTATATATTTTCTCATTAGATATAGATGTTTTACTCATTAGATGTAGATATTTTACTTATCAAATATAGATATTTAACTCATTAGATATAGATATTTTACTCATTAGATATAGTATGTATAAATAAAGTGGAGTAATATATTATTTTATATTTCTTTGTATCGTATTGTCTACCACTCACCCTAAAAAGAATTCAACCTGTGATGTCAAATTATTTAAATTTCGAATGATTTAAAATACATCCCCCTTTGCATTTATTGTATTTCTTAAATATCTGCTTGAAGGGTGTATGGTAGTCCGAATACAGCGTACATGTTAATATTTTCGTACAAAACAGTAAGTGGCTAGCACTGAATTAATAAACATCCAGACCATAGGCGACGGTCCCATAAAATATTTACTTTCCATTAATAATATGTGAATTTAAATTTAACACGAACGTAAAATATGGTTACGGTTTGTAAAACATGTGTAAAATAAACCAGTTCCTAATATTATATAAACAAAATAGAATATTGTGATATCAAAGTGAAATGTCGAGAGCACTGTATAAAGATATATTTGGGGGAAAAAACATGAACTCATTTTTTCCACATACCGTAAACAGATTTTTTCAAAGTACGCTTTAAGTAGGTTATAGTTTTTTTAACAAGAATTCTTCTCTTGATTTGTTGACTCCCAGTAATAATTGTTTATTTTTGGAGGTCTATCTGGGGTTCGCTTGTCTGTAATGTTTTATTCATGACCTTTTGAGAGTCTAAGTTATTCATGTATTGTATTGTTTTGTATTATAATTTCATTGTATACAGTACAATCTGGCAGGCGTATTGCTATATGTCAATCTCTTCCAACAGATCAGAAAAACCAGACTGGAATCCTTACAAAAAAATCTGGGTTCCAGCGGGATTTGGACCCACCACTTCCCAGGCTGGAAGACAGGCGTTTTACCAACTAGGCCACAGAGGTCATCGTTTAGTGTTCCTTACAGGGTAGGCAGAGAGAACAAATCTCCAAAACTTTTCTAACCAAGTTTATAACTTTCATTGTTCACCCATATATTTGATTAGTTTAACATATTTAAAAAAACTAACCTGCATCTCGGAAACCCTCTCTCTGACAGCCTGTATGAAATCGTCGTGTCCAGCGATCTGCGAGGTGACCACCGAGAACTGATGCCATTTATATCTTTCCAAGATGCTCAGCATAGCAGCCGTCTGGTGCTCGATAGAAGGGGCCAGTTGCAGCTGCAGAGTTGATTGAGATGCACGTCTCTCTGTAAAGAAAATAATTATACTTTTGACTTTTATTTGTTGATATTTGCCTGTCTCTTAAAGCTCCACACACCACCCAAGTGTTGACACATGGGTGGCATGTGGAACTTTAAGAAGCTGATACTAATAGCTCTGTTGGAGAAGTTTTTTCAAAGTTTATTATCACTTAACATAAACACTACACTCCACCTAAAGCCAAACGTGTTCGTCAGATCATCGACATATTTACAAAGGTTGTATTATAGTTTTTCTTTTCTTGGTAAGTTTTTCAGTTGTTTTAACCAAAAATGCTTTTCTTAACATGTGTAGATGCGGGGAAGTACCTAATCTAATGGTTGCAACTAACATCTATCAATCTTTATACTTTTTTTGGAATATTTTTAATTGGATAATAAAAATGCGTTAGAATCTCGGACTAGAGCACCCTTGAGAAAAGTCTGCTCTGTAAACGACGTTATATAAATTATTATTTTATTATAATTAACAAAAACTAACGCAGATGGTGGAGTGGTATGTATCATTTTATTTTATGGCACAACATTGCGTTAAAACTTTAATGATTTCATTCTTATCATGGTTTATTTTATAGTGATTTAACGATATCAGTTATTGAACCAAAAGGATCCAAAAAAAATATTTAAACAAATTAAGAAAAATGCTGTAAAGAAAATAAAGGTTCAAGGGGATTCGAAAGGGTTCACACAATGCCCGTTTTGATTGTCCGACCTATTCTTTATCTGCGTATATGACACCTTATATACGGGTCCCTAAACATCGCAGGCATGTAACAGCATGTCAGTCAGGTGGTTACAAAAAAGTATACATTTCACGTCATTTCAAGCTAGGTATATTTTGTAAATTGGGGAAGCTTTGCAGCTTGTTCCACATATTGGCCTGTGTAAAAAATCAACAGAGTTTTATTGGTATTGAGAATCCGATTTTCTCTAATTTTCCAAAGGCCCCTTTTTCACTATTTATCTTCAATTGATCAGATCTGTGGAGCCTTATTATTGATGATTGTATTGTATTATACTCAAGTTGTATACACTACAACCAGGAGGGTTTATTGTCATGTAAAAATCTCTTTCCACTAACCATAAAGATGCTAAAAAAGTCTGAAGTATAAACAAGATTGATACATTTTTCTTTTTAAATATTGGGAATCGAACTCCTAACTTTCAGTTTGCGAGACAGGTGCCGTATAAATGTGAGTAAAAAAGATTGGTATATAACGTAAGAAAGTTGAAAATTTTAATTAAATACTCGATGCATGGGTCCGGATGAAGCACAAAACAGAAACATTGAACAAGCTCAGAATATAAAAAAGGTGAAATTAATGTATTATTTCTAGTTAAGGCATTAACATTGTCGAGGTTTAAAGACATTGTGATTTGTTTTATCAGAGTGTTTGATAAAACAAATTACAAGGTGAAATGAAATTGCTGTTGGACACTAATGTCGTCAATTTTCTAAAATTAATTTACACAGTTTATATGCTGTATTGATTAATGACGATCTTTGTCATCTAGTTGGTTTGGTTAGACGCTTGTCTTCCAGTCCAGGGGCTATGGGGTCAAAATAGTTACGTTAAGTTAGATAACCAAATTTCCGCAACTGACATCAACATTGTATATGATACATAGCAGAAAGCAAAGGAACACCGGATATTACAGGCATTTGTATAGTAAACTATACTGTTGCTAAGAACATATGTATCTTGACAGTTTGGGAGAATATTTTAAGCTACATTTATAAGACAAAAAAGATAAAGACATTCCTGTCCTTATTATTCCCCAGTTCTTATTATTCCCCAGTTCTTATTATTCCCCAATTCTTATTATTCCCCAATTCTTATTATTCACCGATTTTTATTATTCCCCGATTCAGAAACAGTTCATATTATTCCCCGAGGGGTATCGGGTTCGACGACCAATTTTCACCACAAAAGTCCCAGCCTTTGAATGCGAAGTTCACAGATACATAAAACCATAATATTTTTGGTTTTCTAGCCATAATCTATAAAACGATCCCACTTATTCTCTGGTCATCTATCTACCCCTTACACCATGGATGCAGTTCTTGCGTAAATTCGACAATTTAGTGCATCGTTTCAATGTTTTATCGGAATAAAATTCACCATAAATGTATTTGGCTTTGTTACCTTTCGTTATATACAGTATTACCTGTTTTTTTTGCCAAACGCTAATCTCTTTGGTGAGTGTTAAACAATTCTTATATGAAAACTGAACTGAACACTTTTTGAAAAATCTGACTACTAACAAGAAATGAATGTGTTATCCCCAGGTTGTAAGACAAGCGTCTTATTAACTAGGCCACAGAGGTCATCAAAGGAGTTTGTGTTAATTGTGAAACAATACGATGATGCTATTATTTATGTTGTATTTTAAACTGTATTTTTGTTCAAAGTAAAATTATTGCATTATGTTCAAAGTAATAAGCCTTGTTTTTCTATTTTCAAATGTGACTGCTGAAGATGTATTTTATTTGAAATTGTTTTTTGCATATAACATACACTGCGGGATGAAATATTGTTTTTTTTATTTCATTTACAACAAGGTCGTGTCATTATGGACATAAAAAGATATAGTAAATATTTATCTTTATTATCAAGGTAAGACATTCTTTGACAAATATATTTTTATTTTCATGTAGTTATATTATGGAAAAATAAATAAAATATAACGATTTCGCCTTACCCTGAAATATTTTTGAAAAGAGAGAATGTTAAAAATCAGAGATGTCGTATGAATTTAATGAGATGGTTTTTGTGATGTAGATGAGGCCAAATATATGTCTTGATAGGCAAGTCTGCACTTCTTTTCCCTCTGCCTACCCCAAAAGGGAAATGTGTGATTGCTTTAACCTTTTGGAATTTAATAACTTTTTGTTTATTTAAACTTATGAATTATTTATCATTTACAGTGGTTAGTGACATATAACAAATACATTCGCAGTCTTTCGATTCATTTCACTAATAACATGACTACCTGTGAAGATATGCACTGAATGCCGCTTGGCTTACAGCGTAGTCTCAACCGTCAATGAGCACAATTAAGTGTGTTCTCACTCACGACCGTAAGGTGAAAGTTCGAGTGCTTTCTAGTTTGCAGCCGTAACGTGAGCACACAGCATATCCCAATGGGAAACAAATCGCACTGCTGCCACATATGCTGAAATTATTAGGTATATTTTCGTTTGAGTTCATTTGGTGCATTGCGTTATATATTATTGTATAACTTTTAGTTGTATACAGTACAACCTAGTGGGTTTATTTTCATGCAGCAATTTCTTTTAATGAACCAGAAAGATGTAAAAACAAGCAATGAATAAAACAAGGCTGAAATCCAAGCTAGGATAAACAAATTTGCTTAAAGTTTACTGTGTTCAAAATTATTAAAATGATTCCACAAAAGCAATTAATTAAATCAACGGATTTCGAAAATTTTATTTTATTTCCACAAGTATCAAAAAAATTAACGTTTAAAAAACAAATATTATGAATGTTCAACCTTTGATTTGATTCAAGAGTAAATAATAAGTAAAAGGATAATGTTGTGGCTGTAAATAAATCCTTAATTTACTGTGTTTGAAACTTAAATAAAGAAATCCCAACATAAATACCTTCAGATCCTGAGGTTAGTTTAAATTTGTCTACTTGCTTTCACTGAGTCTGAAAGCCTTTCAAAGGATTTTTTGAATAGACTGGTATTTATTCTGAAAACCAAAGAAATGAGGGAAATACAAGCTGACGTTGAAATGTAACAGTTTGAATTATTGAGTATTTTCACATTTTATGTTAGATAAAATATAAGCATTGAGAGGATAGGTTTTTAGGGGTAAAATAATGTAATTTTTTTCAGTTTTTGTTTCAATAAAATATGCAACTTTTTTAATATATTTTTTTCTATATCGTTCTTTTCAGGGGAGCAAAACGTTATTTTTTAACAGCTCTAGATAGAAACGCAATAGGAGTTGCTAATGATAAAATAAAATAAAAAATGATTGCCAAATAATAAATTGAAAAATACAATAAATGAATTTTTTTCACTTCATGTAAGACATCATGTATAATTTAAATCATTTTAATGGAGTTCAATATCAGATGCTCTCCGATCGGCTTGGGGTAGATCTAGATGCAAGGAGATAATTAAAAAGGTCATTGACGGCTGCCGCCATCCTCAGACATGAGAGACAGGATTAATGGAAAGGTTAACCGTGAAGTACTTGTAAATAAAAATGCAATCTTCTTCTTCCTAGTGTCATGTCAGGTCCCCACAACGTTGAATATTACCAGAGAGAAAGCATCTTTGTCCCCGTCAGCCCGAAAAATGTAATGCAACAATTAATCTGTTTTTCACAATACTTTGTTATTCGTTACGACATAGTAGAATACAGTAGCTTTGCCAACTTTGGAAATATTAAAGAAGATTTAAATATAATGTTAATAAATTTATTATGTGATAAGCCGGTCTCATTCCTCAGTAAAAAAATTATACATTTGAATTATTTAAACAGTTAGCTGAATAATTCATGTTCAGCATTAACAAATTTAAATGTCAAGTTTATTACGTATTATTAATTTCAAGTTTTTAATAAAAATACAGTTAAAATTTTAATATCTCTCCACTTTTTTTGTGTCTCTTGGTGAAAAAGATCAACAAAACGATAATGTTTTCCAAGAAAGACTTTTAATTACCTTTTCGTTTCAAATCAAGGTTTTAGATTTAAAAACACAGATTATTCGTAAGTTACGAAAGTGATCAGGGTTAAACTTTTTTTATTTCTACTGTCCTTAGAAATTTAATAATAAAGCGGGAAATATACTAATCTGGAAAATCGTTAAAAAATGGTACGTTTTTAAGTCCTCAAAATAGCTAAATACAATACTTAACATCAAAACATTCAAAAATTTCTTTTGGGAAAATTAAATTTTTTATTTCTACATTTCACGCAGTTTCATCCATGGCCTTACACTAACAACACATACATATTTTTTATCTTTCAGTCCTGATAGTTGTGTTATACAATGTATTTATTTCTTAAAAACCTGATTGTCACGTGTGAAATATGGCCGATTTATTACCCCAAGTGGTGATATTTTTCAACCAGCCATATGATTTCAGAAAACACGACCTTCATGCTCTAGTAAGTAAAACATCAGTATTTCAGTCTGGGGTGCAGGTTCAGTTTTAGTCAATTTAAAAAATAAAAGATTTCAGCCAAGTTTCACTTGAGGCCTTATTGGTATATTTCTGGTTGGCAATATGGCAAAAACCAGCCAGGTTGTATTATATACAATAAAAGCTTAAAACAATACGCATAATACAATTCTTTTACAAAGTGTTGAGTAAACTTGAAAAGATTTATATTATTGATATAAAGAAAAAATACTACAACAAAACAAAAAAAATGCAAACAAAATAAATACAAATTCAACAAGGTCATTGGTAGTATGGAGGGAGTAATTATAAAAAAAGTGATAGAAAAACCAGTATAACATACTTAGTCACTGAAAGGAGATACCTATTAAGTACATTTTTATTTCGCTCTTCAAAGCATATGAATGATTATGGGAGTCTTCTATAATAATCGTGTTTTTCTTCATTTTATTTTACAAGTATAATTAAAATAATAAATATTTATTAAAAATGATAAAAATCGCTGAAACGAACATATTGAAACTTTTCATCGAGCGATAAAAAAGGGTTCGATTGCCAAAATCAATTCATTCAAAATATGAAATGATGAAAATAAAAAAAATCTCTGCCATACGAGATTTAACAATGTCGAAAATTGTTTACATAAAAAGGGTTTCCAAAAAATGAAGAAAGATAAAATAAATAATAATAAATGTATTGATCCCTTCGATCAAGGGTCTGCGTTCGCGGGGATAGTGAGGCAGTTTATCTAAGAAGATTGGAATAACTATCTTCTTCTGTGGGAAAGGATACATTTTATGATTACCTTTAAGCCGGTCCAGTTGGTCCTAATCAAAGGATATATACTGACAATCGAAATCTTGTTGGGAATAAGAAATACAGTGGCACGACATGTTGAATTGGTAGATTAATGGGTATTGTGTTATTAATATTGCAGAATCCCGTTTCGGACTCACAGAATTTCACGAAAAAAATATCATTATATCAGTCCACTAATATTAAGCATCCCTAAAATGTAGATTGGACAAATTAGTTAATATACGAGGGTTGATAAAAAAATAAACGGTTTTTTTTCAATTTTGCAGGCTGTTTGTTTTCGATTGAGCCCATCTTTTTTCATCACGTTGGCGACACTATCTGTGATCTACGTTTCAATTTTTAGCCATATTAGATGGGCAGTTTGTGTTTGGCAGGCAAGTATTTACAAGACATTTTAACATGTTTGCGATTTTTTCATTTTAAAAATGACAACAAATATTTCGTTGAGGTTTTATGTTGTTTTCGTGAGGCAATCCGAAGAAAACAAGCAGAATTGTTGGTAAACAACTCCTAGATTTTACGCCGCAATAATGTACCGACTTACACTTCTCTACTGATTCGTGATTTTTTAGCCAAAACCAATACCGTTGTGATGTCGTATTAATCAGATATGACCCCAGCAACTTCTTTCTGTTCCCGAAGATGAAAAGGACAACGTTTTGCGATCATAGAAGAAATAAATGTAAAATCGCTGGGTAACATAAAGACTGTGTCTAAAAGTACTATATGCTCCACAATTTTTTTGTGAATTAGAAAACAACGTTGTTAAAAGTGTATTTTATCCTATGAGAACTTCTTTGAGAGGGACAATTTTTGTGGATTAGAAAACAACGTTGTTAAAAGTGTATTTTACCCTATGAGAACTTCTTTGAGAGGGACAATTATTATTAATATATTAGTGATTCAATAAATATTGTTTTAATAAAGCTTAAAATGGTTATTACTTTGTTTATCAAACTTTATATATAATATGGTAAATGTGCTATTTTATATGAATAATCTTTTCAATTGAAAACGTAATATTGAAATAAAAGTCTAATAATAAGTTCCAAGCCAAGTTGGGAAAATTCGCGAATAGTAACAAACCCCTTCTAAATTACCGTAGTTTACTTGAAAAAAATGAAACGTAAAAAGTCAGATAAATTTGTCATTTGTGGGTGGCAAAATGTTATTTATGGGTGGCGCTTTGAGATTTCCCCTTATAAGTTCGTTACGTATTTTGTCTCTTTGAGTAATATACGAGTACATCATTCATTTCATTATCATCATCGATGAAACATAGTACTCTTCCTCCTATACGCTTACAGCATCACTGGTCTTACGATATTCTTATATATATTGCTCTTCATCTCCATTGGCATTCTTTAGCAGAAGTTACTCCCGTATCTTGTCTGCTAGTCTGATATTTAAAAAACGGTAAACTTTCTTTTTGTTTTTACTTTATTCAACATCAATGATATAATTAAAGTGTTATATTTTAACGAATTAACTTTTTTGTGATGTGGATTTCCTAGTTAGATGATTTTGCCTTCATTAACTCTTTCAGAAAGACATGTTATATACACCGTTTTCTTCTAACTTATTTTTAGGTAATGTTCATATACAGTGTCGTTTCTACAATTTATTTGATTAATTGATACATTATGACACCAAAGTGTCCTTTAAAAATTATAGCAACAATAACTCAAGAAAAATAAAATATCTACAATAAACAAAAGAAACACAATTAAGAATATACTAATTGCAGCCCGTGAAATATTCACGGAAGTAAAACAAATTCTACATTTATGAAAATATATATTCATAAAAGTTGAATTTGTTTATAGAAATCATTTATACATTGTCCCCTTTTATACTGGTTCAAAAATTGCTAGCTAGGTATTTAAAATTCGTTCAGTATAGTTTCCATCTTTTCATTTATCACGGACCCACCGAGCTTCAAATTTCGAATTACTTTCGGAGAGAATCCAAGTACTCCTCTCTCGCTCTCTTGTATTCAAAATGATACTAAATAGTACAAAACGTCTATGATGATACTAAATAGTACAAAAACACCGACAGACTACAAAATTCAAATATAATCAACTAAAATACAAAAATTAAGTTATTCATACAACATAAAAATGGAATAACCAGTCTTTCAGTCAAGAACCAATGTTGAAAAAATTGTAGAGAAAACCCCTCCCGGACTAAATAACATCTAAATAAAAAATATTAACAAAACCTGACAGGAAGTTAAATAAATATGACCCTCTTACTTTTGATGCTAAGATGGTCCGCTGGTGTGTCCCTAAGAGACAAAATAAAAAACTCACGCATTCGTGGAAGCCTAGGTGTTACAGACATCAACCGTAAGATGGAGGAGAGGCGATTGAGATGGTATGGGCACGTTGGACGCAGAGCACCCGATCACATTGTGAACCAGGCAATCTCCATGGATCTTCCTCGAATAACAACCAGAGGAAGACCAAATAATTCATGGGTGGTGCAAAAAGATAACCTGATGCAGAGGCACGGCCTGGGGGACGTAGTCCGGGACAGAAGAGCATACAACTTGAGGACGAGGAGAGCTGACTCCAACAGTCTTCGCAGACAGTGAGTTGGGATGGATCCAGGGAGAAGAAGAAAACTCTTACTTTTGATGAATAACAATGTATAACTGTCGTTAGAAAATTGATCTTGGCACATTTGTAAAAAAGTTTTGTGTATATTTCAGTATTTAAAAAAGTCAAAATACAAAACATGTCTATCTCCATCAGCAAGACTAAATGCATAACTCTAGCCAAAGAGCAAGTTGGATACAGTGAGGCGATCAACGACACACCAATTGAACAAGTTACAAAATTTAAATTCTTGGGTGCTAGCATAATGTGTAATAATGACCTCTATGGCGAAATGCTTGAACAATCACAAAAGGCCGCAGCTATTTCCAAATGTTTAAAGAACACTATCTGGAAAAACAAGCATATGAACATCCAAAGCAAGGTGAGGATATACAAGACTTGTGTCCGCCCCATAATGGCATACAGCATAGAGTCCAGAGCCGACACTTTCAGAACCAAAAATCTCCTTCGAACCAGCAAAATGAAGGTACTCAGGAGTATTGCTGGCAAACCCCTTCGTGATAGAGTACGAAACACAGAAATCCGAAGGATGTGCGAAGTTGAAGATATTGTCAGATGGGGACGACAGAGAAGAAGGTTCTGGAACGAACATGTATCCAGAATGGTGGAACCCAGAGCCGTAAGAATTGCCAGGGACAGTATCCCCCAAGCAAGCAGACCTCCAGGACGACCTCCCAAAAGATGGAAATACAGCTGGCAGTCGACGTCGCAAGAGGCAAACAATGATGCAGGACCATAACAGGCCAACAGGCCTAAAAGAAGAAGAAGAACAAATTAAACGATTCGAAGAAAGCTTTTAACCAAAATGCCTTTTGGGCATACCTTTTATATACTCGCAGAAAAACGACTACTTATCACTATTGCATCATAAAAAGACAATTTACGATTCACCATCGCCAGAATGGAAAATGACTCCATTTTTTTTATAACCTGGCGAAAATGAAAATAAAATAAACATCAAATGGTGATATTTTTGCGTGAAAACCCGAAAAAAAGCTGTAAAATGAGCAACGTGTGGCGCCCCTGAATTTATAACATACTATTGCTGAACCAAAGGAATATTACTTGACCTTAAGGTCATCGGGCTAACTTTTCAAATCGAGTTATCAACAAGTGTCTCCAAATTTAAGTTTTTCATTGATTGAGCTGGGCCTTATATGTTTGCTTTTTTCTGTTGATATTACCTCTTGGCGAATGAAGTGCATATAAACATATAGAGAGAACCAAAGAGTTCTAGAAAGATGGTGGGGTGGAGGGAAACTGGAAAACTGGGGAAAAGATTGGGGGAAGCTGAGTCTTGGTCCGAACCTGATAAAGTTAACTGTGGTGACCTAATCCAAAGGGTCTTCTTTGGGTTAGGTTACCACAGTTAACTCTGGTTGACATTTATTTTGCGTGAATGTTTATTGGCACTTGCTCTGAAAAAAGACTGGTTTAAAATCCCATTGATCATGGAAAGTGAAATAAAGAACTTTAAATATACACCGACTTCACATCACTGATTAACCAAAAGGGAAAAATATATTTCTAGAAATCACTGACACAACACACTTCATATAAGAATGGAAATGCCAAATCTTCACATACAACATCACGCGAACACTTCTTTCGGACTGCCGATGACTGGGGTATTGAAGAAGAAATTGTGAGTTTTTCTTAATTTTTTTCTTACGTTAGATCTGTGGTCCATTATCAAAATTGCTTCTCTGGAGATGTTAAGGCCCAGTTATCATTAAATCTTATTGTATGTATTCCTGAAGAACAGCTGGTTGAGGAAATTGAATGCATTTCTAAGTAGGAAACTTGGCACATTACCTCGGCAGTATCTTCTGCGTTTCTGGCCCATGTTTCTTATTCATATATTTTTCATTTTCCCTGCAATAACTCCTGCAATGACCGTGACCCTAATGACCTCCATGGCTTAGTAAGTAAGACGCCTTTCTCCCAACCCAGAGGTTGCGGATTGAAATCCCGCTGGAACCCATTATTTTTAAAGAATTCCAGTCTGGTTTCCACTTAAGGTCTTTTTAACATCTTTCTGGTTGGCTGGAGGAGATTTTCACACGGAAATAAACGTACCAGGTTTTACTGTATACAATAAAAGTGTAATAGTATAATGTACAATTAATTTGGGGTTTTCATTGCATTACTTCTGAGCATTCATTTGTTTTAATTGTTATTACTCTAGACTATTAAATGAGTCAATGTTAACTTCACAAATAAATTGTTAACTTTGAGTTTAAATAATTATTTTGATCAACATTAAGCTCTTTAAATCGATTAAATAGCTGTAAAGTTAACATTAGTAAATTATATAAAAATGAATATACGAGTAGATTATGGATCGATTTAATCAAAAAACAAATAAATGTCTGTCAAATATGTGACTCAAATGATATCAAGACAGATGGTAAGAACATTGAGCTTGATATGTGAAGGATGATTGTTAAACCAAGAATAAATTGGAAATGAGGCTGTGATCAACATTAAGGGTAGAATAATAAATTAAAAAATGGGGAGATCGCTTACGAAGCGTTAATAAAACATATCAAAAAAATATATATAATGGAGGTCTTTAGCAGAGGGCATTAAGCAAAATAAGAAATACCCAGGCTGGTAATGATTTTTATGCAATTGTGATATAAAATCCGCGCCCTAAAGCAAAATACTTTTATATGAGTCCCGTTTCTGAGTTAACCTGGAGGCTTTGTAGTATAAAATAAGAAAACGAGGACCGACAGATTCTTTGAGGGCGAATCAAATTGTTTTCGTTTTTTGTGCCGAATGCCATAACCTGCCCACAAAATCCAAACGGAGCTTAAAAAGGTTTTCGTTTCGGTTAGTAGATTATTTTTCCTTATATCATAATTATCACTATCATCATACTAAATGTGTCATCACGAATACAGAGACGCTATCAAATGCCTCCGGTCAGGTTGATCCATAACATAAATATTTCTATCGTTATACCTACAAACGTGTAAGGTAATATTGTATCCTTCCCAAATATTTTTCTATTTCTTCGAATTCATTATTACATTTAATTTAAAATCATGTATAACTAGTTGCAACCCGTGAAATATTCACGGAAGTAAAACAAATTCTAAATCAATGAAAATATACAGTTATAAAGATATAATTTATTTATATATATATATATATATATATATATATATATATATATATATATATATATATATATATATATATATATATATATATATATATATATATATATATATATATATATATATATATATATATATATATATATATATATATATATATATATATATATATATATATATATATATATATATATATATATATATATATATATATATATATATATATATATATATATATATATATATATATATATATATATATATATATATATATATATATATATATATATATATATATATATATATATATATATATATATATATATATATATATATATATCATTTATACATCGTCCCCTTTTACACCGGTTCAAAAATTGTTAGCTAGGTATTTAAAATTCGTTCAGTATCACGGACCCACCGAGATTCAAATTTCGAACTACTTTCGGAGAGAATCCAAGTATTCTTCTCTCGCTCTCTTGCATTCAAAATTCAATTCTCGTATTCTTTCTTTGGCGACAGCCGTCGTATGGGTTTTGGCCTATTTATACTATGATTACCGAGTTTGTGGAATGATTTTTCAATATTAATATAACAAAAGTAATCTCCCAATATCCTTGAAGCGAAGGGTCTACAACCAGTGCATTCTCCGTGTATTTACGTATGGCTGCGAGACATGGACGCTCACAGTAATGAACACACAAAAGCTCCAGACGGCACAAAGAGGCATGGAGAGATGCATGTTGGAATATACTAAGCGATACCATAAACGAAAAACCTGGATTCGCAATATAACAAAGATAGAAGATTATAAATGTATGCAAAAGAATGAAGTGGCAATGGGCCGGACACGTAGCCAGAATGTTATAGACATCCGAAATAATCCAATGGTACCTAAGAGGCATAAAGAGGCCCAGAAGAAGACCGAAGGTACGCTGGATAGATGAAATCAGAAAGCATGGCAGCATCACATGGCATCAACGAGCAAAAAACCGAACTATTTGGAGTCAACGTGGGGAGACCTTTATCCAGCAGTGAATCGACCCTGGTTGACAATGATGATGATATGATATAATAATTTAAATAAAATTTCAATAAAAATATTGAATTCTACAATAGTTGGAAAACGTGTCTAAGGACGTGCGTCATCAATAACTTATATTTTTTATTTAAATTCGATAGTTGTGAATTGTTTATTGTTTTACTTACATAGTTATACAATTATCTCAAGTAAAATATTTTCTCAACAACGAAATCAACGTCTTCCAGCAATTTTTCCTGATTAAGTCACACATCATATCAAATATTTGGCAAATCAATAACGCCTTATATTAATTGTTCTCGATCAATGTTTATTTGTTTCATAGCTATTTTCTGCTGTTTGGACAATTTCCTCCTTCCAGACATTTTGCTACTTGGAATGCTTTAATGAGCAACAGTAAATTGATAGTTCAACATTTGTTAAACTAATTTTTCAGTGCATGTGTATACTCTGGATGCCAATGAAAACAAGTATGTTTTAATTTTTTTTGTAAACTGTTCAGGGAAAATAAATCATTCAAATAATGCAAGTACTTTACAGGCGCCTACCCTATCTGCCTTGCTACAGAAGTTGTAATTAGACAGCATAATGTATTTCAAAATTAGAACACTTTGCTTCATTTTGGCATGCGTACCGAATTATATATTGTACATAGATAGATGTTGGCGGCCGTGGTCTAATGAAAAAATGTACGCTAGTCAAGCGGGTGTCTGAAATTCGATTCCTGTTGGATTTAATTCAAGAATGTTTTCAATATTAGACCGTTTTACAACTTAATTTACCTTTTATGTATCTTGTTTGCTGCTTATTGTGAAGTCTTTAAGCAGCGCTTTATAGCGTTCATATGCTTAAAAGCAACGTAAAAAATAGTGCTTCAAACGTATCGATAATCTTCTAAGTTTAATATTCTTAACATTGAAACTGTGTGGTTAATCTGTTGAGAACATATGTTTGGTAAAATGCAAATAATCAACACGCCATGCCCCTTGTGGAGAAGGTAGAATGAACAGATCTCCAAACTTTTTTATTCAAGCACACAACTTTCACCTCATCCACATTTATACATCTCGTCATGAACAATCTTTTTTTATTAATAAAACTTCTCACTAACTTCTTTCAGAATCTGGTACCTTTGGTCTAGCCACGTTTCTCACAGTCTACCTCTTCTACGCACACCTAGCATTTCTGACTAGTATACTCACTTAGTTATTATTTCGTCATTCACTCTTTTCACATGTCTAAACCATGTAAATTCTTACTTCTTCTTACTTGACCAAACATACATTAATTTATGATATCTTCATTCCGCCTTCCTTCAAAAATTGACATTCTTCAAATGTTCCTTAATTTACGTATATTATTATTATTCTACTTACTTTCCCTTCCTTACACCAATTCTATTATTTACTTTCCCTTCCTTACAACAAGCTGGGCACCAACATACTAGTATGTTTTTCTTTATTTTTGCAATAGTTGATATTTCGCGGTTATTGTATACGAGTATAACCTTAAGTACTCCGCTTACATTTAGGTACTTCCCTATTCCTACTCTTCTTCCAATGTTCTCTTACACATTCTGCCCAGATAACAAAACTTATCCACCTGTTGCAGTTTTTCTGAGTCAACTCATACATCGCACACACTTTTTACAATTTATTGCATAAGTTTTGTGAAAATAAAAGAAAGTAGATGAAATGTGTATTAAACATCGCATTAAGAGTGCAACCTTTCTGAATAAATAAACGGTAGATTTAAAGTGCCTGGAAATATTGTATAATATATTCATCCAGATATATGAGATAAAACAATATAGCAGATTTTGTATTTATTATTAGTATTAAAGGTTTAAATATGTATACATTAATTCATCAAACTTATAAGCTAAATTTATAGATGTAAAACAAAGTCCTGTAAAGGTTTTACAGGATAATAAAATAGTGCTATATGTGCAATATATTTATTACTATTGAGCACTTTTTAAATCATGTTAGTGTTTAAATAAACTTTGCCCTTGTTAAAAATAAGGTTTAAATTACAGAATATCAGAAAATACAACGTTAATAACGTAGAAACGTACATGGTTTTTGATAGGGGTCGATTAAGTAAAATTGTTTTATCCAAACGCATTATTTTATTCATAATTTAATTTCGCAAGCTATAAATATCCTTTTTTAATTATGAACTGAACTCTTCCATTTTTAGCTCGAAATACTTAGAACTATTCAAAATGAGATACTATGAGAATCGAATATCTTATCAAGAATAGTTTCTCTTTTACTTTAATTTACATTGATTTTTTTTTAAATCTCTATATATCTTATTCTCTAAATAGAGCCTCCCCTACTACTCGTATTTTAGGTACTATTATATATTAAGAATATCCAAAAATTTCGGTTCATCCTAAATCAGATAATCGTATAAGATAAACTGTAACTTTTAAAAAAACTTTCTGTTTAGGTTTGATGCATGTTTTTGGTTTGTCGCACTTTGATAATAATATTAGTGAGGTAGTGATAAAATAAGTGATATCGAGTTGAAATGTTGGTTTCGATTGGTTGGTTGGTTTCGAAGCAATTCATATAAGTTTTTTATTTCACATAAACGCGATATGCTGTATTTTTTATGAGAGTATTAGTACAATATATAAGTATGATAATATGCCCGTTAATTTTACAATGCTTGTGTCAAAAGTAGTTATTGCTTATTTTTGGTTATAAAATTAATATAAGCAAACAGACAAATAATGAAAATGGTTTTTAAATTACCTTAAAAAAATTTTATTACAGTTTAAAATCGGTGCACTTACTACGTTTAAGTATGCAGTTCAAATTTGCTTCTCCCTTCAACTAAGAACTTAATTTTTTCTATTAGCATCGGGGATATAAGATTATCCATAATTAAGATAACCCACAAATTGTATGTAAAAAAAAGATAAACCTCAATTTTGTTAAATTAACCGCACAAAAGTTTTTTTTTTGGTTTTTAATGACGCCCTTTGTATTTTTTGAGTCCGCCACTGTCTGTAGGCATCACTGAGCGCCGCGTTCCACGCCTGCCACGTATCCAGCACCCACACAAGCGGCATACCAACCTGGATTCCAGATTCTCCGAGATCCTCCCCATCCCTCTCACTCCGAATGCTTTGATTCATCCCCACGGCACCCGATATTATTCGACGGCTTTCATCTCATTAGCCTTCAGGTAATATGAGTTCCGTTCTTTAGTATCTACTTAAAAATGGATTTAAATTTGCAAAAAGATTTAACCCACAGAATAAGTATTTTTGGATTCTTTCTTGGATAATGGCTGCGAACTTCTTTCTTTGAAGGATTGGCATTGCCAAGATATGTCTCCCCCTATAGATCTTTATTACAACAGGTTCACCAAAGATATATTTATTTTTAAATCTTCTTCTTTCTCTTGAGTTAGATTTGTGGTCTATTATCACCAGGACTGTCTCTCACCAGGACTTTTCCAGCTTATTTTTATAGTACGACTATCAGTGGGTATTTCATGCATAGCCACGTAGGGAATTTTAGTATTATTAATATTTTTCACATGGTCTCGCCAGTGTCCTTTGTGGTTTCTCGTCCATCTCACAATATTTTCAACTGCACATATTTTTCAGATACAAAACTTTATAAACTTGTTAGAAAAAAGTTTTGCCTTCAATAGTTCTGAGCGTTTTCATTTCATTCTCACCATATTTTCTATTTTTTTTGTTTTTTTAGATCCATAACCTAATTTATAAGTCAAAGAAAAAAGGAAAGGACAATTTTGAATAACTCAATACTCGAACCTACTAGTATTAAAGTGATCACCTCTGGCAGGTATAAAAGGAATTGGCTTCAACATATGTGTAACATATTACATAAATTTTGAATAAAATTTATTCCTAACGTTTTGATTCTCTTGTGAATTCTTATTTTTTACGTAACCACTGTGATTGTGGCTAGCCTGAATTCGGATCGCATACGTTTAATGCTGACCTCAAAGTTGTCTTCATCTCGTTTAATCTTCAGCTTTTTTGTATGATTCCTGGAGTAAGTGATAAGTCAGATTTATCAAAAAATTTGGATTTTATTTAAACTAAAATAAAATCTAAAGTTTTAATATCATTGGTTGTAAATTACATTTAAGAAATACAATTTCTATACCGCCGTTTTGTGATTGAAACCTTTCCAAAAACACTTCTGATACATATTTCAAAGTTAATTGACATACTATATATCTGTTATGTTTGATGTCATGACGTTATGCCAGTTATGTTTGACGTAACGGTTGTTTTTCTGAAAACTTCATTTAAATGATGTAACGACGTTATGCCAGTTATGTTTGACGTAACGGTTGTTTTTCTGAAAACTTCATTTAAATGTAAAAAATAAAACAAATAGTAGAACTAAACGTGGATACATTCACTTTAGAGTATCGCAATAGGACGCATAAACGTTGGTTTTAGTAGCCATTAGCCACGTATATGATGTGCCGAGAGGCTGCGCAGGACAATTATGGGTGAGGTGCGCAGAATGTCACCTTGCGCTAGCGATAGACCGATTTTTCCAAGGACTATTTCATATGACATTATTAAGAATTACAAGCTAGTGTGGTTATCTTAAAATAAGGAGAAAAAAATATAATACCATATTTATAATATTTAATAAATAATAAAAAAAGCTTTGTTATACTGTAGAAAGTCATTTAAGTATAGGTAAAGAAATTAAAAATGGTGTACAATTCTCCCAGTCATATTTTGTTTGAGAAAATTTGTGTATCAATTCAATAAAGGAAATTGTCGAGGTATTTTCATTATAAAAAAAAATTACCACCCAGTTAGTGTGACTTGCCTTTCACCCCGGGAGTTAGCGAGTTCACTTTCCAATACAGTTAGCGAGTTCACCCAAATTAATTACAGTTAGCGAGTTCACCCAAATTAATGTTTTCACTTACGACCTTTGTAAATTTGATCTCTGATTTATTACAATATATTGCAACGTGGCAATAAACCCATCAGGTTGATCTGTATACAAATAAATTGTAATATAGTTAAACATTTTTTTCATTCTGACAAAGAACCACCCCTTGTTATGAAATTTTAATTATATGCTAAAATTACACATGATCCATATTCTGATTTAAAATACCGACCTGAAAAAAAATATATTTATGAATAAAGTGAAAATAAACTAATTATATATTTTAACTCCACTTCTCAATTAGTGGCAATGACGTGATCAATTTATTTGTACACGTTTTTTTTATCTGTATTGACGGGTACTTGGTACGGCATTTTTCTTGCTGAAAATTTATTTCACAAAAATATTTTTTTTTTAACATTGTCATTGAATTTTTCAAGAAATATTAGTATAATATAATAACATGATTCAAATGTTCTTAGCTTTGGAAACATTATTCATGAATATAAAAATGTACGGAATAACTTACATATGTAGTTAAAGAGTCGTTTAGTTTTATACCAATAACGACATCAAACTTCGAGTATTATTAAAGCCGTCACTATCGGAATATAACTATCAAATTCTAAGCCCCAGGGGTTTAGTTCATTATATTATATATCTGGAGAAGATAAGAATTTCATTTTGAGTGTACATAATATGTAAAAATATTATGTTACAAATATTCTTGACAAATATAGTTTCATAAATTTAAAAAATATATCATTTCTTGTGAAGTATTAACATCTCCCATAGAAGTTCACTTGTATCTCCTGAAATAAGAAATGTTATATCGTTAAGGCCTTTACAATTCTGTAAGTTGATCAACATTGGAAACTCAGGTAACGTCCGTAATCTGAGAAGGTTAAATTGAAAGTGAAAAAAATTTTGTTCGACTTTTTTTCCTTATTTACTTTGTGTATTTAAATTAATTATTGGAAGCTTTTGTAGATATTAAAAAAAATGCGAAATTTCTTTTAGTTAAATGCAAATAAAAAACTTAAGATTTTAACATCGGTTCGATAGGCTGCAATAAAAAATAAACGATGATGAAACAGCTAATATTTTACTGTCAAGTATTTTATATTGCTTAAAACCTAGCGTTATTAAGTTTCGCTGACTACCCCAAATCTTCTACGAGTATTAATTTAAGGCACCTACTAAGCGCAAAGATAATAATAAATTCAGACAATGACCAATTTAAACCTAACTCGGCATGCCTGAGTATTAAAGCAAGCAAATCAAGCTTGGGCCAAGGCATCCATAAATTTATTTGCAATAATAGCTCGCAAATTTTAATTTAATTATTCTATAAACTTGGAATCCTTTTTTACTTATTAGAAATTCATCGAACAAACATTTTTTTTGAGTTCAGAAATTATCCATCCTACAAGTAATAGCCCTTTATAATGACGGAAGTAAAAACATTTTTTTTACGGAAGTAAAAACACCCGCTTGCTCGTTGTGATTGACGCGATTGTTTCTTCTTCTAAGCATCTGTAACTCTTTTTTGCAGCCCTTTTATCGTTTTGACAAATAACAACTCTGTAATATTCCAGATTAAAATGTTGTCTTGCAGAATTAAACAACTTACATTTTTAAATTAATTATAAACAATTATGAGTTTAAGGGTGCATGGCCGCGCGGTAACGCACTGAACTTCCGTGCAGAAGGTCGTCAGTTCGAACCCTGCATGTACTATTCTGTTCGAACGATATAGGCACTTTTTCTACCTAGTGTTCGAGGGTATAGAGATACACATGCCTTCGGTCATATTTATTCATTCAAAAAAAAAAAAAAGTTTCCGCAATGAAATTGGAAAAGTAGAGTAAGAATGAAACGAAACTAAGA
This sequence comes from Odontocerum albicorne, assembly GCA_949825065.1. Lineage (NCBI taxonomy): Eukaryota > Metazoa > Arthropoda > Insecta > Trichoptera > Odontoceridae > Odontocerum > Odontocerum albicorne. The sequence continues at coordinate 39,796,124 of OX463845.1, read as the reverse complement.
ATAGAGAAGTTATCTTATTGACTTATCCTACCTCATATCCCGAAGCTCTTCAGTCGGACAGGTGACAGTTTCATCATTATGTTTATAGAACCTCGTTTATAAACACGTGCAGGGGGGATTAATGTAATTTGTAGAAACACAAAGTTAGTTATTGTCAAATAATCTTATATGGAGATTCACAAAGCAAAAGCCGAAACTTTTGATAATAAAAGTAGAACTGACATTAGTGTTACTGATATATTTAAGATAAATCAATAACATTTAACATAACCTATTGCTATAAAAAATCAGTTCCGGTCTTATTTTTCTAAAGATATGTATTTTTTTTATTACTTTTCCAGTTTATGTTTTCTTAATACTTCAAAATACTGTTATTTTTCTACACTAAGCATATTGGGATAGCATATAGATGCCTAACAAAGTACTCTTTTCCAAGCCCCAAGGAAGACGTAGCGTGGGCAGACCAAAGCTTAGGTGGATGGATGGGGTGCAGAATGATGCAAACGTGATTGGCATCAGGGGCTGGAGGAGTGCATCCCAGGATAGGGGGGAATGGCAACGACTGCTGGAGGAGGCCGGGGCCCACAATGGGCTGTAGTGCCATTGATGATGATGATGATGAAGCATATTGGGATAAAGAACTGATTCATAAGCAAGTAATCCAACAAATTTCTTCTTCATTGCGTGCTCAGTTGTGAATTTTCTGGAATATAGTGTGCAACCTGTTCCGGTATTATCCAGTCCTGGGTCATATTGAATGGGGTGCTCAAAGAGGATTCTGTTGATTCCCTTATTTGGTTCATATGTTGTTTAGGAAACCTTTGTCTAGCTTACTTTCCTTAAGTGCGTTTATGATCAACTTCTCCAGGATTTCGTTATCATCTCTGGTGGTATGTCTAAAGTTTGTCTGGATTTTTGTTTAAAAAGCTCTTGCGTCACTTTGTAGAACTCCATAAATGATATAAAATTATAACACAGTAGTTACTTTGTTTTATTCCACTTTATTTATTGCGAATCACAATTAATTTCAACACTCGTTGTATGACTATCAGCTGAGCTGTCAAGAACTTGACAACTGACCTGAAAAGTTCTTGACAACTCACTTGATGATGACACAGCGTGTGTTGAAATGTGATTACGTAAAGCAAATAATTTGCATTACTTAAAACTTGGTCAGTCATGATACGAGTTATATAAACGCTTTATAAGTTAGAGTGGTCTTTATTATTCGTCATAAGCTAGAATCTTGAGCCTGTAGGGTACCCACGTCCCTAAAATATTGTCAACATGCAGGGTCAACGACCGATGAATCAACCTCTGGATATGTACAATTGTCACATACCAGAACGTCAATACTGTTTACACGCAAATAATATTTACATCGCATTCCAAGGTAGAAAGAGAACATATCACGCCGTCTCGCCGTTTCGACAATAAATATCCTACCCACTGTATTATCCGCAGCGCTTGCGACCACCTCAGCACGCGCAGGAGTGAGATCGAGATATACCGCGGACGCAGTCACGCGTCCCGTTCTGAAATTCTATATATACCTACTTATCGTTGAATAAAGAGCACTTGTTATTATTCGCTTGACCATTAATTTCTGTTTACTATTTATTATTATTCACTCTCACTTCCCGCATTCCTGAATCGACGTATTTTATTTTGAATACAAAACAAATCAAAATCATCACGACGTATCAAATTAAGCATCTCGCTAAATTGATGACCCCGAACGAAAAGGAACACAGAATTCGACTAAAGCGAATACAGAGATGTCAACAACATCATCATCAGCACGTCCTACTAGGACACACGCTAAAAGCCAAATCATCGTTCATATTCGTTTGTATAAATTTCTTAAGTAATAATCTTCTTTACTTTTATCCTAAAAAACAATCATAAAAAATATAGCGTTTGAACTTGAAGTAATCGACACAAACCAACGTTAAAAAGTCAAATAAAATTACTTATGTATATATAAAAATTATATAAAAATCAGGAGGAACATAAAAACTAATACAAGTATTTTAAATAAAAAAACACTCCCTGTTCTAATGATATTTATTTTATAAAGAACCTACCAACTGGTCGAGTACAGTAATGAATGGTCCAAACAGAACATTATGTTAATGTATGCACCGATTGTTCAATACCATACACCAATATGTAGAGAGGAAAACTATCCCACATACCAACACCCAATTCTGAAATACGAGTACATATGCATAATGAAAGTTTGTTCGATAAAACGTTCGTGTGATGAATTGTGATTTACAATAAATAAAGTGAAATATTTATTTATTTATTTATTAAACACTTCTATTGCAAATACAATCTGGCGAGTTTATTGCCAGGCGGCAATCTTTTCCAACCAACCAGACAAAAGTAAATGAAGCAAGTTACGTGGTCACATAAATCATTCAAATGACTATCCATCCCCACGAAATCTATAAACATATACGTGAGCACATGCCCACGAACCCCACAAAAACGGACAGTCACCCGAATATTCTTTTTTTATATAAAGTGAGATATCATCAATCAAAAGGAAAGGAAGGGATGGTGGAGAGGCAAGGAAAAGAAAAAACAGGAATGAATGACACGTTATTTTACTGACTAGAAATTAAGAGGTTTTTCAGTCGCTTCTTAAAGCATGCCAAGGACAGAGCTAGTCTTATATTGGTTTGTAACTGATTTCAGAGTGTCACTGCATGGACAGTAAAAGACGACGTAAAGAAAGAGGAGCGATGAACTGGAAAGGGCAATAAACAATCTCTGTTTGAGCGTAGCGCTAATCCATGATTGGAAAAACGCTGAAAATTTTCGGCGAGATAGGAGGGGGTGGCGGGACAGTTAAGGATATTATACAATAGAGACAGTATGTGAATTTGAAATACAATAAATGAGGTGAAATAAAACAAAGTGAGTGTGTTTTAATTTTATATCTGTACGGATTATTTTCCAGTATACTTTTAAAAGTCGTTTTATTATAATATTAGGTCCCCACATACGAAACCGGCGTTTTGCCGTACTGGCAACTTTGATCTCAAATATCTTCTCTTTGGTTAGGAATTACAAATTCAAATTTATACAGCTATTTACTCAAGTATTTGTGTTTCGAAAATTATAATTCATTTGTTTTTTCCTCAATTGTTTTTTTTTCTTTGTGTCACTCAGTTTACAAAATGGAAAACTTGAAATATCGCGTTATTTACGAGTACGAGTTCCACCGTGGCACCAGTGCTGCAGAAACGGCTCGAAGGATTAATGATGTGTATGGCGACGGTGCCGCAAGAGAAAACACAGTGCGTTTTTGGTTCCAACGTTTTCGTTCTGGAAATTTCGACCTGCAGAACAAGCCCCGTGGACGGCCGGAGACCAAAGTTGATAATGAAGAATTGAAGGCTATTGTGGAAGCGGATCCATCGCAAACCACGTCCGAGTTAGCTGCAGGCTGCGGTGTTAGTGATAAAACTGTTTTAATCCACTTGAAGCAAATTGGGAAGGTGAAAAAGCTTGAAAGGTGGGTACCTCACGAATTGAGTGAAGCAAATCAACAAACGCGCGATGACTGCTGCGTTGCATTACTCAACCGGCACAATAATGAAGGGATTTTGAATCGAATCATTACCTGTGATGAAAAGTGGATCCTGTATGATAATCGGAAGCGCTCATCGCAATGGCTGAACCCTGCCGAACCAGCCAAAACATGCCCCAAGCGAAAATTGACTCCAAAAAAGTTACTTGTGAGCGTTTGGTGGACTAGTGCTGGTTTCGTTCACTACAGCTTTCTTAAATCTGGCCAGACGATTACGGCAGATGTCTATTGTCAGCAACTGCAAACCATGATGGAAAAGCTAGCTGCTAAACAACCGAGGCTGGTTAATCGCTCTAGGCCACTGCTGCTTCATGATAACGCTAGACCACACACTGCACAACAGACGGCTACCAAATTAGAAGAGCTTCAATTGGAATGTCTAAGACATCCACCGTACTCTCCGGACCTTGCCCCAACAGATTACTATTTTTTTCGAAATTTGGATAACTTCTTGCAAGGGAAAAAATTCAACTCCGATGGGGCAGTCCAAACCGACTTCAAAGATTTTATTGATTCCCGTCCGAATGGTTTTTTTAGTAAAGGGATTGATGAACTACCTATGAGATGGCAAAAGTGCATAGATAGCAATGGTACATACTTTGATTAAATAAATATATTATATTAAAAAAAAATCAACTTTATGTTCCTCCCAAACAAAACGCCAATTTCACATGTAAGGACCCAATATATATAATTCTTGAATAATAAAGATGTTGGCGTGCCTTGTAGTCCATTAGATACCTTCAACACCACATCGTGATGGCGTATATAATATAATGGTCATATTAAAACTTAAATGTTTAAAATAAATCTGAATAAATGAAAGTTCTAAATATAATAAATCATTTATTAAGTCAACACATTATGCAAGTAATATATTCAAGTTAAACAGAAGCCTACTCATACAAGTTGCAGAATATTAAAGATATGTGAGAACATAACATTTTCCATCATAACTCATCGCCTGTCACTGCTAAGCTTACAAAGCCCTTTTGTTTATGTGTGTTTACTTGCGATAAACTAAGTTTAATGATTAACCTAAACTTAGTTTGATAATATAGAAATGGGCGATGTACAATAACACCACTTCTGTTTTAAGATGATACTCGCGACATACTGTAAGGAGTGTAAATATTCTCAGCGATTCATTAGGTTAAAATGTAAATGCTTTAAAACTATACCTATATTATGTTTTATTTATTTATATAACATAATTTTAAATGATAAACATAATCATAGTTGACTTATTCTAGCATATTACACTCTTTAAGATGATACTCGCGACATACTGTAAAAAGTGTAAATATTCTAAGCGATTCATTAGGGTAAAATGTAAATGCTTTAAAATTATGCTTACATATGTTATGTTTTATTTATTTACATAATTTTAAATGATAAACATAATTATATTTGACTTATTCTAGCATATTACACACTCTTTAACATATTCGAATCGCCAATGAAGGTATGTTTAGAGGGACTATAAAAATAAATATAACTTTTTCTTAAAATTACTACAATTTTTACAGTTTTTTTTACAAAAATATAGGAAGGTAGGTACACGTAGCTGACAATGACTAAGGCGCAAATGCATAGTGCGGCATAAATACTCTTTTCTAGTCTTTATTTCGTAATTTGTATTCTCTGAAATGGGGTAATGTTTTATGAAATGGTTTGGGCATTAAGAACGAATGTTCGAAGAAAGGCTAAAAATCAAATGTATAGCGCAAATATGAGTGAATACTAAAAAAAGTGTGGCTGTATTAGGTGAATGGAATTTCCTTCAGTAGAAATAAAGTTAAGATTTAGTATTAAGTATAACGGTTGAACTATGAATTTGGGGTAAAAACGACCTCGTTTTCATTCAAATTTAACACATCATAAAAAAAGATTTAGTCATTCATTTCAAAATATTTAAAAAAATATAAAAATTTTAATGTTTGTTAATAACATAAGTTAAAATTAATATTACAATTATTTTTGCAAGTTACCTAATTTTGGTTTTACAACGTTTTTCTTTCTCCCAACGCCAACTAAAATACTTGCATGAAAAAAAAAAAAAAGTAAAAATAATGATAACAAGCCTACGTTATATTTATTTATTTAATACTCAATTGAAAAGCAATCTGGTGGAGTTAATAAAGGAAGTTACGTGGTCGCAAAAAATATTAAAATAATAAAACATCTTGACACAATTTTATTACTCCATTTAGGGATCAAATATAACTCCAACTACGCATGCATTCCATGTAACATATTGTATCAAATATAACTCCAACTACGCATGCATTCCATGTAACATATATCAAATATAGCACCAACTTCGCATGCATTCCATATAACATATGTCAAATATAACTCCAACTTCGCATGCATTCCATGTAACATATATCAAATTTTATAAACTTAATAATCCTCCGAAACATATCTTTGCTTTAAAAATGCCTCAAATTTATGCCACACTTTATCAGCTAGCTAGATTTGTTCACTGGATTCACCTCAACTTGACAGATAAAACTCGATGAAGTTTGCATCACCTGGTTGTGAATTTAATTAGTTCACAAGAAAAACTCAGATGTTCGATTTGTTTCTTTAAAATTTATATAATAATCTTTTGCGTCTAATTGTTACCGAAATTGCGTTTGAATGACACATATTTCATCTTTTCAACATCCATACACTTTTTCCTACAACTCCCACAGTTCTTAGAGTTTTTGGATATACTCGTACTTGTTTCATAATATCCATTCACTTGTTCCAACCTTACTTTTCGTGGTTTTCCTCTACCACGTTTTTTACTGACATTTGCACATATTGTTTATTTTCTTAGTCTTTCTTCATTCATTCGTCCTTCCTTCATTCACCCAAACAATCGCATGGTGCTTTTTTACATCTTAATCAACACATGAGTTTGAAGTTCAAATTCATCTCTAATCAGACCATTCCATATTTTGTCTTATGAATTATAAAAAAATAATTTAATTATTCATCAGACATATACTATATTATACACCCCTTTCGGAATATTCCGTTATTTCCTACTGTGCCAGATCTAGAATCTAGAGACCTAGAATCTAGAATCTCGAGCACCATAAGTATTTTCAGGATACTTCAACCAGTTAAGCTTCTTTAACAGGGGATGTTTACACGTTGAACGTCAATAATTTAGCTTTTAAATTATAAGTCTAGTTGTATTCAGAACTCTTGCAGCTTTTTTCACATTCATTTTTGTGAGATTTTTAGTTTGACTTTTCAGGTGATCACGAAATATCTATTGTGAGATTTTTCAATTATAATGATTCATGATTTACTGATAATCTACTCGTACACAGTCTAGTTGGTAAAATACACATCTTCCAGCACCAGGGTTGCGGGTTTGATTCCCGTTGGTTATCACTTAAAGATTGGTTCCATTATGGTATAGTTAACACTTAAAGCTTTTTTATATCTTTCTGATTAGGATATATTACCACATGACATTAAACTAACTTTATTGTAATTTATGCAACAAAAGTGGAAACCAATAGCAAATTTTATATTTGTAAAAAGGAATATTTAGTTTATTAGAATATATAATACGAGTATCACGCAGCTCAGTTAGAAATTACTCTTCACCATGTCTAACTAGCGACTTAAATATTTAATTTACAAGGGAGTTTGAAACGGTTGAAATATGGAATCTCTTAATGAAAATTTTCAGTTCGTGTAATGATTTAGCTTCTTCCACATTTTGCGGTTTGTACATTCAAATAATATTGGTTTCTTTAACACTGTTGGATTATTGGAAACTAAAGTTAAAATGGCTAAATGGTGTGATGGAGGACTGAAGTGCTATGGTAATAAACAATTGGAGAAGGGATGTTGGGGTGTACAGTAGTGCCTCATTATCCACGTGGGATAGATTACATGCTATCTCCCGTGGATGGAAAAATCCGCGAATAATAAGGGACCTCTTTATATTAAAAATTCGTTATTTCTATATATAGTATTGCAACAGTATCGGTTGTTTTAGTTTATTTTCGTACTAAGTCATGAATTTTTAACTTTTTTGCAGTCCCTGAGTTACTAGCATTCATAGTCTTGGATTTTAGAGGGTTTATCAAGGTGAATTTGGGCGAACACAAGCACTGATATATACGGAACAATACAATCATAGTATGAGATGGAGTGCGACTGATCACGTTGATGACTTAAGATGAATCTTCGAATATTTGGTAGATCTGCCTCAATCATTAGTGTTACTAATACTGCGCAAGTTTTGAAAAAAAAATTCCGAGCGGTCAACCGCGGACAAATAAAACCGTGGATATAATTACCACGTATAACGGGGGTTTCTGTAGTAAAATATAATTTAGACAGCTTAGATATATCCTGGGTGATGATCAAATATTACCCAAGAGGCGAATAAATTAGGGGAGTAAACATTAATGGAAAAAATCATGCAGGTAGCATAGACTCATCATTGATTTAGGTGTTCATGATAAAAGTATTGTAATCTCTTTGGTTCTTCTCCTAAAATATTTGAAAATATATATTTTAAAATATAAGGGTACTATTGGGGAGCAAACCACCTTAAATATACGAGTATGTAAGGAAAAATGGGCATGCAAACTCTGTTTATTTTTTGCAAAATAAGTCTGCCTATGTAAACTGAAATGATAATTTATGTTATGAGCCCTGTGATGGAAACGTCGTCCCTCGCAGCAAATGGTAGCTTACTACTGTGTTGTTGGGCGGCGATAGGGAGGCTTAGCCTAAACAATGCACTGTGGGTAAGCTGACTTGGTTATAAGACAAAAGTAAAACAAATATATATGAATTTTTAAATCAATCAATGCACATAGATACCATCATGCCATTTCCCTGTAAGGGTAGACAGAGTGGACAGAGCGTTAGACATTCATGTTTCAACATACGTAGTTCACCTCTTCTGCGTACATGTACCTTCTCATATAACTACGACGATTTGTCTCATTTATGACTTTTATATCTTTCAAAATATCATTAACTTTATCCAACTTTACTTTTTATCCTTTACCACGCATTTCGCTCACATTTACATTGTATATTTGCGTTGTTAGACGACGTCTTTTTTCATTATTTCTACATGCCCAAACAAACTCAGAGTGCTCTTCTTCATCTTATTCAACACATCACCATTTACTCGTACATTCATCTCTTATCACTTCACTCCATTGTCTGACATATATTGTCACCCCATGTGAATGCAACACATTTCTACAGCATTTATTCAGCTTCTTTCAGTCATTTTGCAAGTCTTTGTCTCACTCTCACATATCAAAGTTCGTACTAAAATATCCAGAAGATAAATGCAATAACACGACTGTCTTTGATATTATTCCAGCTTATTTTGTCATCTTTCAGTCATTTCGCAGGTCTTCGTTTGACTCTCATATATCAAACTTCGTACTAAAATATCCAGAAGATAAATGCGATAACACGATTGTCTTAACGATAATTCCAGCTTATTTTGGTAACTGTGTTTGAGCACATTTCCAGACGTGATGAAGATAACCTGGAGGTATGTATGGTCATAGAAAGCATGCCATAAAAAACACACAGAAACAGAGCGTCAGCAAGATGAAGTGATCAAGTAAAAGAATACACTTGGGTAGGGCTGTACAATGTCATGCAAACGGCAGGTAACCTAAAGAAACGGATACGTGTCGTCGTAACTTATATCACCAACGTTCCATAGATTACGGCCCTTAGTAATGAGAAACGACAAAGGTGATAAAATAATAAATCAAAGGCTGAAAATAACAATGGTTTATGAAAATCCCATGCCTTGTTATAATTGAATATTGGAAGTATATAAAAAAGTATATAATCCGTGGCCTGGTGGTAAGACGCTTGTCTGCCGATCCGTAGGTTGCGAGTTTGATCCCCGCTGAAACCCAGATTTAAAAAAAATGGGATTCCAGTGTGGTTTTCACTTAGGGTCCGTTAAAACATCTTTCTGGTTGGTTAGAAGATATTTCCACATGACAATAAGTTCGCCAGATTGAAAAAAGGTTAATCTTTCGGGAACGTACCTTTTTAAAAAAATGAGTTGTGTTTTGAGTTTTTTCTAAAAGCACTATAATACTCATGCCGCAGAAATTTCAGATCAGACCCCACTGTGCGATGCTATGAGATTTGGAACGGGAAATCAAATATACATGTACATAGGATTGTTTGCAATTTATGGGCAGGACAAGGGGAATGCTAACTTACAGCAATAATAGTTAAGGGACGTATACTGGCGCCGAACCGGGAAAAGGATTCATATTTGAATTAACATACATGTATGTTTAAAAAATATATATGATTTATCTTTAGATAAAATATCCAAAACATTGAATCTTAACTGACCTATTCGAAAAAAATGTTGCACATCGATAAAACGGGCAGATATGTCGTTTCTACATACATACAGACGACATTCGTGGCCTAGTGGATAAGATGCCTGTCTCCCAACCTAGAGGTTGTGGTATCTCCCTTTTTTCCATACGTTGTCATATACATACGTGTACACATATATTCTCGCCCCATATGTCAATCTAAATTCACGTGTTTCTACAGCATTTGTTCGATTTTTTTTCAGCCATTTTTTAGGTCTACGTTTCACTGCCATACATCAAAGATTGTGTGGACTACCATCTTATCAAGAACCTTAAAAAATATGAATGTAAATTTTCAAATGTATTGTTATTTTCTTAAAGAAGAATATTTTATCTTGTCATATAAGTTATAAATGATAACTTCTGTTTTTTAACCTGTCTTCTAGCTTGGGAGCTACGGGTTTGACTCCCGTCGGAAACCAAGTTATTTTAAAGAGGGTTCTAGTTTGGGTTTCACTAAGGATCCTCTTAAGTATATATTTGGTTGTTGGGAGAGATAAAAAGTGTATCCAAGCTGTTGGACATCTCAATTTCTCTCTGATCATGGGAGCTTTAAGGGCAAACTTTTTATCTTCAATCTTGTTCTTTGCCCTGTTGATTTTTGCGGCCATTCGGACCAATTAGATTAAAAACCCTTTAATTTGGTTTTTGACAGTCGTATGCATAACGCTTTAAGTGGCACGTAATGAGTAGAAGTTAGCCCTCAATTTTTAGCATTTCTGACAAATAAACATACCAATGTTTAAAAACGTTTTTTTTTCTCTTACGGTGTCCGTCAAAATTTTCAAGTTAGTCGGAGAGATTGCTATATGGTTACTAATCCACTAATATACTCTTCAAAATAAAACATTTCACAATGTTGTTTACGTGTATGTCACCTAATAATTTGACCAGAATTTCTATTGGTTTCAACGGTGTAATTCTATGAAATAGGTTCATCTTTTTCAATAACCAGTTATTAAAATAAAACACCACACAACGAATTAAAATCCAAAATGTTTAAAAAATCCCTACTTTCTACAAAGCAAACACATTTAAATAATTCCAAGTCTGAAATGTCGTTTCAAACCAAACAAAAATGTTTAAAAAAATACTACTTTCTACAAAGCAAAACACATTTAAATAATTCAAAGTCTGAAATGTCGTTTTTTAACGTACCTTGAAAGATCGGAGTTCAGAATAAATTTGGAAAGAGCCTTTGAAGACGATGATACGGTGGTGGTTCTTTTGTTTCTTATGAAAACATGATAATAATTTGTAAGGTCTCTTTCGGAATATTCTTTTCAAGTAAAATAATAAATGTTTTCAAAATCGTCTACCTTGAATTGTTAAAAATATACGAAAATAACAGGACCTACAATTTTATTTTCTGGACCGTCATTTTAAAGCTCAATCTTGCGTGTAAATATATGTAGATCTCAAAATCTCAACATATTTGAATTCCTTTTTCTAAATCTTTTGTTCAGGTTCATCTCAATAATTATCAACAAACTTACTTTTTATTAAAAACTGACATTTAAAAAAAACTGTTAGCTTAATTAATTTACCAGGCAGAATTCAAAGCAAAACTGTACGGAATAATCTATTTTGAAGCGGTTTTTATTAAAATTACAATAACTTTTTGGTAATCTATTATTATGTGAATAAGACAATTGAACCTAACGAAAGTATTGTGTGCCTTTTTTACAGTTTATTATTACATAAAGAGTTCATAATACTGTTAAAAAAATACGTTAGGAGTTGTTTATTCGGTTTGTTGTCGAACCTAGTAGATTAAATCTAGAAATAGGTAACTAAAACGAAATACATTTTCTTTGCACATATGTAATAATTTTCAATTACGAGTATCAAACAAGATACATTAATACATAGATTACAAAAATATAATCATGGGAAACGTAGTACATAAAACTAATTAAATGTTATACTCGTATGTTCACGATCATATAAAATAAGGCAATTACGTGAGTCTTGTTTGACATCCTTGCATTAATATTATATGTTTGTTTCCACATATGGTTTGATATAAACATAAAATTATACCGTAAGGTTACCGCATTACTATTACATCCCGGAAATCTTACCAAGGTTTATATGTAGTTCATCTTTCCTCGGTAAATTTTCTGCGATTTTCTTACGAAATATATATTTTCTAAACAAATTCATACGCGGTAAAGGTCCTAATCTAATGGCTGCTGTCACTATTTTCCTACCCTTACACCTTTTTGAATTTTGTTTTAATTTTCCATAAAAGTGGGCTCGAATTTAGAGTAAGAACACCGTTGAGGAGATTCTGCTCTTTAAACTGCGCTATGTAAAATTTCCTTTTTTCATGAGTGACACAAAAAAAATTATCTGACTTCAAACAATATTCACAAGAATAAATTAAAAATACAGTGAGATTTCTGAAAAATAAAAAATAAATATTCAATATAAAACACCAATAAAAAATTGCTTTTACCAATTTTTCTTTGCGTTAGGGATTTTTTTAAAGAGAAACTACGAAAATTAATTCCTATTATTGATAATGAGAGTTATCTGGAAACCGGTTGGGTAATAATATTTACCGTTAATGATAAAAAATAGTAACATAATTGTTTTATTTTTTCAATATATTTTTCAGCGGCTCTATTTAAAAAAATAGGTACGAATATCATTGATAAATTTTTAAATGATTTCATATCAAAAAGGATTATAAAGAAGCACTAATATGAAAATTAATTATACGCAGCGATGCGGGTAGTGACTAGAAATGTGGCACACGTTGAAAACAATCGTGTGTGCGGGTCATTATATTTAAATATGTTCGCTGTTAAACCATATGTTACACCATAAAATAATAACAAAAAGTTATCGACTTTAATATTTTCTACTTGCAGGTTTCATTCTTGACCTTATCTTTACTTCTTTCTACCCCGTCCTTTTTATATATTTACATTACCACTTAACCGTTTATTTTCATTCTTGATGTGTTTAATAGGTTATTTGTTTAATGTAGGTTGAGTTTATTATTTATAAAGCAATAAATTTACTAACTTGAATTTAATAATAAGTTGTTTATTATCCTATATAAATAATTTAATAACAAAATCAGGAAAGCATATGAAGGGGGTTTGAAAAGTTTTCGTGGAAAAAATTTGGATTCACAACTAAACACCGAAGGCCAAAAAGCATCCAAAAGACTGAACAGCAACTAGTGAAAGTATGTTACGACGAAAAAGGCGGAGACGTTTTTGATGGCTGGGAAGGTAATGGTCCAAGTAATCATTACGACCGAATACTTGGTAAAGGGTAAAACTGTACCGAGAGCCTATTTATGCGGCATTATTAGACCATCTAAAAGACGAATTAATGGAAAACGGCAAAGACAACGGGACGTTTCACAAACCGATCGTCGCAATGGCAAAATTTCAGGAATCAGGCATCGAATTGGTTCCTCACCCACCATATTCCTCGGACTTGGGCCCCGTGCGCCTTTTTTCCTGTTCTCAAAATTGGCTCAGTGAAAAGAGTTTTTTTTTCGAATAAAGATGTCATCGTCGCAGTTTGAGAGTTTAACAAAACCTATTTTTTAGTCGGGCTGAAAATAATGGAAAATCGCTAGATCAAGTGTGTAGTCTTCAAAAGAAACTATGTTAAAAAATGAAATGAATTTATTTAACTTGCTTTTTTAATAAACTTTTTAAACTACCCTCGTATATCAGAAATCAATGGAGATCATATTAAGATAAAGATGCTCTCGGAGGAAAATTAAAAGATTATCAAAAAGTAGTTCATGTTTCTGATCCTTTAAGTAATGACATCTTTTATCATTTGATATATTTTCAAGTCGGGACATTGCATTTTTGACCATCGTAAATCATCTTCTAATTTTGCTTTCGCATCCTACGTCATTGTCAGATCCAAGATACACAGATAACCTTTAAGGATAGATATATTATTTATGTTTATTGAACCATAAATTCTTGGAAGGATTTTCCCTTCAAAGATACCCAGGACCCTTAAATGCTGTTTTGTCAGATTCCATGTTTTTGAGGCGTTTATAAGGGTCATATTAGGGTTTTGCGTAAGGTAAATTTGGGTTTTCTTGTGCTTCCAATTCTTACATTTCTTACTTATAAATTTCTTTCATCGTAAACTTCGTCATATTATTTACCGTTTTATATTTATCCATAACAATAAACCAACTTCAAAACAAACATGACAATGCGATAATGAATCCTGTATAATGAAAATAAAATATCCTCTTTCCTTTTCTTACGAATGATAATAGATAAATTGTGTGTAAAATCTAAGAAAATTATTTAATTCGCTTGAAGAGGTTCGCCTTTTTGAAATATTCCTTTTATTATTTTTTTCCATACATCTTTTGTCAGCGTTTTCCATTTATTTCTCCGCAATTGTCCTCGTGATGCCCGCATACAACTTTTGTCTTAAAGATTTGAACTCTTCGGGGTCTGTTTGATCTTTCCCCTTTCAGGATTTTTTCTCGTAAGGTAAAAAATGGAATTTAAAAAGTACTTCTAAGTTTTTTTAATTTGCCTAACAAAGTGGTGTATAAATTATTCCAGAAAGTGTGAGAAAGATATTATATGAAGTTATGAAGATTTTTATTGTTTTTAAGAATTTTTGGATAATTTCAATTCTTACGAGGAACTCATGTTCATTTTTTCAATTATTGAGACTGAGTAAACAAATGCAATAAAATCATTAATTTTTATTGATATTTTTATTTGCCTGATATTCGTTAACAAAACATAACCAAAACGAATGTTGTGTTTAAGGGTTTCCTCTCAACCAATTATTTGAAATGGATTATAGTAATTAATAAATATTTGTTTAATCTGTATAATGAAAAATAGTTTTTATCTTGTCAATAAATAAAACATAATTATGTAGGATGAACATAATTATGTAGGATATTAATTTTGAAATGAACTCAACAAGACCTGAGTTGTCAACATTCCAAGCGATGACCGGAGTGGGATACCAAGGATAAGCAAAGTGATGTCAGGTTAAGTTAGGTTATATATTAATTATGAATTGGACTCACCAAGGCCTGAGTTATCATCATTCCAAGCGATGACCGGGATACCAAGGATAAGCAAAGTGGTGTCAGGTTAAGTTAGGTTATATAGTTATTATGAAGTAGACTCACCAAGGCCTGAGTTGTCAGCATTCCAAGCGATGACCGGGATACCAAGGATAAGCAAAGTGATGTCAGGTAAAGTTAGGTTATATAGTTATTATGACGTGGACTCACCAAGGCCTGAGTTGTCAGCATTCCAAGCAATGACTGGGATACCAAGGTATCCCGCCAACTGTAAAAAGTACTGCGCTGAGGCTGTGGAGCGGCCGTAAGACT
Organism: Odontocerum albicorne; assembly: GCA_949825065.1. Lineage (NCBI taxonomy): Eukaryota > Metazoa > Arthropoda > Insecta > Trichoptera > Odontoceridae > Odontocerum > Odontocerum albicorne. The sequence continues at coordinate 39,780,751 of OX463845.1, read as the reverse complement.
CGTAGTTCATCAGGTAGAGAATAGCCGACACGTTCACCGAGAGAAACTCCTTACAGAGAGAGTTCAGGATGGCTGAGAACAAAACAAATATATTGGTTAGGTTGGTCATGAGAAGAGTCTTGTTACATCAAGTTATATTTTTAAAGACGAAAATGTAATTCTTGTGAAAATGTGAAAAATAAATATCGCGATATAAGAACCTGCCTTTTTTCCTATGTCCATGATGAAAGAAAAATTGAGTGATAGTATTTCATATAATACTCAAATTCAATTATCAGAATCAGTTGTCTCAATTGTTTTTTTTTTTGAGTTGATGCTTAAAAAATGGACGACGTTTCGAAGACGATGCAGTTTTCATCCTTTTCTGACATCACTCTGATGAAAAAAATATGTAAAGCCTTTGAATGTCAGCAATTATTTAAACCAAACGGTTAATAGTGTATTAAAACATTTTAGATTGGTAGAATACAAAATCTTCTGAAACATTTCTTCAGGATATTTTTTTTAAGAAATAAAAACTAGGTGAATTTCCTAGTCGTTAAGAGATTTTAAAAACAATCAATAACAAGTTTTTTTATTCGTGATGCATGACTTGATATAACCTTAGATTATTGTAACAATAATAAAAATTTAATAAATTTGAGTTTTTATATTTTTCATAATTGAACATACTGCAAACATACCTTCAATATATTTTTAGTGTTTTATTATGATTTAAGCATCTTTAAAAAAAACTAAAAAAACTTAAAGGAAATAATCAAATTTTACACCTGTCAGAAATTGATGAAAAGTACAGAAATATCATGTCCTTTATGAAAAAACTAAAACCGCGATATGTCTGAACTTTTGGAAGTTACGAAACTCCATTTATTTGTTAAAATTTATGGGTATCAATCGTGAAAAAAAGTTATAGAAATTTAAAAATTTTTTTCCTTCCATGTCAAATTTTTTTTCCTCGCATACGTTCGTATTGAACAAAGAAAATAAACCAATATATTGTGCAAACAATGAAATTGTGTGTGAATTTTTTTTATCTTTTATGAGTTGTTGATTAGAAAAGGAGTTTTAAAAAAAAAAGTCGTATGTAGAACATAAAAAAAATCGAGGGGGTTTGAATTATAAAGAGACTGTACCTGAAAGGAAAAAAGTTTTCCAAGGTACAAGATGAGATTTTAAATCTTGTGAATGCAGACTCGCAACTCGAAACGTCGTGTGTTTTGGCAAATTAAACCAAACTTGACCCTTCTCCTGAATACCATAGGGGTTTGAACTAACTCGAAATCCTTGCTGTGAAAAAAAAAAGTAGTTGTGTTTTTTCAAGCTTATTTAAGAAAACTTTAACTCGTTTATTTATTTATGTTCTGAACCTCTTTCCCTATTTTATTCCTGCAAATATATTTTCATTTGTTTTCTCTATTCAAGTTCGAAGCCCTTCGTGTATTTGCTATCAGGCCGGGTATTTAAATTGTTTGATAATACGTAGGCACCCATAAAATATTTTCAAAGCTCTAACAACTTTTTAACGGAATGTCCTTGAAGGACGCGATGATGATGTTGTTGTTTGGTATTTAAATAAAATACGTCAATTAGCAATGCGGAAAGAGAGAGTGAATGAATCAATGAATAATAATTAATAATTAATGATGCTTTATTTATCAGTAAGTGGGTATTTATACATTTCAGAATGGGCGCGGGAGTGCGCCCGCAATATATTTTTATCTCGCTTCTGTGCGTGCAGAAATGGTCGATGATGCGTGATGCGTTCTCTTTCTACTGTGGAATGTATCGTTAATAGTATTTGTGGGTAAACAATTTCAATGTTTTGGTATGCGACCTTTGGACATATCCAAAGGTCGTTTCGTCGGTCGTTGACCGTGTGTGTTGACAATATTCAGCGACGACCGTGGTTCCTACAACTTTATAAAGATTTACTTGTGATTATGAATTGCCTTGTACATCTGTAAACTATCTCTGTATCGCTCTCTTATGTCTTCACAAATAAGCGAGACTACCTTAAATCAGATAGGTCTAAGGGTATTTTAAGTCACCAAATATCATCAAATATACTAAAGAGAAATATTTTTCTTTGAATAAAGGGTCCAATTAATGACAATGTGCTTGGAGACAAAGATATCTACAACATTTATAACGAAGCTAGAGTAGCGAAAATGACTGGGATGCGTTAGATCGGGAACGTTTACACTGAACATGCTTAGAGGGCTCTGTTCGTTGATCCGATGAGGTGTTTGAGAGTGACAAAACCAAAGTCGAGATGGTAGGATAGTGTGACAGAAAACTACCTACTGGGTATAACGAATTGGAGGAGGGATGTTGCTAAAAGATATACATTATACTAAAAAGAATGTAGCGTGGTCCTTGTGACGTTTCACAAATTTGCCCCAATATAACCTTGTAACGACGTTCAGTAATTTTAATTATTTTATCAACTTTAATAAGCCTCGATTCTAATAAATAGCAAGTTATTTAGGTAAATAAATTACATTAAACTAACAATAATGACAAATTTATACATCTTGTTACAAATTAGCAAAGATATGTCAGTTTGTTAAAATCAAATAACATTTGGCGACGTTCGTTTAAAGTCACTACGTTAGTCTGCATTGGCTAGGGATGAGGTATACGATAGTTGGATTTTCGATTATTTTTGTACATAAAATTTAATGTTCGTAATAAGTATTAATTCAAAGTGGATCTTGGCCAATTTAAAGATAGATACAAATCATACAATACTTTAGAAAGTCAGTACAATGAAAATTAGGAATTAAAACGTCAGTTTAGAGAAAAACAATTTTTCGATTTATAAAAAAACGATTCGATTTGTAATAAAAAACTATTTTATCCCATCTTTTTGAGACATGACATTTCAAACGTCACAGGGACCATCTACATTTTCTTGAGTATAGTGACAAATAATTCTGCAAGCAGCCAAAATCCATCTAAGGTTGTAAGATGATGAAAATTAAATCCGAGTTGCTGACATGAAGTGTGTCTTTAACATAGCTGACATATTTTTGCTCTTAATTTTATACAATTTCCCATCTCTCTACAAAATAAGTAAATTAAATTTTATTTGTTTTTTTTTTTCATAAAAATAACACAGCACATGTGTATTTTTAGCATTTTCGTTGGTATATCATGTAAATTTTTATTTAAATCTTGGCTTTGACAACCCTGTATCCTAAAAATGTTGTTATGGAATGCAGGGACGTCAAATACACATGCGCAACACACACTAGTAAACCTCGAAACATACTTCAGTGTCTTAGTATTAGCAATTAATCAAAATGTACCGTTGAATGGATCTCAAGACTCCAGCTTAATTATTGAGTCCTCAAAATGGTATTTCAACATTCTACATAAAGACGTCTAGGTGAGGGTGGTTGGATCTAAGATGAATAAGCAGAGATGGGGTTTCATGAATGAAAGTAGCATAGAATATGATTGGATTGTGGAGATATTCATGCTAGTTTGTTCAAACATTGGGACTACAATTAATGCTGGTTTGTTCAAACATTGGGACTACTGGTACTAGTTGGGATCACTGTTGTCTACTATCGGAATCACGTGGTCATTATTCCATGGTCAATATATTTGATGGTCCAAACGCCAAAATTAATAAAAGAACAAATCGTCGTCATACAAGAGAAAGTGACCAACTAACCAAATGCAAAATGTTCAGGAGAGCCATTTAACCATTTTTACACTTTTGTTTTCAATTTTTTTTTAAATAAACGTTTTCACATTTGTGATTTTTTTTGGGTGTATAGAAATGTTCATTGCTTTAAAAATAAAGAAATAATATTTTTGAAAATTTTCATACAATTTTGCTTGTAAAAAAATAAACATCAATGCAGATGGTCATTTTAAACAAGTCAAGATATTATTATTATTCTTCCAAATTCTTGCTGGGTTATTTCTTCCAGGCCACCATTATGTTAGTAAGGTGTCAGATAGTCATTAATCACGTTTTCGCGAAAAATGCACTTGGTCACTTTCTCTTGTATGACGACGAAATACATATTTTTATTACAACAAATTTGTTAGTTATAGTCTCGACAGATATTCCGTAATATATTTTTTTGTTTTATTTTATATCATATTTTAAATGTTTGGAGTTGCTTTAATTTTTTAACACATTAGTCAACTAAAGGTCTTGACCACCAATAGGATTTTAAGAGAATAAATATAGAATATTTCAAGATAAACGGCTTATCGATGAAGCGATTTATTGAAGAAAAAGTATAAAAAAATGGTTTCGTCCAAAGGTATATATATACTCGTATATCATCAAGAATTACGAGTATCATTTTGAAATCTTTTCTTAACCATACTTTCAGGAAAGATTGTTTCTTTTTTACTAAACAAAGTAATACATTGTGCAAATATTTGTCAAGGCTTAACATATATTCAAATTTATTATTTAACTAATCTTATTTATATGTTATAATTTATGAACTTACTTAATCTTATTTTCCTACGTGCCATTTTATTTTTTACATACTTAATATATGATTTCTTAGAAATAATTACCACCTACATACTACTTATAACTAGATAACAATTCTTACAACTAATTATTTAGCAAGAACAAGTCCACTCGTTCAGACTACTTGTATGCCATCACATTCACTCAGACCTTGGTCGTCCCAGCTAATACTGTAGGTGGACTAGTCAGGCAACAGATAATGCTTCGGGAGCTTGTGCTTATAACGGAAGGGTAGGTCGGATTTACTCTCGTAAGCCCCCAGGGCAGCGACTAAGGGATTGCTGTAATTTTGTTGACTTTTATAGAAATTCACGGTCCAAGCGAGGATGTGGTGTTGTAGGGTTTCTTCTCGCTGTTCAGCGTGAAGTCGGGTAAGGTTTGTTCTGGGATGGGTGTCAACAGATATCTTGAATGCCTTGTTCTGCACTCTTTGAAGTTTCAGGTGATCCGTGTTGCTCACACTACCCCAAACTGGGTGCAGAATAGGTCAAGATAGGACTTATAAGGGTTTTATAGAGGAGGCTTATTTTTGGGTGAAAGGAAGCTGCATCGATGAAATATCGAATTGATAGCCCCTATGCCCTTGTGACCCTTCTGTCTGATGGTATTCAGATTGGTTTTCCACGTCAGTCTCCGGTCGAGGTATGGGCCGAGGTATTTAACCACGTCCTGCTACTCAACCAGGCAACCACCGATGAAAAAGAAATATTTTTATAACCATTATCTAATAATTGTAAACATTTAGTAAAAAAAATAATGTTTGTGCTATTCGATAATCAAAATAGAAATGAAGTCACATTATCTCCTTAAGGTATAAAACAAATATTGAAATAAATTTCACGTTCCAGGAATGAGAAACATTTGGGTCGCGTACGAAGCGGAGCAATATATTTATTTAAGTGTCAGGCATTTTAGTTCGATACTCCTCGGGGGCTTGTTGTTGTTCGTCCTAGGAATGTTTCCGCCCTTTGTGCGTAGCTCCCATAGAAATAAATTATCATTTCGATAAGCAACATGCCTCCCGCAAGTAATATGGTTACAAATTCACCAAAATCACGGGTAACCTTACCTTCTTCGCTTCAAGTTGTAACTTTACTTAAATACGGAGAATTATAATCTTGTTATTATCACAAATTATTTAACAGCAAATACTATTCGTATTAACGGCAAATAATATTTAAGAACAAACACTTTTTGACTGGGTTTTGATGTCAATTAACACGGCCTGATTCGATTTTGAAGATTGTTTTTTTTTTGTATTTCATGGTAATTTTTATATTATTATTATAAATAAAATATCCGGTTTTCTCTCATATTCATAGTTTTCACACTTGTATTAAAAGAGTTTGGTTTTTGACAGGATTTTAAAGTCAGTCAACACGGGCTGATTCAATTTTGAAGATTGTTTTTTTTTATTTCATAGTAATTTGTGTACTCTTCATATGAATAAGGTATCCGTTTTTCTCTCATATACATAGTTTTCACAATTGTCCGTAAAAAGTTTGTTTTTTGACAGGATTTTAAAATAAGTCAACACGGGCTGATTCGATTTTGAAAAAGGATTTTTTTTGTATTTCATAATAATTTTTATATTATTATTATGAATAAGGTACCCGTTTTTATCTCATATACGAGAACATAGCTTTCACAATTGTCTGTAATGAGTTTGTTTTTTGACAGGATTTCGAAGTAAGTAAACACGGGCTGATAAAATTTTGAAGATAACAAGTGTGTTTTATACTAACTCCTGAATTCTTATTGTGAATAAGATATCCGTTTTTCTTTATTATGTACAAAGTTTTCACAATATGCCGTATAGAATTGATTTACTAGTACAAAAATTAATTAAACTTTATTCAGTGCGGATTAAATATTTGGAACCATCGACAGTTAATTTTTTTCAAGCATTTTTTAAACAACAGAATATAACATATTTTGGACAACAACAAAAAAGGGATTAGTGTATTAGTAAAATTACCGCTTAACGTTACTCGTCTCAACAAGATTGTTTTGTTTTAAAAAAAAAAAAACATTTTGTCGTTAAAACCTGCATTTAGAGCCCAGGTTGATTTTGTTGCACATGTGGTAGTTTTTTGGGGAAAAAAGTATTGCAACATTACATATTGTGTGAAAATAAAACGTATTATGTGTATTTTGGAAATCAAGGCGTAAAACGGGACCTAAATCAAGTTTGTCACACGTGTGTCAAATGAGTGAGAAAATGAACCGATGGTAAAGAAGTTCACTCACAGTTGATATTTTAATGACATGGCGTGAATCAATAATATGTTACATGGAAAATACTAATATTTTTGACTTACTACGGTGACAGGTTATATTACTAAGCATAAAAAAGAAAATTATATTCGATGGTTCCCTCTGCGATTAGACTTGTATTTCATGAACCTGAACTGCCTATACAAACACCATCTTTGACACTTTATTTGTCAGAATAGGAAGTAAATATACATACACGTATTATTGAAGATAATGAATTGTACGATGAAGACGAAAATACTAAAGCATCATAAAAGTTTATGCAGCATCCTTGGAAAGATTTGGTAAAGAAATAACGAGACTTAAACTTAACGAAAAATTTGGATCAAGTTTTGGAATCGAGACTCAGAGATAAAAATGTACTAACTCCAAAAACGACTTCGAAAAAAAAGTAGTTAATAAGTTAACGGCATATGTTTGTACAATGAACACGAATATTTTGTATAATATTAATGTTTTTGGTAAACATTTTGTAATTTATTCGTGTTGTATTTCCTAGAATTTTTTTTGAAAATATAAATTTATTTTCAAGATTGTGAAAATACCTATCAATTTTGAAATAAATATAACAAATTTTACTAAATAAAGATAACTTTATGCAAATCCCAGAAAAAATAAACGATAATTTCATCAGGCTGCGTAATTGCTAATACATAAAAAAAATTAAGATGAAAAAAGGTTTTACTTGTGCAACGAATCCGAACCCATTGAAAATCGACTTCAGAAAGCAATCTACTTTTATTAAATGTTATAATAATCTTATACTTGCACTTTTAACGACAAAATCTTTTTGACAGCTTTTGTCGTATTGGATACTTCAACGTATCTGAATTGCTAATTGAAACAATAAGGAACGTAACTGGGAGATAAGATTATTTTCAACCCCTAATAATCAAACTTTTGGATTTAAAACTACAGGAGTTTGCGCGTAATTCGTGGTTTGTTAGTGACAATGTTATCACACGTGAAACAGGCAACTATCTTTGCACGTTGTTGATATTGTTACATGATAAACTATTTTGTCAGACTGGATTACTTTTATTTGTACCATCAGTAATCGAAAACTCTCGGATTAATTTCAGTTCAGTTTGATCCCACCACTACCCACGCTGTTATGGGGAACAAAATAATGAACCCTTGGGTGAAAGTCAAATTTCATACCAACTACGGAGGTCGTCAACAACTAAAACTCTTCGTTTATAATACATACGTTGCGATGTTGGACAGTAAAAGCACTTCGCAGGTAACGTTTAAAATATAGTGAAAAAAAGCTTATATTTTAAACTGATTACAAAAATAATTGAATTGAAAGTTGACCATAAATAAACGTTGCTTGAATACTTTAACCATATCATGAAACATATAAAATATTGAATATCCTTCGCAAGTATGCTTATCAGAAAGACTACGCTACCAACTATGGTTATAATAAACTTAAACATATTCATGGCGAAGAATTCAATTCATCCTTCAAATATTCCAAACTTTGACAGTCCGTATAGTAAAGTTTTTTACAGCTTTTATTTATTATATAAATCAAAATTGTGTATGCATTTGGAGTACAACAACCGTAACTGCTTATGGTTGTTCATAATCTAGAATGTTCATTTACGACGAGCAGTGGACGTACATTTTTAATAGTGAATGTGAACGGTAAAAACTGACATGGTCACTGGTTATTGAAATGTAGATGAAGATTTATAAATAATATTTAATATTCACTTCCATTGTGACATATACATTTTTGAGCCTTATCATACCAAGTATTGATAAATTCACCAAAATTGCAAATTTCTACGCTACAAAATAAATCATCGAATATTTTAACAATATTTTTTTTTAAATCTAGTGGGCCATGAATATTTTTCTTCGACGTAAAAAAAATATATAAATATTAGAAGCTTTTCAATGCGAATATTTTTCATAAAGAATTTCATATATTTTTCAGTAAATTAATTTGAATTTTAGATCTCGGGCGCTTTCCGTTAAGATTTTATTTTTGTCAAATATTTCGCCGTAGTTGCCCGGGAAATGGGCGCAGCCACCCTGATTTCGTTTATTTAAACTTTCCACAAAGTTATTATGGAGCGGTTTCTTATTTTCTTTTTTTTTTTTTCTTTCAGGTAATTAAGTAAAATGTTTTTATTTTTCGTCTTAAAATGTACTTTTTCTTTATCTCTTTTAGTAATTCGTGTTTTATATATTGTACCAACCGTTTAAATGTTGAAAATAGTATTTTTAAAATTGAATTATTTATTTAAAAAAAAACTAGAAGTTTTCAACAAATTTTTAATTAAACTATTTTTTCCGTTTGCATTCACAACTGTTATCAACTGTTATATTCCTGTAAGGTCACTACCGGTTTAAAAGACCTCCGTTTTCTTTATCAGGTGACATTCACAAAAATAAATATTCTTGAATACAGAATATAAAATTAATGTTTTATTTATTTAAAATATAAATAAAAAAGACAGCACAGAGTGAAACAAACGTTTTTTTTTAAGATGTTAGTTTTAATTAAAAAAAAATAACCTTGAACATAGATATAAACAATCACATTATTTTCCTATCGGGGTAGGCAGAGAGAACAGATCACCATTCACATTTCCTCCACTCACATTTGCACTATATATTTATTTTGTTAGCCTTTCTATATTGATTTGTTCATCTTGCTCAAACCATCTCAGATTAATCATCTTTATTTCATTGAACACATCTGTCTTAATTTAATATTGAAATTATAATTTATAGTGCGCACGAAAATAAAAAAAAATTTATAAGAAGAATAAATATCAAAATATAAACTTTTTTTATACAACATTATAATAAGGGAGAAGTACACACAAACTACCTACCACACATATACTACAAGCATATAACAAGTCAGGGCTCCGAAAGTCCAGTACCATATCCCGCGCATGGAAAGATTCTTAAAAAATAACAACGTATACATAAAAAACTGTAATAATATCGTTTTATATCCAATAATAATAGGGGTAATATGCCTCTGTCATGAGACGACATAAAATTTATCGCAGGTTTTGAACTGCCGATTCAATGCTTACAATGTGTGTTAGTAAATAGGCTACCACCTTTTTTTTTTGCATACAATGATTAATTTATTTTTCTTGAACATTATTTGCTTATTTAAGCAAAAGGTTACCAATTAGAAAACAAGTACCAAGATATTGCCGACCGAGTATCACATTTGCTTATCTTTTGAGATGTTATTCTAACATACGTTTCATATAATTTATAGTCCTCAATTTTTCCAAAAGATAAAGAAAAACAACATACCTATATGAAATTCAACATTGATATGAAATTAGTGTTACATGAAATAAAAAACAGTATGAGACTAACCCAATACAATAACAGAACGAACCCGTATAACGTACTCAATTAATCTCGGCAAGAATCTTTTTTCCCCTTTGTTTATATGTAGTCAAGGCCGTATGCAAGTATATACAATGCTCATACCTATTGCCCAATCTGTGGAGTCTTGTTATTTATTTATATATTTAACACTTTATACTAAAAAAATGTCAAGCGGGCTTACTGCCAGGTGGCAATCTCTTCCAAACAACACGACAAAAGTAAATAAAAGAAGTTACGTGATCGGAAAAAATATTGATATTATCTTTCATTTTGACAATGTACATTTAAAAATCAGGAATGAAACATATTATATTTATTTTTATTTTATTTATTTTTATTTATCATGACAAGAAATATACTTAATTTGCGAAAAAACAACAGGTAATTTAATTAGGACATACATTATTTTAATGGATCTGGATTTGTCGCCTTTCATTAGTCGTATCCCTAGAAAACTAGGCTTTTGCCTGTATCTCACTGAGGATATTTAGCATGAATAAATAAATCGATACTTCTTTCCGATATTTGATTACACAAAAACAAAACCCCGTTGCACGTTCTCATCAACCTGAAAAACAGTGACACTCAATTACAACTGGAAACATCATGCGGAATCAAACTCTTCACACATCATCACTCCAGAAAGACCAAACTTGTTCATCCCATAATATATCGCACACAATCATAAGAATAAAAACAAAAACAGAAGTAATACCAAAAATTTACCCAAAATGAAACAAAAATAAAACCAAAAATGTTAATTCCATAATATACCGTACACAATCATAAGAATAAAAATTAACACAAAAATGTACAGAAACACAAATACAAAACAACAAAAATCAAAACAACAAGAAGAAATCCACACTCAAGAGCCCACACAAATATTACTGACTATACTATAGTAGAAATTAAGAAATTTTTCAGTCGTTTATTAAGACATCCAAACGATGGAGGGAGTGTTATATTGGTTTGTAACAGGTTCCAGAGTCTCACTGCATGGCCAGTTAATGACGTCGTAAAAAAAAGAGCAGTAAACTGGGAAGGCCAATGATTCATTTCTGCTTGAGCGTAGCACAACTCCATGATTGGAAAGATGCATAATATTTTTTGGTGAGATAAGAGAGGGGGGCGGGATAGTTAAGAAAATTATGCTATGGAGACAGTATCCAAGACAAGTCTCCACGCCAAAATGCAAAACTATTGAATACAACTTAAAAATTTAAAAAAAAGAGCAGGTGTTCTACAAATTATCGTTATTGTCAAATCTCGACATACATTTTGCTTTATTCAAACTTTTTAAGTGGACATTTTTAGACTAGTTGATCATCAATCTATGATGATTGATTATGGAAAAAAAGACAAAAACATTTCAAAGTGTGTCCAGAAAATTTTCTTTCATGTATAAAAAAAAAATCAGTAGTAAAATTCACACGAGGTAGAGTCTAGATAGAGGACACGACTTAACATATTACAGTGGCAAAAAGGAGAAGTAAGAGTTAGTAAGATAAAAGGGAGGATTTATGGAGAGAGGAGATCAGGCAAGAGGGATGCTCAGGATTACCCTGATTTGTAGCAATTTGGGTTGGCCGTCCATAGAGCTCCAACTTAAGGGTGAGTCGTGTCATCTTTATTTTATTTTTAAAAGTAAATCCACGTTCTAACATGTATTTATGCAGTGTTTTATAAACTGAATCTAATGTTTTACAAATATGTCCAGACTGTTTATTTTAACAAAAGGACGTGCTTTAGAAATGTGGTATAAGTAAGAAAAAATATGTTATTTTGCTTTGAATTTTTTATCATGTAAATAAGGCGAGCAGTTTTGAAATCGTAAATCCAATAAAAATCCTTTTTTAAGGATAAAATCGGTTTATTATTATTTTTTTACTTCAATGGGAGGATACAAAAGGAACGAACAAAGTTGATGATAATAATGAAATTTAATTTATTAAATTCTCGTAAACAACATATTGCTTCATTTTGTCAGCAGTGAAAGGGGAATCTTTATTTCATAAATACATCACGCCTTATCCTTAAAGCGGTAGGCAGAGAAGACAGCGCGCTAGAATTTCCTATCGTGGCACTCATCTTTCGCCTCGTCTACATCTATACACATTTTCCAACAACTTCTACAATTTCTTTACTTTTTTAAATTTCTTTATTTCAACATATCATACACTTGATTTAACCATACTTTCTAGGTCTTCCTCGACCAAGCCATCCACTCAAATTTGCACCTCATGTTTTTTGTTAGTTTATATTCATTCACTCGCTCTACATTCCCAAACAATCTCAAAATGATTTTCTTTATGTAACTTAATTCATCAGCTTTAAGTTCGAATCCATCCCTGATCCCTTAACTCTGTATTCAGTCATATATTGTCATCTCATACATTCTTCTCAGTGCATGCATTTCTATAGCATTTATTTAACTCCTTTCATACTTTTGCTAAATTCACGTTTCTCTTTCATACATCAAAGTTGGTACTAGAATATTCTTGTGGGCGATACTACCATCTTGGCAGATTTCGATACTGTCCGGTTCGAGTATATATTTATTTATTCTTTTTCACATAAATTTTTGGTCTTGTTTATTCTATTTTATATAAATATTCGGTCGCGAAATGTTGATTTGACATAATTTTTTTTTTTTTATTAAACAAAGTTAATTATTGTACAAACATTTTTAAAGGCTTTACCTATATATCAATTTATTACTTAACTAATCTTAATTATATGTTATAATTCATGAACTTACTTAAGCTTATTTTCCTACATGCCATTTCATTTTATTTTTTTCAATCTTAATATATGATTTCTTAGAAATACTTAACACCTTCATACTACATATAACTAGATAACAATTCTTACACTAATTATTTAGCAAAAACAAGTCCACTCGTTCAGGCTACTTGTATTCCATCACATTCACTCAGACCTTGGTCGTCCCAGCTAATACTGTAGGTGGACTAGTCAGGCAACAGATAATGAGACGTAAAAACTATAATACAGGTAAGGAACATGAAAAATTATTGAGATTTAAAAAAATATCAAACCATAACAATCCACCATCAGTATACTATACAGGGAGTGGCATTAAACAGAGTTTCTGAATTCAAAGATTTGGGCGTAATCTTTGATGTCGGACTCACGTTCGTTAACCATGTCTTACGTTTAATGTCGGACTGTTACAAACTACTCGGTTTTATAATGAGAATATCAAGAGAATTTAACAGCACCGATATTGTCCGAAACTTATATAATTATCCAATTATAACCAAATTAGAATATGCATCTACGGTTTGGGCTCCTCATCAGCTCAAATATAAAAACAATATAGAACAAATACAAAAAAAAATCCTCATGTATCTATGGAACAGAACAAAGGGCGATCCACAAAATATGCTCACCATGCCGAACTTCTCACGGTGTGTAACTATAGAAGCCTCGAAACAAGAAGGCAAGAATCCATTGCGATATTCCTACTTAAGGTTTTCCAAGGTTCCTTTAACTGTCCCGCGATTCTAGAAACACTAAGTTTATATGTGCCCAATAAATATAGCCGTGCAAGGAATCACCCTCTCTTCTACATACCAACTTACAGGACGAATATCTTGACTAAACACTCAGTCCCGCGTGGTATAGAGATATTGAACCAACTGAATGACACAGTTGATATATTCTCGGTACCGTCTAGCAGTATGAGAAGAATCCTGGCTGATATTCTTCCTAACGAATAAGCTAACGCTCGAAGCAGACCCTCTTTGTGTAACAGGAGCAATCCATGCAAAGGGGATAAAAAAAATAATTATCAATTCAAAATCGTGTTACTTTTAAATTTTGTATTCAATTCGAAATATGTTTTAAGATATGATTGAGGAAAATAAACTTTTGAAAAAATATGTGTACACCTCATATAGTCTATTTTAACTACTTCTAGAAAATGATGTTTGGTTTAGTGTGGAGTAGGTATATTTTTATGCTTTGTTTAATTTTTTTTGCATGACGCAAATGTACACTTCATTCATCAAGAATTATTGGGACCCAAACTAACAAAAAAAAGATATAAACTTTTTTTCAAAAATAGAATTTTTAATTTGTTCCAAACAAAAAAGCCCACCTTGTTCAATCAACAATAACCAAGTTACTTCGATAATCAAAACAAAAAACCGCCATCACTGAAAGTGATACATACGAGCATGCTGAGAGTAAATTGGATTTTTCCAATGTGTGTCATCAGCACATGTCTGACTGAAATGATAATCCAGGGCTGAAAAAACGAGGGCCCGCAGGCTAAATCCAGTTTAATATTTTCTATAAAATTTAAAAAAATATTAAAGTTTTCTATTATTGTAGAATATTTAACAATTCATTAATTCCACAAATTATGCTAATTCTCGTGATACATAGTTCTACCTCCTATCTCGAAACGTGTTTCTGCCTCACAGATATCGTAGAGGTGAATGCAATATGAGATTATTTATTATAAAAAAGAATCTAAAAAATTTAAGTAGTCCTACATAACCGGAAGTTTTCTAAGCATTTTACTAAGCTTAAGAATACATTTATGTATTATACTCTTTAACCCTTCCTTCTCTGTGATGTGTAACTAGTACACATTGCTTCTGAAAACTTTAATATCTCTATAAATATAATAAATACTGGGTTCAGATTTTAGGTATTCCTCCGTAATACATTTACGCATTGAATGAAAAAAATAATATTAATAATAATTAGCACTTATCGGCCACATCAGAGATATTTTGTGAAAATCGGGAATTAATTCACCAATACAATCAAACGTGTGCCAGTGATGTAGGTATATTCATTCTAAAAACCGCTATGGGAGGAAGCGACGCTATTCACGTCTCACTCCCACTCCCCTTCAGTATATGGGAAAGCAAGAAATAGAATCTCAGTTCGCTCACTTATCTCGCTTCAGTAGCTTTCGGGCATCCATTTGAGGTGGTCGCTTCGCCCGTTTTGCAAACGTCGGCCGATGTTTTATTCATGTTTTCAGCAATTAAATTTCAATTATTATCACTTTTGACTTCAAATTTAAATAATTTAAGCGATTGGCTGTGAATATTCTTATTTTTCCGATTTTAAATTGCTCATTTTTACATGTGTATTGATGTGTATTGAATACACAGCTCCGGAACGCGCGGATTTTTTTAGCACAGGAAGGGAAAGGTTAATGTTAATAAAATGGTGACGAAAACATGTTGACGGCATTAGAAAATAAATACATATAAATGTAAATACGGAAAAGCAAATACGATAGTTACAAACAAAATGATAGATGCCTTCAAGATGTGGTGTTGGAGGTTGATATACTGCAATAATTTAACATTTTCAACGTCTCTATAATCGAACAATTTAATATTCCTGAAAGAGTTCCGACAGCACGCAGAAAAAAATCCTTATGTACTCTGGGCTTGTTGCTAGAAAGAATGGTGGAAGTTGAGTACGAGGAAGATATTCTATTAGGTGGATGAGTCAAATAAAATGATTAACATATTGTTCTTTAAAAATTGTAGTCAACATGGCCCAGGACCGAGAGGGATGAATACAGGGGGTGCGTCGAGTTCGAGACATAGTAGAGGGCCACTACGTTTAGCATTGAGCACGCGATGATAAAAAAGAAATTGAAATCATGGTATGTCCTTTTTATGGACCCTTGGATTAAAAATTTACTGGAGTTGGCATTTAACTCGCTTTTCATCAGCGTGAGTGTTGATAATGTAATGGGCAACCGATAGGTCCGAGCTGGACAGCCGATTGATACGGCAACAGGACGGCCAGTTACGATTATCACTTTAAATATCTGTCCACGTAGACTTGGATATCTGACGTCCTCGTGGCCAGTCTCATCTTCCTATTGGTGTAGATGTATCGCGATTATGATGATGCTATGAAATTAGTTGGACCTTTTGATAGCTTGTGTATCTCAAATGTATTTTTTTCCGTTGCCTTAAATTATATGTAAAATAACATGATTTATATTTTCATATCACAAACAAGGCTTGACTTACGTAGCACATACTTGTAATTAAACTTCACAAATAATTATGTTAATGATACTTTATGACAGAACTATAAAATTATCGAAAATCTGTAAAAAGTATCAAACTGTATTTTTATGTTTGCATGTCCTTTGTAAGATACATGCATCTTCTAGTTTATTGGGAACTCGACAAATGACAAGCAATTGAGTCGAATCCATGTAGTTTGAGCAAATTAATTTGAACTTGTTATTTGATATTAAAAACATGGCTCTAATTTATTTTCAGATACTTTTCAGCCTTAATTTATGGAGAGGTGATAGTGAGTTTTTGTACATTGAAAAACAAAGATAATGCTAAGAAAGTGGTTATCTTTACAATGTTCTTCTTATTTAACTATTTACAGCTTCTGCCTCACTCCATGAGCTTCACAATACTGAAAGTGGAGTCATATCGATTTCCACGTGTGATAGCCATCGACCACAGTTCATTGCAATGGGGGAGACACAGAATTTACCTAAGCGGAAGTACCGCCTAGGTCCGGAAATAACAATAAAAATTATACGAAACGTAAGGTTGGTAGAAAAAATAATTCAAATACTGTTTTATTTTGTTTTTAAAACGCATCTTGTTTTATATTAATTGATACATTCTGACAATTTTTTTTTTCAATATTTTTATATACATCATTCAGACACAGATTCGAAAGATATCAGATATCAGTGGCATCATATTAAGGGACTTGAATATTAAAGATAAGTGTATCAGATATCAGAGGCATCATATTAAGGGACTTGAATATTAAAGATAAATATATCAGATATCAGAGGCATCATATTAAGGGACTTGAATATTAAAGATAAATGTTAAATTCAATCCGTTCGCGACATTTGAACTAATGTGAACTTTAGAAATGGGCTTAAAAACCTTTGATCATTAAAAAAAATAAACACCTTAAACTATATAACAAAAAATGTAAACTTTTTTTACATTTAAATTAAGTACCTAGATTACTCTGAATGAAAACAAACTCTTCTTCAATTCAACGGAATTTTGAAAACGTTTAGAGTAAACAACCTTTTAAGTGGTTTTTATTGTATTCATTTTTGTATTAATGTTTTCTATGTTCGTACTTTGTATCATATAAATGCTTTATTTTTGTATTAATGTTTTCTATATTCATGCTTTGTATCATACAAATGCTTTATTTTTAAATATTGAATCATCTACCAAATTTTATTTATAATAACTAGTTGCAGCCCGTGAAATATTCACGGAAGTAAAACAAATTCTGCATTTATGAAAATATATATTCATAAATGTAGAATTTGTTTATATACTCGTATATATCATTTAAACATCGTCCCCTTTAGCTAGGTATTTAAAATTCATTCAGTATAGTTTCCATCTTTTCATTTATCACGGACCCACCGAGATTCAAATTTCGAATTGCTTTCGGAGAGAATCCAAGTATTCCTCTCTCGCTCTCTTGTATTCAAAATTCAATTTTCGTATTCTTTCTTTGGCGACAGCCGTCGTATGGGTTTTGGCATATTCGTACTATGATAATTCAAACCTTAATTTATTTACAGTAATACAAGTTTTAATTATTTTTACTCATGGGCTCAATATGAGTTTATAATACATATAAAATACCCATGACGTTAAATTGGATAACGGTTAGATTTTTTTTCAAAGAAAATCATGTTGTTATAAACTGTGCGGGGGAACATTTAAATAAACCGCCTGTATGCATCACACACAATGTACATATATATTCACCGGCCCTGGCAACGAGTATTGTTAGGGTCTCACACAATCGCTGACCTGGCAATTCTTAATTGACCCTTAGCCAAATTGATACTGTGGCCCTGTGATCGTTCCATTCTTTGACGTTTTACTGTGCGCTTTAGATAAGAGCCAATTTTATATACAAGTATATAAATGTGTGTACTTTGGTTACATTTAAACTGTTTGACTGAAAGAGATCATCCCTTGTTATATAACTTTCGTTGAGTACAGTACAACTTGGTGAATTTATTGTAATTTAGAGATTTTTTTCCTTAATTCATTTAACACTTCAATGTTTAATAATTGTGTTTATTGTCTGAAAGAAATCTCTTTCCGCTAATAAAAAAAAAAGGAAAAACTAAGGGATGACAGATAGGATGATCGAAAATAACATAAAAGTGTTTTAAGGCATGAATGTGAAAAACCAACTAATACCCTTGTTTCCGACAGCATCCAGAACCAAATCCGAAATATCTCGATGGAATAGAACCTTTTTAAATACTAGATTACTGAAGTGATTTCTTTTTCAGGTAAGATAATTAATAATCTTGGCAGGTAAATAAAATGCGAAATTAGTCAAACACTTGTGAAATTCACGTGTTCAGAAAGTAAAATGACACTTTCAAAATAATGAGGGGCCAATTATGACAAAAAGGATCAAGTAAAGAGCTTATTAAAAATGTTAAAAATAAACAAGGAAAAATTTTCAAAGGTTTCACAGGAAAAAATCTTATGGAAAGAGTATTATCTGAATTTGTGGAAAATGTGATATTGTTTGATAGAGAATTCATTAAAATACATTTCTGGGGCCAAGTTGAAAAGATATTCATATGAATCTTCCAAGTGAAAATACAAGGTAATTTCGCTGATTGTCGTTGTTCACGTAAACTTTCAAACAAGTGGAAATACAAGTGAATGTTGACATCCAAATAGAGGGAATCCTGATAAAACAATATACTGATCTACTACAAGATGAAATTAAATCATAGTTGAATAATGTAACATGATTGTATGGGACGTATGCGTCACTCAACATATACTATTTTTGTTTAATGCAACAAGCACAACATGTGACAGGCCAGTTGAAATTACAAGACATGATTGACGGGATACAGGTCTCATTATTTGAACTTTTCCATTGATACGCACGTGTTAGTTTGTTCAGATTATATCCTTTAGACAACAAGAACAATTTTTTTTTAAATCTGAAGCAAAATTGTGTTAAGCTTTTTTTACTTAGATATGAACTTGAGATCTTCCAACACTAGCAATTGGATTTTTTAACGATTATTTCATTCAAAATGATAAGTATATTTAAAAATAAAAATAAGCAGTTATTTTAATTAAAAAGATAAACCCCAGTCTGCAACATTGTATTTTTTATTTTCTGTAAAATTTTGTTTTTACACTAGTCATCTTTTTACTTTTTTCATTCCCATTGTTGGTTTGACCAAATTTTTAACCCCGCACAAAAGCTCGGCTGGAAGTGGAGAGCAGTCCGGACATAATATACACGTCACACAATGCCCAGCTATACAACAAAGGGTTTACAGCACCAGTAGATATTAAAGAAAACATCGTAAAAAATATGTTTTTCTTCCACCTTAATTAATAGCTGAGCATGAAATACTTTATTATAAAAGGGTTTAAAGTTTGCCACGCGATTTTTTTACACAAAGATTGTACTCGTAGTTGAATTGTGAATAAGTTGTTTGCAGTCTTTGGGTATATAGATATTACACAAAACAAATGTGTTATTGCATGAGCTTGCCGCGAAAATCGTACGTTTTTTTTAAGAAATTATTTTTAACGTATGAAACCAAAAAGTATTTTAATTTCACCGCGATAGACTAATGCGTTATGATGCTATAATACCCTACAAGTTACTCAATCATGATGGTAAACAGTACTTAATTTGCTTTGAAGTCATATTAATTATTATATTTTAAATGAATTAGTGGTAAATTATTGATAAAACAGTTATCTATCAAAAAAAGCTATCAATCAAAATATGTGGTATCCTTTTGTTATCTCAAATTTTTATTTGGTATATCTTTTCCAATGCAATAAAGATTTTTTTCCTCATAACAACTATAATTTGATACACAAATAAGTATCTTGTTTGATGTATGTTAGAAGTTTATGCACTTAGGCACTAAACCATTTATGCATTTCTTTCAGTCGTGAAATTAAAATGGACGATTGTGAGGACTATGTTTGATGGATTGCATAAGTGTGCGTCCTCGTTGCTGTAAATTTTCGATATGTCATGTTTTATAAGTCGCGTATTCAGATCGATGAATCACTTTGTTGTTGTTTTAGAGTGTAAAAATGAAATATTATAATGCAAAGCAATAAAGGATGGGGTAATAGTGCCGTCCCGACTTCAATCCTTCTGCGAAGTCCCAAAAACACCGCTGTTGTTGTTTTGAAATAAAAAAATAGAATGTTATAATGCATAGCAATAAAGGATAGAGTAGTAATACCGTCCAGACTCCAAACCCTGTCCCGAATTCCTAAAAACACCGATGTTGTTGTTTTTAAATAAAGGGATGGAATATTTTAAAATACAAAAAAGGTAAAAGGTAGGGTAATAAATCTCCTTGTGGCATTGTCTCAAATACCGCCCGTACCTGGGCATGATTCCTAGAAACTTCTTTCGATGACGTTATGCTAAGTGCGTTTTATCTCCACGTTCTGGACATACTTGTCGCCACGTGTGTTACTATGGGGATGGAAATAGTTCTCCCCTCTCCCGCGATTGTTTTTAAAAGGGGAGCCGTACGGGTCCCCAGCCTCTTTTGCTTTCGGGACCCTGTGCTGTACGGTTCTCCTTCACGCTCATCAGACTGGCAGCTACCAGTATTACTCACTTCGTTTCTCTGCCGTATAAGTAGACGCTTCCGGACGCCATCTTGCAATTTTGGATGAATATATTCTTTGTTTATATTTAATGCTGATTTCGTGGATTGGGACCTTCTGCCCTGTCCTTGCTGTAGGAAATTGCTATTCTATACCCCTTTGTTTGAATTATCACAACACAACCTTCGAGCCGCAATTCGGGAACCGAATTTAAAACTTTTTTTTCCTCGAGCTTATGCTCAAGGTTTTTCTTTATTGAATCAGATAAATTACAATAAACTTCTTGTTTTTTTAAAGTTATATCTCTTTTTTAATTGCCCCCCTCATCCTGACATAAGATTTGAGAGAGAGTTACTCAGAATTTAAATAATCCAACGAACTCCTGAGATCAAAGAGGTCTTGCCCCTTTAGAAGCTGCTGAGCCGAGCCGCGTCACACATGGTAAGATCGTAATGTGCTAAAATTGATTTACGTAATTAAATGTGTAAATTAAATTATTCTAAAAAATAGGAAAAGGTGTGACACGATACATGTAAGAACTATTATTGAAAACTTAAAATTGTATATATAACCATCTGCGGTTCTGTGAATTTATAACCGGTTGTCAATTTGCATCGGGAGTTGTGAGATCACACGTTCAAGTGCGTAAATGAATGTTTCAAATAGTTATTTAAAATTCCATTATATAAATTGATTTTGTTATATTATTACTAGGAGAAAAAATATTATTATTTGCTTCCACATTTCTTAATTAAGGAATTTTCTAATCTTTGAAAATGATTTCTTTGATAAAATGATCGAAATATTAAAAAAGGGTTAGTTGTTTTTGCATTGAACGTTACAAAAGAATTGAAATAATTTGGTCTCGAAAAAAATATTAATCTCTTAATGATTTTTGACATGTACAGATAACATTTGACATGTACAGATAACATTTGACATGTACAGATAACATTTGACATGTACAGATAACATTTGACATGTACAGATAATCGACGAAACTATAATTATAATATGTTAAAAAATAAATATTGACTTAATTTGGGGGTGAGTTCAGAGAGATTAGGGAGAAATATTTAGTGTTAGACCATTAAATTTAAATTCCAATATTAAAAAGAATTCACAAAGTAATGAAACAACACAGGGCTAAAAAAAATCGCATAATCTACCCTTAAAGTATTAACAAATAATTATTTACGGAATTTAAAAAATATTCTCTTCAATTATAGCTCCATGTAAAAAACGTGAAAAAGGTCCAGAATAAAAATATGCATGTTCTTTTTTAAAAACCAAATAATGATTTAGATTTTAAAAACCTTTAAAAACTCAAATGAACTGTATTTATGGAATTATGAGAAACCCTTTAAATTTGACCTTTTCTAATGAAGATTGATATATCAAATAATCCAGATTTTTACCAAATAATCAAATAGTTCTAGACACTTGATTTTCTAATACTCGTTAAAAAAATTGTTTCTGTGTTTTGAAAAAGATGCTTTTTTTCATAGATTAATATTTTACAATAGACACTGGTGGAAATACTGAGTGATAATTTGATAAATAAAACATTTATTAACTGGCGAAGTAAAAAATAAGCTACCTTATCAAAATCCCTTCTTGTTTACCTAACATTAATATTTCAATTCCTTGATTTAGGCTTTTTGGGATTGAAATGAATATTTTTTAAATATGTTCGAAGAAAAGATCATATTCCTATTAAACAAATCTAAATAATTATGTGTAGATTTGTTTGACTCAAGGAAAATAAATTATTATTTCAAAGAATTAATATAACTAAAGTCTTGGATACTAAACACTTCACCAAATATTGACGAAATCAAAACATTTTTTTGTTACCTTTTGATTTAAAAAAAATCAACGTTCCAAGTTTGACTTAATAAAATTCCAGTTAAAATGAATATACTCGTATCATATATGTTAGCTTATATGTGAAAAAAATAGATGAAACGTGACGTAGTTGAAGATCAAGAAAATTATGATTGAATTAAGTTAATGGTATTTTGGAAGAAGGTAACGTTTAAAGGCAAAGAAACTGTAGTTTTATAAGGAGGTGTATGGATACAAAAGAGGAGAGTGATGCATGTCAAGGAAAACAAGTCTGCCGCTCTTTCTTCTGCCTACCTCAACCATAAATGGGGTGAGGATGTGTATTTACTTATCAGGGGCAGAAACTCATGACTTTTTTTATATTTGGTTTCCCTGTAGTTGTTTAATATGATTATTTATCTGGATGAGTTTGCGCCAAATTGGGGATTTAAGTATAAAGTAAGAAAGAAAAGAATTGTCCCAAAGTTTTTCTATTGTACGCTTTAAGTACACTTAAAGGAATTATTATTCTAAATGGATATTGAGTTGAATTAATCCCATTCGACTTAAACCGGTGCTTAGACACGAATGAATTAAAAAAACTATGGATTAATGTGATATTAAGGATATTAAAACATGATGATTGAGAGCTAGAAAGGATGAGAATCGATACATTTAAGATGTGATCTTGGAGAAGTAGCGTAAGATTTTTATGGGCGGCAATGCATATTTGTTGAAGTTTCGTACACACAAGAGACGCTCCATTGTGCGCATTGGATGGACATGGTTGTTCTTCGGGTTTATAGTTCACATGGAAGACAACTTAAAGAGGTGCATGGTAAATGGTGATGTAGAACTCATTGGACCGATCATGTGGTGGATGTGACAGTTATTTCTAAAACTGGTGTTATATATGCTGTTGAGTGCAGAAGAGTTTGAAATCATTGCTCTAAAAACTGCCTCCAAAATAATTACGATCTCCAGAAATGGAGGATGCTTTTCTAGAAGAATCGAAGTCAAGATGTCGCAAAATACATGTGGGAACCAAATATTATAAAACACGTAGTGACGGAATTTGGGCTGAATGTGAATTCAAGGCTGAATGGTTAAGTAATGGCGTGTTCTCACGGTTCAAGTTTAGTTGACCGATAAAAGTTGATCAACTAAAGTTGAATGAAATTTGACGTGAGAACCTTTGTTTTAATAAAGTTGATCAACTTTTTAGTTGATCAACTAAAAGTTGACCCAGTCAAACTTTATCGTTCAAGTGTCGCCATTTGCTTTCAAGTTGAAACTATTCAGTTAATTAAAAATGGCGTCGAAAGCAGTTGTGTGTGAAGTTGTGCAGACAATAACTATTTTGTTAAAAGAAGAACTAAAAACAATTTTATTTAACATGAGCAAAAATCGTAAGAAACGTCGTTTTGAAAATAACATTTATAATTCCAACATTGAGTATTTTAAAACACTTTATAGAGATGATAATATTTAAAGGTTATGTTTTTGACCGTATTATGTTTATCCCACCTTTAAAAAGCTAACATATTTTAATTATTTATCTAAATATCACATGTTTAAAACGTTAAGTTAGGGGGCATGAAATTTGTTATTATACTATTTTTTAGATGTATCTGAGGCCGAGCAGATGTCAGGAATGAACCAACAAGCTGATGATAATCAGGAAAATGAAGGTCAAGAAAACTAAGAAAATGTTAAGACGTCCAGCTACGTGGAAAATTAATCAACGTAAAAGATTACGAAACTGTGGCCAAGAATATGTCACCAAGAAAGCAAATGTTGTGATTAAAAAAATATTTGAAAACAAAGATTGCAAATGCATAAAAAATGCATTGAAAAAATAAAAGAAGACGAGAGGAAACAAAATTTTAATTCATTTTGGAAATAAGGTGATTATGGTATTCAAAATTAATTTATTTTCGGCCTGGTCCAATCTAAACTAGTACACCGCACCACACCGCAAACGTCCCGCGGATAACTCACGTTAAGAGAAAACAATTTCATTTTCTTACTTTTTGAAATTGGAAGATAAAGGGTCGAAGTATGCAAAACGTTTTTCTTAAATACGTTTCAAATAAGCGATGGCAGGCTATATAGTAAATATGTATTTCCAAGAAAAAATGTTCAGGAAACTGTTGACGAACGCCGAAAAACTTCCACCAGAAAACTAGATGATTCAGATATAGTTGCACATATTAATTTCTTTCTAGCCTACCAAAGCCATTACTCCAGAGTACAGAATTCGAACAGAAACCATTTGAATCCGGCATTGACTCTCCGCAAAATGCACGATTTGTATAAGGGACAATACGAAGAAAATGGAATCGAACCGAAAAATTCAAATATTATTATCATATTTTTAACAGAAAGTTTAACCCAAGTTTCAAATTACCTAACCGAGATACTCATCGTTTGTGTGATGAATTAGAAATGAAAATGAAAGTAGAGGTAAATCCGGAGTTGAAGAATGTTACGAGTATTATAAATGAAAAACATCTACATTTGCGGAAGGCAGGATAAGCTAACATGGAGAATGTTTGAAAATGGATTATAAAAATGAAATAACTCAAAGTTACGTTATTACTTTCGATCTCCAAAAAGCTCTTCCATTCCCAAAGCTCACAACATCTATTACATATTACAAACGAAATCTTTATATTTACAACTTTGGCATTCATTGTTTTAATAATGGAGTGGGACATATGTATACTTGGGGTGAAACAGAAGGTGGGCGTGGATCTCAAGATATTGCGTCAGTGTTAATAAAACACATAAAGAAAATGCTTCGTCTAACAAACACATTATTATGTATTCGGATTCATGCACTGGACAAAATATAAATATAAAACTTACTTTATCATTAATGAAGTTACTTCGGGATACTAACATTGCCATAGAAACTATTGATCACAATTTTTTACTTCCTGGGCACTATTCCTTGCCCAATGATGCGGAGTTCGGGATTATCGAAAAATCAAGATGCAGTCATAATTATATTTTTGGGCCCAAATACTGGATATAAATCATAAAAAAATGCAAAACGAAAACTGCCCAAGTTTAAAGTGGTAGAAGTACACAGAACTGAATTTCTACCTACAAAAAATCTGGAGGATTCTGTTACAAATAGAAAAAAAAACAGTTTGTGGTTATGATTTTAATTGGGTAAAAATACGACAGCTTCGATATGAGACGTCGTCTCTCATGATTTTTAAATTTAAGGAAACTTTCAATACAGAGGTAGATTTTTATTCGGTGAATTTAGACATAAGAGGTCCCGGAAGACGATTCGATGTTCTATCAAATGTTCACCAAAATTTATTATACAATTCCAGAAGATCCATTTCTTCTTCCAAAAAAAGGTACATGATGAATTGACTATCGTTCATCCCACCTAATTTTGCTAATTTTTATAAAAATCTACCTACTGAACTAGCAACACGTTCATTTATGTCAGAAATCAAGGATAGAGATTCTGATGATGAGATAATATACGATTAATAATGCTCCAATAAAATTTTTGTATTAGTTTCAGATAAAATCATACCACAATGCTTTGTCATGTTTTTGTTAACATATATACTATATTTTCACTTTTTTTCAGAATAATAGTGAAGTATCTCCATTTATTCACACGATTTAAAATGTTTTTGTATTTAATAAAAACTTTTATTTTCTCTTAATTATTATGTTCCAATATTGTGAAATAATTATATTTTTAAAATAAAACTGCTTCTAAAATGATAGCAATGGTATTTATTTAATCTAAGCAAATTTTACAAAATCTTTCCTTTATGTGGATATACACCACTATTATTCTGACCCACACATATGTTAGAGACACAAAAAAGTGTGAAACTGCGTAATTTTTTAGCAAAACAAAACACTCACCAAGGGAACACGTGCACATATAAAAAAGTGCGGAAAGGAAGTTTGAGGTGGGCGGGATATCCCGGCCGTTACCTTTTAAAAAGACACCTGCAGGTATGAAAAAAAGTGCGGTGAGGAACTTTGAGGTGTGAAGCGGGCGAGTTGTTGGTATTATCTGGCGAGTTTTTTGTATCATTGTTGACTTTTTTTTTCAGCTTCTATAATTGATTGTTGACTTCTTTTTTTCAGCTTCTATAATTATGAAAATGGAATCTTCCACGCAAACAGTGGTGCCATAATACTGCACTGACGAAAATTAAATGCAAATGCAATTCTAGCAAATGACGAATGACTCATAAACTTGAACGATAAAGTTTGACTGGGTCAATCTTTTTAAAAAGTTGATCAAGTCTATCGAAACAAAAGTTCTCGCTAGAGATTGCATTCAACTTTTGTCGGTCAACTTTTATCGGTCAACTAAACTTGAACCGTGAGAACGGGCCCGAAACGTGTGAACATGTGAATTCAAGTTGAACGGACCGATTAAAGTTGATCAACAAAAGTTGAATGAAATTTGTAGTGAGAACCTTTGTTTTAATAGAGTCGATCAACTTTTTATATCGTTCAAGTTATGAGTCATCAACAAATCGCCGGATGCCCGCTGAGTTTATCGATTTGTCGTATTCAACTTTTGTCGATCAACTTTAATCGGTCAACTAAACTTGAACCGTGTGAACAAAAACTGATTCAAGTCGTCTCGATCAACTTTAATCGGTCAACTAAACTTGAACCGTGAGAACGGGCCTTAAGATAAATAATAGCACGCTGAGATGGTTTGAGCGTGTGGGACGAATGATTAAAAATATATTAATACAACATATATATACTATAGTCTAGATGGAAGTGAAGGCGTGTGAGAGGAAGATCAAAGAAAGTATGATTGGATCAAAATAATAATATCATGAAAGAAGGAAACGTAAGAAGTAAGAGAAATTGTAAGAGCTGTATGAGAAGATGTATGGATGATTAAGAGGCAAAATAAGTATTTTGAGATATCAAAATTTGGCACTCTCTCCTCTTTGTCTTTAAAAGTAGAGAGACGACTTGATAGTTTGTTTGTACGGCATGCCAAGGAGATGATAAGAATTTTTGAATGGTATCTTTTAGCAGGTTTTATAAAAAAATAATTAGCCAAACTGCCATGCAAGTTTTCGGCAATGCCTCTTGCCGAAAATAATAAATTTTAATATAACAAATTTTATAAGGTAAACTTTTTTTTAGAGGTTCATTCAAACCACCGTAGAAACATTTTATCAATAGTAACATTCGTAACATATTTGGTATAGTTTTGTAACGTTACTGTAATTTATTACGATATACATTTATGTAACATACAAACTTGTTTGATTATTCAAATCGCTTATTTTTCTTCATAAACTAACATATGTATCACATATGTTAGTTTATGAAGGAAACCAAATAATCAAATAGTATAATCAAAGTGCTTCAAAAATGCGGTATCCCAATTAATCATCGTATAGAATGTAGCATGATAAGTCACCCCATTTGTTATATATGCCCATAACTTTTTAAATTTATTTTTCTTAACAGATAAATAATTAAAGATAACACTCTCAAAGTTTTATAACGGAAAGGTACACACTGCGACAATACTCGTACACCCATATCATATTGCTGTACGCCAGAAATAATAATTCGATCATTTCTCTGCAAAAAAGCATTTTGATTGCAAATATGTTAGCCGGAGTCAAACAATTTGACGGCTGTCTAAATGGGCGCATTAGTTACATGTGGATATTTAAGGGTGCTTCCTTTTGTTAGAACTTCATATTTTGTTTATTTGTACACAACTCTCCTGTTATGGCACATTTAATACAAAACTTAAGAAAACGTATTAATTATTCAAACATTTCCCTTTCAGAACATTTAACAATAAATTATTTTGTTGTTACAATAATTACATATGTTAAATCCCTGTTACACGTGTATTTACCCCATTTCCCGAGGCTCTCTTCAGGCTGAACAAGTGTAGCGAGGATTAATATAATTAGTGGAATAACAAAGTAATTAAAGGTTTAATGGAGGTTTGTATGGAGCTCTGCAAATTTAAAAAAAAAAATTCATTTTGGATTCTGAATAATTTTTTTCCATATAATTCTGATAGTATTATACGCTGTATATAATTTGTTTATTTGGATTTTGGTTACCAGAAGTTTGAACAAAATAATTACATCAATATAATATATGGTTCGTTAAATTATTTTAAAACTAAGTTTTTTTTATTTACTTATAACTCAATTAAATCAGAAACATAATAACTCAATTAATAAATAATAGGTGGGTTAATAGTAATAGTATGTAAATATATATCCTGAAATAATACATTTATGTAACGGCTTTGGAAAAGAAAATGTATCTGAAAGAAAAGCTATCAGGCGGCCTGGACTAATCTCATAATATCCTCTCAATCGTGACCCAAACAGCTCTCTTAAGTATTATGGCGACCATCAAATTAAAAAAGTTACGCAGTAAGAACGGATGGAGAATAACTTCTTAAAAAAGTGCTGTTTGGTAAAATATCAGACAAATTAAAAATATATTGGTTCGGCTATGAAGTAAATATAGATGGAGAAATATTTCTCAAAAAATTGTTGTTAGGAAAAATATCAGACGAATAAAAAATATGTTTGTTGGACTATGTATTAGGATTGGCTGGAAATATATTCTTAAAATGTACTTTATGGTAAAATAGTGGACATTAGAGAAGGAAAGGGTATAGGAACCAGGAAAGAATTAAACTTATATTTAAGGACACCTATAGAAGAGGCATTTTGTCATTCGAACTTTTTGTATCCTGCATTAGGAAAAGCAAGCCGGAAACCAAAACCTATGAAGCATTTCTGAGAAGGGTAGCTTGATCATGATCAAACATGGCTTAAGCTAATCTGGATGGAAAGCGATTATAAAGAAAGCAGTTCTACGAAGTACCGGATATCTCTGTTCATGTTTGCAGTGGACGTGGAATAGATGCTTGTATAGCATTAGACTTTTCAGCCTCAGTCAGAGATGTTCAGTTTATTTCAGTTCGATCCCACCTCCACTCCAGCTGTTATGGAAGACAAACTAAGTCCTCATCTAACGTAATCAAGGATATGTGTCGAAGTTACTGCATCAATCCATCGTCTCTTGTAAACATAAGGATATCATGATCATCATCATCATCACTTGATTGAAAGACATTGCCAGATTGGTAATAAATACGTATATTATGAAAGTATAATACAATACAAAACGATAAATATTTTTAGATTTCATAGAAAGAAGTTTTTTTTTAAATAGTTGATTAGACGTATGTTTTAAAGTCTGAAGTTGAGAGTTCAATTCGCTTTGGTATCCAGATTCTTAAAAGTGCGTTCTTTTTTAAACAGTTATATAAAGTAAATATACAATACAGGTGATGTTATATACTTGATCCAAAGTCTAGTGCTTTATCGTATCTCCTTACTTGCTAGTTTGTACATTTCTTTGAATGTTTTGGTTATTTTTTTATATTTTGTTTATCAAAATAATTAGTTTTTATTTTAAATAATGAGCCAATATTTAAGCAACTTTCCTTTCTCAAGCATTACGAGTAAAATGAGTAAATGATGCGTAACAAGAAATAAGGTTGATTTAAAGGGATGTTATTCCGCTGCCTCTCAAAGATCAAAGAAGGCTATCATGCACCATGTAAGTTATAAAATACTAAGAGAATAGTTCTAAGTCATATTACATTATTTGCTGCCAAACTGATTTTGACAAAACGACGAGTTAATATCACGTTTTTTTTAATGTAATGGTAACTATTTTGAATGTATCACATCAGTAATGGTAACTATTTTGAACTTTGAATTATATTCCCCAATTATTTTTTATACGAGCTTTGCTTAGATCACAGATCAACATTATAACAACCTCCCTGGCTTCGTTGGTTAAATAAATGCCTTCCAATTAGATTTAAATCTAGTTTTCACTTATGGCTTCATTAAAAATATGTGTCTGGTTGTTTGGAAGAAGGAAGATTGCCACATGGAAATAAACATACAAGTTAAACATGCTCAACGAAACTGTAATTTAATACAGGTCAAATAAGTAACAATTTCAAATAAAATTATTTTAATTTCGAGGACAATTTAAAAACAACGGTTTTAAATATAAGTTCAGATTTTTTTTCAGAGAAAATAAAAAAAAATCATATTGTTTACGTTTTGAAATACATCTTCTTGTTGTTTTAATTTATGTTGTTTTTGTATTTGTGTTTCTGTATATTATTTTTATTCTTATGATTGTGTGCGGTATATTGTGGGATGAATATTTTTGGTATTTCTGAAGTGATGATGTGTGAGGAGTTTAATTTCGCATGATGTTTCCAGTTGTAATTGAGTGTCACTGTTTGTCAGGTTAATGATAACGTGCAACGGGGGTTTGTTTTTGTGTAATCAAAAATCGGAAAGAAGTATCGATTTATTTTTTCATGCTAAATATCCTCAGTGAGATACAGGCAAAAGCCTAGTTTACTGGGGATACAACAAATGAAAGGCAACACACCTAGATCCATTCAAATTGTATGTCCTAATTAAATTACCTGTTGTTTTTTCGCAAATTATGTATATTTCTTGTCATGTCTAATAATAAATAAAATAAATAAATAATTAAATAAAATTTATTTTAAAGCATGGTAATCATTTACTGACTTTCTATTTGTTTCATAAGAGAAATAATAAATAAACCTGAGTAAATAAAAACGAAAATATTGCAATGATTTTTATTTATTATTTTCAAAAGTTTGCCCTTATGGTTTTACACATACTTATGTTATATCGTTTCTCAGATTTTTCCGAAATGCTCTGAAATTCTTCCGAAATAAAAATAATACTTAATTTAGAAACATATCACCACATTATTGTCGGTTATAATTAAAGTCGTTGTGATGTGTAATAACAGATTTCATAATTCTTTTTTACTTTTGTATATATAATGATACGTTCGCTGTAATAATTCAATTATGAAATTGAAATAATTTAACTTTATCCACGTTCTGATGTAGTGTTGAATAAATAGTAGTCGCGAGTGAAATTTTTTGGCATTTAACTGTCAGGTGATATTGTCGTATTCAATGCGGTGTTTCGGAGGCAATTTTTTTATTTTTGTTTTTTGAAAATACTTGCAAACATTTTTCGTTTGTTCTCAAGAACGATTGATAATATAATATGTTTATAACCATTCAGAAACATTATAATTTTTTTTGTTCATGGCATGAATTGATCGTCCTGTTTATTTATAAGCGCTGACGTCTAATAGAAATAATACTTTATTCACAATTGGAAAGTAAAAAAGGCATTTCAGTTAATATTTTTATTTTTTTAAGTTGACTAACTCTAATAAAAAACTTATTGTATATTTTGTTTTCACCACAGGTTTAATTTAGGTTCACAACTAGTTTCGAAGAACACCGTCTTCTTCGTCTTTTTCATAAAAGCCCTCTGCTTGATATGTTTCCAATTTAAAATCCCCCCCCCCTGTCTTAAAGATTCACATTCACTTTCACATATTATTTTCCCCGCCCCATTCACCATTGTATTACATCTCTCCCCACTTCACTTCCCCTACCTCACCTCTTTTATATTAGGTTATTTACACTTGTACAGAATATTACATATTTTAGCAACTTAGTTTATATTCACCTGACGAAGAAGACGGTGGTCTTCGAAACTAGTTGTGAACCTAAATTAAACCTGTGGTGAACACAAAATATAAAATAAATTTTTTATTTTACTTATTTTTTTCCTTTTATGTAAACAATGGCACCACAAAGTGAAACTATAGTCTTTTCGAAGATTCAAGAAATGACTAACTCTAGTTTGTCTAATAATTTCTTAGTCGAACAGAAATCTCCTTGTAAGGAAATAAATAATGTTTCATTTTAGTTCCGGAATTAAAATTTTTTGAAGAAATTGATAGGTTATATTAGGACCATAATGCAAAATTATACTTGCTTTATTTCGTAACTGAAAACAAAGGGGATTAACTGAAAGAAAAATGTATTATTCTTCCTACACATAATTTATATATAACTTAGGTTGAAATAACTACTGCCTGGGGATTTATTTATCTGCTCAAATTTTATGTCGTTAGAACAAACAAATTACACAGGTAACAATATTAATTTTCTCGGAAAGCATTATGGAAGATGAAAAAGAGGAAATATAATGTGATATTAAGTCTACTTATGGGCCGAAATCTGAGCTGGATTTTACGTTGATAAAAATCCCAATTAGATCGCGCGTCGACCAAACTGTGGGGTTAGTTTCCATTAAGACGATACATAATTAATTTTGATTATGTGCAAAAAAAAATACCAGTGCATAAAACAATATCAGTGCTAGATATAATATATATCGGAGACTCGCTGAGACGTTACGTGGAGCACAAAATTATATATTAAGAGTATCGGCTTTTGAAGTTCGCTGGCTAGAGCCGAATATGCCGCTCTATTCTTTAATAAGTCCTATACTATATGCATGTTGATGTCACCAAGAAATAAACCGAGAGAATACTGAAATGGTGCTTAACAGTAACACCGGTGGAGAAAATTTACCAGTTAATCGGCATAGTCTCACCCGAGATCTGTAGAAGTGTTGCAGCTGACTTTAAAATAACAAAACAGGTCTACAACCTGTTATACCTCTCTCTTGGTCATCAGACAGCAATATTGAGATTGAAATTTAGGAAAAGTTTCATAAAGTGAGTGCAAGAATTGACGATTTCTTCGGACAAAGCGCGTTTAAAGTGGAAAAACAACTGATAACTGGATATAATTCTAGATATACTCTAGATATAAATCAATCCGACAAATTAAATATTATTATTTTATAGTTTAATATAATAAGAATGAGCAAAATGGAAGGTTCTGCCATGTGTTGTTTGCGGACGGGCCACTGCCTGGTGGCTAGTCACCTTTACATAATGGGTATTGTGGTGAATCCCAGCTGCAAATGTGGTTTGGATTATGAAACTGTTTACCAGACATTGGCAAATGGGGTTCCGAGAGCTGCATGCGGCTCTTTGTTGGGTTAAGTGTGGCTCCCAATGTGTCTTATAGACATATAAATACTTTATTTATCAATTATACTTGTATTTTCGCGATTTTCCTTTCTAAATGTTGTAAGTGACAACTAATTATTTTGTGTTTTTTTTCTCATTTTTATATTTTCTTATACGAGTATGTGTATTTTTTATACTTTATATAGCAATTAAAATTTATGTAGAATATGTAATAAATTAGAATGAGTGTATTGAATACTACGTGAGAACGTGACTATGGTGTGGCTCTTTAAATATATGAAAATCCAGAATGTGACTCTCGTTGACCTCATGTATGCGCATCCCTGGTATATACCATGAATTTTTCGGTTGTCCTTTGCGAGACAGATTTGACTTACTAAAGACCGTATCTTTGTCAAATCCAATGAACGTAACGTTTCTCCTTTCTTCGTGGATCTTTTCCACTTATGATCGATTGTTAATTTTTTAAGCATAATCCGCTAAAACTCTGAATGGTATAGAATTGTATTTCAAAAAATATATTATATTGACTCACATAATTCCATTATGATTTGAATTTGGTGGCACAAATCATCCTAGTTTGGTAGGACTGCCTATTAAAAAACTGGATATAGAGAAAAAGACATCACTTGGAGACCAATGGCCCTGGCTTACTTGGAAATATGTGAAAATACTTTGGGTAGGGGTGGCAAGATGCAGGGTGAATATGCAGATAGGAGGTTTTGTTAACAAAGGTTTCACTGATTATAATTGGGGGGCTGTACAAGACTCACATTGTATACTAGTGTGTCCAAACATAATGAGTACATGCTCTAAACATGACCTGATTAATGCGAATAATAGGGCTTTGGATCTCTGTTATCTCTTACTGGAAACACGTGCCATAATTAATGATTAATGGTCTGGATACGAAAATGGTTAACTGATTGTTTTAATATATCTTAAATAGCTATACATATATTATTTATAGTTAAGACATTAACATTGTGGAGTTTAAAGACATTGTATTTTATTTTACCAAACACCGTTTATTGCACTTTTTGTAACGGTATAACCCTTCCGATTTCAAAGTTTTCACCTCATCATCACAGGAGCATAAAAATACGTATTTTTTCTGCTCCCCTGATGATGAGGTGAAAACCTTAAAACCGGTAGGGTTATATCGTTACAAAAAGTGGAATAAACAGTGTTTGATAAAACAAATTACAATAGTTATATAGGTACATATCTTTTACACTTTCGTCCACCTCGATGATGACCTTCCTGTTGAGACATTTCGCTGTATTTTCACTTTAATTTTACACTCTCAATATTTTAGCTAACAAATTCATTGTCCAGAATGTGATATATCTTTGTCTATCTGTATCGGACGTGTGCCGTCACCCGTGTGTGTGGGTATGTGATGTGAAAAGGACACTGTGTGTAGATCTGTATTATTAAACTTGTATGTTATAATTCATGTAAATGTTTGCTATATTATGTTATTATTATATGTAAACCCTTGTATTTTCATATGTTAAAATATATGTTTGTTTGACTCCAATCGCATTCGCGACCGCATTGGAAATAAGTGATTTGCTAGGCGGTGCGATCAGAGTAGGTCGGGGCCCAGTTGGCGTAAGCAAGGCCCAAACCCCGAAAGTTGTTGTTTTTCGCGGGCAATGGGCGCTTGCGACGGCCGACTGACTATTAATATAGAGGGCCCCCCAATTTGGAAATCATGTTCACTTCTCACTTGTGCTTCTCACTTCTTCATTGAAATATATTCTTAGTAATGCCGATTTTACCGTGTTTTTACTCGAGACCCGCTACCCTACATCGACTGCCCTGAGAGGAATCTCTCCCTGCTCTTCTTCTTCTTCTTCTGCTGGATCTTCGATACGGAATTCGCTAGCTCGATTCTCTGAGCGCTACGCGGCGACCAACCACCTATCTACAGTCTTTGTACCTGTCCGGTACACTATCAATAAATCTGCTTCTTATGAATACTAACAATAAATGAAAACAATATATATCATCAAAAAAGACAACAGAGATTCAATCACTTACTTATAGTTTATTCATAATTGTTAAATCAAATTTATAGTTTTGATTAATTTAAAAAAAGTTAATTTTTTAAATAAAGTATTCTAGAACAGACACGTATATTGCCAGTTGCCAAGTAGGTGGTTTAAAAAAGTGTATGGTCACTGCAATTATAATTTGATAAATAAGAGAGATTCGTTCTGCTTGATTGACTTCTATAGTTATTTAAGTTAAAGTATACAAAAATATCTACTGTCAACAAATAGCAAAGGCTTTCAGTAATTGCATTTTTTTAACTTTTTTGTAAAAACCATATTAATATATTATATTTCGACAATGAAAGTCAAATATTTGGATTACTAGTAAAGCACACTCACTATATGAGGTGTTTTTTTCATTTGATCATTACGTAGAAATGACATCGCGCAAATCAAAGAGAGACATAAAAAGAAGACTCAGTGTTACCTAACTTTCAACAATTTCCAAAGATAATATTTGCCGACCTTGGGCAGTCTACGAGGCGCTGAGTAAAATTAGTTAGTCACCGAGTTTCGGAACCCACTCTGAAAATATTTTCTTTTATAAAGACCTTTTTTTCAGACACTTTGTCAACAAATATGTATTTTTTGTCTTTTTATTAACCAAAATATAACATATTTTATCCGAAATACTTTTGCTAAGACGTTGCTTATTAGTTAGTTATATTGTTTATGACTGACCGTCATTGTTCCTTGATGGTCCAGAATTAAGCGGATGATTCGCCTTTATTTGTCTTAATCCTTAGATATGTTCAATGTCATATTGCCATAATAAACCAAACATCTCTTTGATATAGTACGAGGCGTATCCACAAAGTAAGTGTACTGAGGCTCTCACGACCGGATGGATTTTATTTTCGACATGTTGGCTACACTTCCGTGTAGCTTGATCCTTCCCCTCCGCAACGAAACCAGTTTGAGGTCAGTACGTTGAGAAGTGCCGATGCGACAACACGTTTAGTGAAAAATGTCAACCCAATCTCCCGCCAAGTGCGAAATTTTGTAAAAAGGCAAGAGTTTTTGAGGCGCTGAAAACTCCATGGAGATGAATTTCTCCGCTCCATCGTTACTGGAGATGAAACTTGGGTTGCACACTACACGCCTGAAACCAAAAGGCAGTCTCAACAGTGGCGTCACACCTCTTCACCCTCCGCCAAAAAGTTCAAAACCACAATTTCAGCCGAGAAAATCATGGCATTCGTGTTTTGGGACTGTCAAGGCATAATTTTAATTGAATATATGCCTCAAGGGGAGACCATCAACTCTGCAAGATACTATGAGACCCTAAATAATTGCGGAGGGCGATTCAGAACAAGAGGAGAGGCATGCTGACAAAGGGAGTCTGCCTGCTGCATGACAATGCCAGACCACACACGGCCAACGCCACGAAGGAACTGCTCACCTCGTTTAAATGGGATTTCTTGAACCATCCCGCGCATTCCTCTGACCTAGCACCTTCAGATTATTATCTTTTTACCTCCCTGAAGCTGTACATGGGTGGAAAAAGGTTTTCAACCGACGAGGAGCTAAAGGAGGAGGTGGAGAAGTGGACGGAGGGGTTGGCGGGAAACTACTTCGAGGAAGGCATCAAAAAGTTTATACCCCGCTTCACCGCCTGCAGTGAGAGGAATGGCAACTATGTCGAAAAATAGCTTACATATGTTCTACGGTAACCACGTAATTTTTTTGTTTAAATAAAAAAAATTAAGGCCTACAAAAATTCAGTACACTTACTTTATGGATATGCCTCGTATATGTATCTACATTTAAGCAAACGTCCTCTTTATCACTGTCACTAAACAACCAGTTATTCGTTTCTTCTTCAAGTCACCACTAACTTCTCTTCACTGTCTTCATCTCTTGTAACTACTCTCTCTCCGTGGTTGCAGTCCTAAGACTGGTTTGCAGCAATTTCAACTCTTCTCCTCCATTCCCCCCTTGCCTGTGCGGCTCTTTTTAAATCTGTATATGTTTTGCAGCGCACGTCCACCAACAGGTCCTCCAGGTACTCTCGGCGTGGGCGTCCCCTAGAGTTTATCTATGTAACTACATATCTGACAATTATGGAAGTATTATCTTCCTTCATGTAATTTACCGTATTTGTTTTACCTGAAGGTTTATTTATTTAACACTTTTTATTGCAAATACAATCTCTTCCAACCAACCAGACAAAATTAAATGAAGCAAGTTGCGTGGTAGCAAAAATCATTCAAATGACTATCCTTCCCCACGAAATGCATAAACATGTACGTGAGCACATGCCCACGAACCCCACAAAGACGGACAATCACCCGAACATTATTTTTCATATAAAGTGAGATACCATCAATCAAAAGGAAAGGAAGGGATGGTGGAGAGGAAAGGAAAAGAAAAATCAGGAATGAAACACGTTATTTTACTGACTAGAAATTAAGAGTTTTTTTCAGTCGCTTCTTAAAGCATGCCAAGGACGGAGCGAGTCTTATATTGGTTTGTAACTGATTCCAAAGTCTCACTGCATGGACAGTAAAGGACGACGTAAAAAAGAGGAGCGGTGAGCTGGAAAGGTCAATAAACAATCTCTGTTTGAGCGTAGCGCTAATCCATGATTGGAAAGACGCCGAAAATTTTCGGCGAGATAAGAGGGGGTGGCGGGATAGTTAAGGATAGTATACCATAGAGATATAACCTTGTATAATACAAGGATATTATACAAGGTTATAGAGGATTGACACATTAGTGCGTCTTATATTCCCTGACATGAGAATTATTCGGAGACAAATCCTCATCTTGATAAAATCTAGCATACCTCTTTCTTATTTCCTTAGTAAATATATCTTTATTCGATTAATTATTTCGGAAAATCAAAGCCTAGACAAAATTTGTTGTTAAAAAGTAAATACCGAATTCGCTTTATTTTGATTAGTTTGACCATTAAAGGCTTTGTGATACGATTTTTTTTTATATTCTCATAATATAATATGATACAAGTAAATGTCACAAAATTATTTTTCATTATAAATTTTAATAATCGAGACATGAAATGATATTGAACTTTTGTGTTGTGAAAGCGATTAAAAATACATGTCAGATTTAATGAAATTTTATTGCCAACATTTTTTTGGGACTCGCACGTTATACATGTCGAATTTTGATAAAAATTTAACGGGTATTATGAGTAGTAACGCCAATAACGGTCGTGTGTTGTTATTAAATACGTAATGTATCATATATTGACAAGTTTGGTAATCAAATGCACTTTACACTTCCAATATATATCTGCCTTTATTGTTCGCAATGAACACCTCTGGAACCTCTTTTCCAGGGATACTTAGACAAAGAGAATATTTTCTAAGTGAAAACATTCTTGTCGACTGATTCAATGGGTAAATAAATATAATTTTTGTTGTGCTTCAATTTACTTAAATACTTATTTTTTATTTCTACTTAGTTCATAAACTTTTTGATTACATCGTCGCTATTGACGAATAATATTAC
The DNA here is from genome assembly GCA_949825065.1 of Odontocerum albicorne. Lineage (NCBI taxonomy): Eukaryota > Metazoa > Arthropoda > Insecta > Trichoptera > Odontoceridae > Odontocerum > Odontocerum albicorne. Next base: position 39,741,551 of record OX463845.1, on the reverse strand, counting down.
AATGTCTACAAATCACGGCCTTCTTGGCATCACAAATTTTTTTCCTAGTTTTGTTTTTCCAAAATCGTTCCTAGTGGTTTTTTTCACTACACGTCTGAAATATTCAAACTCTGACTGAAAGGAGGGAGTTGAGATTTACGACTGAAAATTTTATGAAGAAATTTGCATAGCCTTTTTGAATACCAATCAAATATGATTTATTTTTAAGTAAACAAACAAGTGGAAATTTTTGATCGATTCAATCAACATTTCTGATGGTGGCAGGAATTTCGATAATATTTAATGAGTTTTAATATACGAAAATGAATTTGACTGTGTTGCTAGTACTTAACATTCTATTGAAAAATTATAAAAAACCATCAATTTAAAAAGACGTTTCACATCACGCGTTTCAACACTTAAAAATATGTTTTACTGATTTTCACCGGCACTAACTCATACTTTTTTTATGATTCTAGTTCTAATTAGTTACTAAAATTGTTCTTTGTTTTTATCGAACACTGTTTGTTCTACTTTTTAACTATAAATAATATAGTTACTAAAAATTATACATTTTACAACACCTAATCATCGCTAAGGGGGAACCTTGCTCGCTAAAAAACAGGTGGCGCCTTTTTAATGTCACCCATTTTTCAACATTGTAAGATTTCGGTCATCAGCCTACAGTCCCTCAGACGGTAGTGAAGTACGAGATAGAGAGTAAAGAAAGCTCATGAAGCCTCGCCGCACGCTACGTCTTTGCGCCTTCTTCTCCAGCATCGTCACCTCAACTCTACCGTCTTCACCATCGTCGCTTCACTGAGACCCCCGGGAGGGGTGGAAGGAAGCCTAACCTGAACTGCGCCACCAGGGCCGCTGACATGAGCTATCGTATCCCTTTGAGTATAGTCACCATGCCCAACTATGGTTGATTCGATTCAAATCTAAAGAAAACAAGAGAAATTAAAGGCTCATCGAGCCTAAAAATGAACCAGAGATTATCACACAAATACTTAATATAAGTATACACATATAAATAACACTGCACACACACATAAGACACAACAGTGGAAAAGGTATTCCCTCAAATCACTGACAAAAGATCGACGACGCAGTAAAATGCGCACGTTTTAAAAATTGATTATTGATTGAACATTGTAAGATTATATAAATGCGTTAGAAATTCACTTTTTGCGTAGTTGTAGAATAAAAACGTTCGAAATTCACTTTTTGCGTAGCTGTAGAATATATACGTTCGAAATTCCCTTCTTGCGAAGTTGTAACATAGAATATGATAAATACGTCCGAAATTCCCTGCTTGCGCAGTTGTAGAATAAATACGTTCAAAATTCACTTCTTGCGTAGTTGGAGAATAATCACGTTTGAAATTAATTTCTTGTGTAGTTGTAGAATAATTACGTTTGGAATTCACTTCTTGCGGAGTTGTAGAATTATTACGTTTGAAATTAATTTATTTTGTAGTTGTAGAATAACTACGTCCGAAATTCCCTTCTTGCGTAGTTGTAGAATAAATACTTTCGAAATTCACTTCTTGCGCAGTTGTAGAATAATTACGTTTAAAATTCACTTCGTACGTAGAATATCTGATATTAAAATGCTTGATGCAATAAGCAATATTCAATATGTCGTTGAATATTGCAAATTTTTTTTAATGCGAGCAGAGATATCAACTGAATACAAATGTATCAAATTTTACTTTACCATCGCTTGACCACGAGGTGAATGTGGTATCTGTTTACATACGTTTTAACTTTTTCAGGCCGGAAATTTTTAAACCTTAGTGGTATAATATCTGTAATTAATTGAATAATTGTTAATAGGATTGTTTTATTTAGGACACACACGAGCTCGTTGTTTTTTTTTTATATTTATCTGTTTCGTAATAATATATGTAGGTACAATGCGTCTATATAGAAGATATGATATTCCAACCACCTGTCGCACGGGTTGTGAGGTTGTATCGCTCCCTTTGCTTACCCATTATGCTGTATATATGTACAGGACGAGTAGGAACAAAGTAAACAACCCAAATAAATCTTCTCAACATCATGGTCGGTTTCAAGTGTCTTGGGGTAATTTTATTCTCATCATATATTTTTAAGTCCACTAAACCCAATTTGTCTACCAATCACAAATACTGCTAGTGTTTTAAATTGTAAAAATGTATTATATATTAAAAAGATCGACACTAGATCAAATGTCAAAAAATAGTACTAAGGTTTTAAAAAAATGTGAAAAATCTGAAAGGAACTTGGTTTTTGGGGAACAATATTCTATTGAGAGTCGAAAACGAAATACTCGAGTTGGAAGTCGATCGTTCTGTTAACTTAGAATATGGAGGTCGTATTTTGATTGATTCAAAATGACTTATTTTTTTTTTACTGAAACCACTAAAATATACTCAAAAATTAACACCATTGTATTACGCTTTTGTTGTATGCAGTTTGAACTAGATGGTTTATTGCTCTGTGACAGTTTCTTACTACCAACTAGAAATGTTTTAAAGAGGCCGGAAGTAAAAATAAGAATAACACACTTTAAAAAAAAACATGTACCAACGGTAATTGAGACTGTCTTACTTACTTTGTCACGGTAATGGTCAGTTACTGACCAAAACTGCGCTTCGTAAAATTTTGTGCAATTAATTTTCCTTCTTGGACAGTCAAAAAGCTCTTGTGATTATTTCTAGAATGTGATATTAAATTTTGACCTAACAAGTTATAAACTTCCAAAATTATATACTTTATTTTTTTAGTCCACACTGTACATCTCAAGTCACGCAAGCAGCGAGGATAAAGCCTATCTATACAGGATATAGCGTACTTACAGCCAACGGTGAGTGTATCCGTCTTGACACCTAATTTTTTTTACCGTTATTTTTCTACCTAAAATAATTTAAACATAAGGGTGTGTTTTATTTTCGGAATGATTTTATTTTTCTGGTGTATTTTTTAACGAATACAATAAAAAAGTAAATTGATCTTTTAAATTTAAAATTGAAAGAGACATTAAAAAGCTGAAAACTTGAAAGTAATCTTGAAATAAGGCGGCAATTAGGAAGTAGGTAAATTGAGCACTCAACGTTACATGCAATAACCTTTGATATTTTTGTACTTAAAATAATTCCAAACTAAAAATATGATTTATTTTTATAATTCCCGATGTGGTGTGTTTCTAGAAATTTAAATAAAATATCAAGTTTTTAATTTCAAATTGTAAGTAAAAAGTGAGTTTTGAAAAATTGAAAGAGACTGAGAAATTGAAAGGGGCATTGAAAAGTCGAAAGGGATATTAAAAAGTTTAAAGTGAAATATAAAGAATGGTAGTGACAAGGAACAACTTTATTAAAAAGTTTAATGTAAAATTAAAAGAATGGTAGCAACAAGGAACAACTTTACTAAAAAGATGAAAGTAAGATTTAAAAAATGGTAGCGACAAGGAACAACTTTATTAAAAGAACCGAAAATGTCAATCTATAATAGTTTGTATCTAGAGGAAGGGAAATTGACTTAAATTTTATTGTTTTTTTTTTTTTTTGCAAAATGAGCTGGTTGGTTGTTAAAAATAACTCTTTAGCAATAAGCCCGCCAGATGGACAATGCAACTTGCATCTCGTTCTACTAATGAGGTCTATATCTCAATATATATCCATAAAATTCCCACAAAATTCTCAAAGATTATTAAATAATTTTAATACGATGACTGTAATTAATTATTACCACTGCTTTTTGTATCTTCATCTTAGTTTAAGATAAAGTTTTGTATTATTTGTCAATAATTTGAAGTACTTGAATAACCTGTCACATGTTCATTTGTATATAAAGACACTGTTGTGAAAATTAAATTTCTTTTAAACTTTCCACGCCTCCCTTTGCATTAGTGCGCGCCTCCCAGTTTGGAAAACACTGATCTATATCATATAAATGTTCCAGACTCACAAGAAGTTTGATTATCAAACATCGCACGGTAACGTGTTATTTAGTATCAACTCACATCAATTTTGAAATTATTATTGAGCATAAATGTAAAACCACATGGTTTTTTAGATTCGTACATTACACAAGTGCATTAATTTACTATGCTTTTTGTGTAATTCGAAGTACTGAAATGTACTTCGCTTATCTATGTTCTAATATTATTTGGCCAATGATGATTAAGTGGATATTTTGTTACAAAGCTATTTTTAATTTTTTTTTTTATATTAAATCACTTTTATCGCCACGTTTACAATTTCATAACAAATATTATACCTTTTTTTTTATTTAAAAGTTGCGATATTTTAATTGAAAAAAAAATCTTAAATAAACCAGGAATTTAAATTATATAATTTAAAACGAAAATTTCAAACCTTTGATGTAATTTTAAAATAGAGAAAATTGCGAAACCAGAATATTTAAGATTTTTATCTTGAAGATTTTTAATATAGTTTGTCAAAGGTTATTTTTTATAGCACACATAATTTTTTTACGAAAATTCAAGTGTAAATAAAATACGAAATGAAACCCTCAATTAAAAAATATATAAAGGTGGTTCACTTAGTTTTAAGAAAATCTATTTACAATATTGAATAAAATATTTGTAATTTATAAAGTATTCATAGACACGAGATTTTTTCACCTCATCTCAGAACCTCATCTCTTTCTTTGAACTCATCTCATGAACTTTCACCTCATGTCTTTCTTTGAACAATATCAATAATTGGTTCTTGAAATTATAATGTTTATATTTATATAAATAAGTCGTTTGTTTATTTAGAAAATCTTTTTTTATTTTTGAAAGTTGTTTTCTTATTTGGACTGTATCTGCAAGGTTTTCAATCAGCCATTTTTTTTATTATTTTAATATATCTTATGGTTTTGAAAAATCCATGGAATAACTTATGAGCTAGGTACACTAAACTTCTATATCCAAAAGCTGTAAATACGCGTTGCATTTAATATTAATCAAACCGCCTTCAGTTTTAGGGTGAACATTTTGAAATCAACACAATTTTTTTTTGGATTTTTGGGGAAATTATCAATCGCCATAAGTTATTTTGACTATTATTTAATATGATAAAAAAAAATATTACATTTATGAACCAAAAACCTCTAAAGACGAAATGATGACTTTATATTTCACACTAGAAAAATATATCGTTACTCTTATAATAATCTAAAGAACAACTTAAAACAGCAAATACATACCATCATACCTTTTACCTACCGGGATAGACAGAGAGGACAGAGCAGTAGACTGTCTTATCTTAACACACATATTCCACCTCTTCCACATCCATACACACTCTTGTACAGCTCCTACGATATATCTTATTTCATTATTTTTCTTCTTTAAAAATATCATTCACTTGATCCATCCACACTTTTTTCGGTATCCCTTTATCACGCCTCCCACTAGCATTATGTTATACTTAATATTTATTTTATTAATTCTTCGTTAATTATTCGTTACACGTACCTTAATACTCTCAGATCGATTTCTTCATCTTACTCAGCTCATCACCCTTAAGTTCACATTCATCCCTTATCCTTACATTCCTTAATGCGTCATATATTATCTCCCCATGTATTCTTCTTAGAGGATATATTCAGATACTTTCAATTTTTTCCACGTCAACGTTTCGTCCCCACACATCAAACGTGTAACTATAATTATTTTACGAGTAACATCTTAGCAGAATTGATAATGTCCGATTCGAATCAATGTGTTTTAGTGCTCCGTTAATTTTGTTCACTATCGCTATGCGCCGTACGGTATACATCGTAACTCGTCCATCATCTAAGAAAATACTACCTTAATATCACAATCAACTTTCTCTTATCTTTGATTACTCACCCATATATCACATTTTATTTTTCCTACACACTTTTCCATCACCATCACTTTAGATCTAACAATCCTTTTTTCTCTGTTAAACAAAATTATTTTTACTAAACAAAATTTGTTTCTTAAATTTCCGGAAAAGTAGCTTTAAATAGGGTCTTCTAAAAAAATCTTACTGAAATATCACCCCTAAGAAAGGAAAAACCAAAACAGACATTTATTTACAAAAACAAATGATGCCAGCAGTACAACGGATGTTGGGTATTAAGGGCTGAAAAGTATCATGCATAGGCATTCCGCCCAGCAGTAATTCGCCCACTTAAGACCACCCAAACAATGTCGTTTAATTTGGTGTTCAGTAAGGACCCATTAATTATGATAAACACCAGTATTTTGATTATATTATTCTACAACTATTTTAAATAAATGTATTTTAAACAGGAAGCTTAATTACTCTAGACGTTAACCCAGATAGGGAACTTAGATGTTGAATTGAATTTTTACGTATAGTATTTCTAAAGATGAGATCAGCTTTCTCCAATGATGACTTAAATCTCAAATTATGGCAACGCATGATTAGTGATATAAACTGTATTTTCTAATTTATGATATTTAAATACGGAACTTGAAAACCAGAATACTAAATAAGCTAGACATATTAATCATGTGGATTTGTCGAGGAATGCATAACATTATTTGGTTTCATTTTATGATAAATAATAAGGTGCTACGTTTAGAAGGTGTAGAACGAGAATGCTTACTCGTAAGTACCATAAAATGCCTAAATAAGTCATATATTGAGAGGAGAAAAATGTCACTTTTTTAAATAAATATTGATGAGCAAAATTGAAAGTCACCGCGAAATCTGCGAAAAGCGCCTGTTATGGTTACGCAACATTCGCGAATGTACAGATAATCATATACATATAAATGAGAGGCTTTTCCATACCGCCAAAGACCGAGAGTAATTTCCAACATCAGATGAAGAAGTAGATGAAAGGTAATAAGAAGTAGATGAAAGGTTGTCCGGCCATTGTTTGCCCAAGTCACTTGCTTACCCAAATCACTTGTTTATCCAAATCACTTGTTTTCTCAAATCACTTGGGCTTAAAGTTTTTTTTACTACCACAAAAAAATCGAATGTATATAGTAAGCGACAATGTATATAGAAAGCGATTGTGCGTGTTAAAATTGGTTTAAAAAAACCCTTAAAGTGATGCGACACTCGAAAATGGTGTCCAATTTAGAAGGCTGATACCACTTATAGTAACCAATTCAAGGCTTTGGTTGAGAATAACCAGCGTTCTACAACACAAGATATTACTGAGACATTGAAATAATTGAATCTGCTGTCTACGAGTATTTGGTGCAATTTTTCGTTTGAATTTTACCTAAAATAAAAAAATTCTTCCCGAATAACCCAATATTAACCGAAGAAATTTGACTTTTTTAATATCACAAGGTTAACTAAGACGAAAAAAATTTTAAAAGGCCGAATATAAATAGTATTCAAAGCAAACATTTTTCAATTTATTTGAAGTATTGATAATTCATGTTTCCTTTGAAAGCAAAAGATAAACGCCAATTTGTATCAATTAACTGAACTGAAACATTTCTTATTTTTCGCCGAAAACATGGGCAGTATCGACAAAATGGAAATACATTTTTGATAGATAATTTTTTTAACCTTTAAATGGAGATCTGTAATTTAGTTTATATTTATTTTTTTAATTTGATAGCAGGTATATCGCAAATAAAAAGGATCCACTGTAACGATGCATTTTCCCCCGACGGTATTTTGGTAAGGCAAAAATCCCTAGAAAACACACCAAACCCTGGTGGAACTTGAGAAAATCCTAAATTCGTATTACGTCTGCTGGCAATGAATGAATATAATAAAAATAAACCTGATATGTTTATCAATGTACAGAAGCGTGTTGCGTAGACAATAGAAATATAAAAAAGAAGAATAAGGGGGTCCTCTGTACAATGAATACTGGTAGATCTTCTTCATATGATGGTTAATTCCTCAAATAGAGACCTTAGCCATGACGTAACATCGTTTATGACCCTATGTATGGACTTTTGGAAGGGATCCTAAAGAAAAATATTCAGGGGTAGATAGATGTAGGGTACAGAAAGATATATCTGTAAATTACTTAAGTTTCAGTAGATCTATACGCATTGAAAAGAGTTTGCATTTTAAAGTTCTAACCCAGCTTTGGAATGCAAAGAAGGTAATTAAACTGAGGGATTAGGTTAATACGTAAACGTGCTAATTATCTAACCCAAAAAAATTGTTTAATTCTTCGCTGATTCATCTGTTAGTTTCATCGTTTGTCAAAAAAAGCCTGGAGGTTGATATTCAGTGATAAAAGTTTGTTTAGTGTTGTAGAAATGCGTACCATGCTAAAAATTATATGCTATTGCAATGAGTCAGAGTGAAACAATTGCACAAGTAAGACGTGTTTTTTTACAGACTAATGTTAAGTGCAGAATGTATTACATCCCATTTAAAATAGTGCGTTGCAATACACTGATCGAATGAATCAATATTTCTGAAATGTATGAAGAATAAGGAAAAAGCAGACTTAGGAAACATCCTAAGGGGGTAGTTGAAGATTATTGAACAAATCGAAGGATGATAATATCGTCAATAATAACACGTATTATTAAGGGGCTATTCTATTCCACTTGTAGTGTATAAGATTTATAATTACATTACGCTTAATAAAGTATTAAGTGTAAACTATATTATATATCCAAAAAAAAAAACACCAAAGTAGTGATTCTATCGAATCTAATGGAATTGTATGTACTCGTATATATTATTAAATTTAGGTTATTCTTTCAAACGTAGCAAATATTACCATTTATCAGATTATTGACGTTTATCCATTAGCCACATCAAAAAGGGTTTAGCATTTACAGTTTTATAAATTATATTATCAAATCTTCCTACTGGGAAGTATCTGCCATAACAGTCAATATTACATAACATGGAAAATCCTTGATAGATGTATTTGGAATGTGATTTTATAGTTTTTTATATTAATTTCAAAAACAATAACTGATTTAAGATTGTTTTCTTTTTTTCATGTTAAATACAATATAATTGTGTTTCTAAATGTAACGTTTTGTTAGTAAAATAACTTTAAATGTTTTTTTTTTAAGATTACATATACCTGATTTTTTGTAACTAATCAGCATTATTTTATATTTGGTTTTTCTCAGGGTTCCAATAGAAGTTTCAAACGTCAAAATAACCCAAGTCACAGTAGAATATGAAATATGGAATGTAAGTCAGAGAGTAATTCATAAGACGGAAGAGCAGCGAGGACCAATAATGGGTTGGACTGCGGAGCGGCCAAGGGTGGATACTCTAGAAGTTATAAATTTAAGCTTCACTTGAAGGGCAAGAAGTTGGAATGTTGACAAGACAACAGTGGTGTTTATATTGGTAGAAACTACTATATATAGAAATATTTTTTATCTAATTTCACAAAAAGAGGCAAAGTGTGTTTGCATGTATACAATATTGTGTGATTTTTTTTATCTGGTAGGTGCAACCTGTTTCTTTGAAGTCACCCTACACTTTTTTTACTACATTTTTTTTAAGGAATGAAAGGATAAGGGATGAATGTGCACTTAAGGCTTATGTATTGAGAAATATTAATTAAATTTCTACAATATGTTTAGGGTGTGTGGAATGAATTAATGTAGAAAGACTAACAAAGCAAATATAAAATGCGAATGTGAGTGAGAAGCGTGGTAGGGGAGAACCATGGAAAATATGATACGATTAAGGAAATAATATAACGAAAGAAGGAAGCGTAAAAAGTCAGAGAAGTCGTTGAAGTTGTATGTAGAACAGGTGAAATATGTGGATAGATATAGGAAAGATCAGCATTCTGACCTCTCTGCCTATCCTGTAAATTGTGTAATGGTATTTATGTATGACCATAGAGTTATCAGTGATTGGTACGGATTTCTTTCTAATTTTAAGGGGACATGGAATTATAAACATGGACGAAAAAACCCACCAGAAGATATATTTAAGTTTTATAGTCTCGTAGTTGCTTTAAAGTGGTTCAATTTATTTACTAAAGAAAGTTATAATAAACCTCCGTTGCCTTATTGGTAAGAGGCTTTTTTAGGTCAATTTCGAAAAAATCAATAAGGTTCTAGTTTCACGAAAGAGTTCGTCTGGTAACACTTCTCCCGCACTTGACTTATTTCAAGTGTTGTTGCCTCTTTACGTGCAGCAGGATTGCCAATAGACACGACGAAGATCTTTGACTCCCATGCCTTGGTGCTAAACCAGAATTTTTAATTAGGGGGGCGAGAGCGATGCTGTCTTTTGGCCACCGTGTTCAATATTTCTGTGTCACCGGTAGAATTGAATTACTCTCTCGTTGTAAACAGTGTTACTTTGTGGGCTTATTGCCATGTGGCAATACCTTTTAGCTCACCAGAAAGGTGTTCAAGAAATGTTTTAAGAAAAAACCTCCTGAATTTTTTATCACAAATCGACATGTTTCTTTTTTAAAACTCGGAGTTTTGGATCAACTCCAATGGTTCTCAAATGCAAAAACTTCATAAATAGGGCAAAAGTTATGTACTTTCCCATCAAAGCTCTCCAATATATGAATAAATTTATACTTCTGAAGAGTTATCTTTTTTTAATTGAATAAAATCATTATTTTATAAAATTATTAATTCTATGCAGCATATAATTATTTCCAATGATTTTAAAATTATATCTTTGTTTCATTTCTTATAAAAAAAATTTCTGCATGAAAAAAAAGCTGACCTTTTAAAGAACAGCATCATCCCCATATTTCTTCAAGTATTTCCCACCAGAGGGTGACAATTAGAAAATAATTACGCCAGCGACGGAGTCCTCGCACAAAAACAGCCCTAACAATTAATTTCCCCTCAGTCATCCCCTAGTCCTCCGCTTCTTTGGTCTTCCTCCTGAATTCTCGCTCCCTTTGCTTCTTAAGTATTTCTCCACTCCTCTGTCCGCAATTTCCTTCCCTCCCACATCTTCCGTAAGTGAAGATTTGACGCCGGCATTTGACGGGAAACTTTCTTGATCGGAATGTGTTAATTTTTTTTTTGCTAAACTTGAAAGACACTTTGAGCAAACTGATTGGAAGCTTTGATAATCGTAAGGATGTTCATAATCAATTTGTCGAGGTAATTAAAGTTGTTATAAAGTATAACCATCAACAAATAGAAGTGAATAAAGGGAAAAATAATAATGGGCCTCCATCCTTTTGTGAAAGTTTAAAGTTTGATGTGAAAAACGTTTGTAGTACATGAAACAAAAAATAAAATTAGTCAATTATCAGAAAAGCAAATTCATATTTTAAGGTCAAAGTCAAACGTACATTTATACCAAATGATCGTAGACGGTGGTATTTAATATTTAAAGTATATAAAAATGCACTAAACGTTTACGTTTCATTATAATATACTAGTAAACATATGTTATATGTGTATGTTCACTACAGTCGTAGTAATTTAAGCAATTTTTTTTATGACGACATCTATCCGAGAAAAACGAAACAAATTTAAGGGACAACATATTATTTCAAAGCTTACACAATATATTTTTATTCTAATTTGGAATAAATAATGTAGATTGGCGGTTCTCAATCAGTGATACCCGTACCACTGGCGGAGAACGAGAGATATCTGGTGGCACGTGGAATACCTTTATCTGAAGAATATGAGTAACTGTTTAATATTTACTCTTACAGAAATTGAATACATGATTTAAAAAATAACTGTTTCGCAAACTTCAGGATTAAATAAAAGAACTTTAATATATTTTTTGTTGATTGGAAGACATTGCCATATTGCAATACGCCCACCAGATTGTAATGTATACAATGAAAGTGTAATATGATACAATACAATACAAAGCGTGGAGCTTTGCCAGTGTCTGCCGACCCCGACAGAGAAATGGTGTGATGGTACGAGTATGAACAGTTTGTTTAACAAAAACGTGCACGGCGAAACCCGAGTAACTATTTGGGGTATGGCATTAAAAAGATACATACATACTACATTATATAAACCGTGATGCTTTATTATTAATAAGTTGTCCAGTCGCCTCCACTAGTAATAATTGCCCGGCATCTCCGAGGCATACTTTCTACTAATTTTATAGCATAATCTAGGGGCAACGACTTCCATAACATATAAGTCAAATCTCTCGAAATAACTGCTTGACGTTCCAGATATTTTTCCCTCGGAGCTTGAACTTCATGAGTGCCCAAACATTTTCTATGGAATTTGCATCTGGTGACTGCGACGGCGAATCCATTACGTCAACTTCATTAACCTGTTTCCAAGCAGTACAAAGACGACTCCAAATTTCGGGTCATTGTACTCTTGCAGCAGATGGTAATAAATCCATCTGACATATAATATTTTAAATATTTTGGCAGCGTTCTAATTATTTTTGAAGATGTGTAAAGTGTCAAATTCCAGGTTTGAGAAACGGCCCTAGACGAGGACTTTTACCGGTTGTTTAATGAAAGAACGTGCCCAAAAAGAAGCTTCGTCCGAAAAAAATACGTTATCCCAATTGCGGTCTAAATTTTGTTTCGCCCAATCTGGTTTTTTCTTTACCTGTTTTTCGGACAGTATTCACCGTGCTTCGAAATTTTCCCCCATGAGCTATTAAACGTCTTCTTATAGTATCACATGACACAATACGACCCTTTTCACGTAAAACCGCAAGCCCGCTACGTAATGATAGACGAGGATTCTTCTCGAACACCCGTAAAACGACTTTGTCCTTCTTTTTCGTCGTTTTCTGTGCAGTACCACGATATGGTTGATCATCGACGTTTTTTTATGTCGGAATAACGTTTCACCCACTTATTTATAAATGTATTCGACTTCCTAATGTATTTGGCAGCAGTTTTGTACGGCATTTTTTATCATTTCGGATGTGTATACAGAACCCCGGCTTCGTAACGTGATGCGTACGTGGCACTCATGGTGAAATATGTTTTTGTGTAACCAAGGTCGAACAACAACTGAGTTTTTCTTTACAAAGCAACTTGGGGAGAGGATTCGGCTACCTGCTCAAGTTTGAACCCTCTAACGGTTTCTACGAAAAAATGAAGCCTTACAAGCTCTTGTCAAACAGACTATGTTTGTGTGTATCTATAGTATTTCTTCATTCTTGAAAATAAGTCATATTCTTGTTGGTGGTAAGTTTTTTTTATTTTTAGTTTTGGAGGTATAAATTTATGAAAAAGTGGCGAGCCACATTGATCGATGATGAACGATATATTAAGTAATTAAATATTGATGATATGAGTTGTAACTCTTTTCAAAATCGTTGTTATCAAGTAACAAGCTTAAAAGACGCTTTACTCCAGAATTGTTGGATTCAGTTCCTATTCATAGCCAAAAAATATGAAAAAGAACCGCAGTCTGGTCAAAGTTCGACTGGTAACAATTATCACACGTACTAGACTTGTGAGTCTTGTTGTTTTTTCACGTGAGGGTAATATAACCAAAATGTGCGATGATAATCTACGAGTTCCATGGCGACTATAGTCGTAACCGGAATGCTCGATTAATGGGATTGAATACAATGTTGTCTCCTATCCACACTCTTTAATATGTCCAAATTACCGGTTCGAATAGTTCAAGGTAACCATACAAACTAAAAAAAACCGACTCAAAACTTGTCCCCCAGTTATATGTGCGTAATTCAAATGAAAATTTGTCCACCCAGTTATATGTGCGTAATTGAAATGAAAACTTGTCCACCCAGTTATATGTGCGTAATCCAAATCGAAAGAAAAAAGTAAAATTCTGAACAATAAAAACAAATGTTAAAATTCGTGTTTTAAAAAAAATCTTCTCGTTTTTTTCTAATTAGATATTTTATGACTTATTTATAATAAAGTTCGATTAAAATACCTAGCCCTTCATTTGAGTGTAATTAGGGGGTTAAACTTTCCCATCAGGGTCAAGGTGCCAGGAAGGGTGGAGTACACCTGACCGTACTCGAAAACCTGCTGAAAATGCCCATCAGCCTGCCGTCAATCTCCTACCTATTCTGTACCCCCTGCGTTCCAATATTGCGGTCCTTTCAACCTTACTTTACCCGATGAGGACCTCGGTGGATCCGCGAGAGGGCTTTTTTACCCACTTGAGATGATCTTGTGATAATTGGCAAAATCAACTTAAAATATTTTTGCAAAATGTTACACGAGATAAATTTTTTTTACCGTTCCCTTAAACCATAAAATGTTTTTTTTATCTCAATAAAAATAGATAAAGACCTCAACTAATCTCATTTGAAAATAATTATTTGATTTACGTCGAGGATTGTTGTAAATAACTGACCATATCCATTATAGACCTCAGATCTCCGTAGCGAATTATGTGCCCTAGTTGATCAGGTGCTTGATTTCCGTTCGGAGGTTTCAGGTTCTATTTCCGAGGGCACCCGAAATGAAAATAAAATGAATAATACTTGAATGCTATAGACATGTACGGCTGTTGCTATATTTTTAGGCGATATTATTGCCTACATGTGCGGTTACAATTAATATCAATACAAAAACAATTTACATAACACCGTTTGAAGAGAAAACTCTCCTAAAGGGTGCTCCAACTCGGGACATGAACTCTCTATTTTTCATATTATTGATACAGCAAAAACATAATAAATTGAAAATGAGAATAGAAAGGTTTAAACTAGAGTTTTATGTCTACTTTTGTTGTTCTTAGCCGAAACGCTTGATAAATGGGGCCAAATATATTGTTGTCTCCCGGCAATGCCTCCAAATATTTTCGCAATGTCAATTCGGGCGTATTGAAGAGAATCATAGGCATGAAACGAACCTACAGTATAACACGTACATAATTTATTCTCAAAGATTGGTTAAGGAATTAAGCGATGCTAAATGGCATGTGCTGATAAAATGCCAAGAAATAAATTAATTTTCCATCATGTCTACCAATTTGCTCTAAATTTAGGAGTCCATGTTGCAAACCCGTGTAGTTTTATAGTTAAATCTTCTAATAAATATATTTTTTTTCTATGCTAATAAGAAAAAAAATGTATGCACATGTTATTTTAACCTGCATGAAAAAAAAAACGTGTGTGTTGTAGTTTCTCATATGCTATTTTTCTTCATGTATATTAATTTATTTTGAAATGTGGTCAGAAAATGAAGCTGTTTTCGATCTCATTACGTGAATTAAGTCATGTTTAAAACAACTAAAATAGGTTAGGTATACACAGTTTTTCTATCTACTAATCGACAAAAACAAAGTCCTTAGGAACATGCTAAGATTCAGAGTCAAATATATAAAAAGGTAAAATGTTGGCGCCAAATATTCGACACTTTATATTTCACCTCAACGCACATTTATTTTATATGGACTATATATTCGTATTGTTAAAGGCACGGCAAACATAATCACAAAAATTTAATCTTATTTATTATACCTATATATTATCCACGCAAAAATCTACAACGCTAAATCCAATCTAATAAATTGCCTTGCAAATATGTGAAATGTTATTTTTTCCTCGGCTAATACACGAGAAATTTATCTCTTTTCCGAGCCGGTGTAATCAAGTGATCATTGGGGATGCTGAGGGCGGTGTACCTGGATGAGATGAGGTATGAAGCAAGAGGGTTGAAATTTTTAAACTTCACCAGAAAATCGATTAGAGCCTCATCGCACTTGAACTCTCTTTTAACCCCTAGTGGCGGGAAGTTTTCTTGAAAGTAATTTACCTGCTATTAAATGTCTGTGAAATTTTTAGAATCATTTTTACTCTCTTATTATGATAATAATTATTACAAATTTGTACCATCACGTCATGTTTCTTTTTTTTTTTTTAACCTGGCGAGTTTATTGCCATGTGGCAATATTTAAGGGCTGGAAGAAATAATAGAGGTAAACAATCATCGAGATATCTCAGTTCTGGTCTACTTATGTAAGTTTTCACATTTCTCACTTCGTACAAGTCCATATATATCATCATACATGTTCTTCTATTTTCATTATTTTATCTTTCTATGAGTCGAAATTTTCCCAACAGTCAACTTTTATTTTTTCCTCAACCGACTTTTATTTCTCTCCCCATTCCTAACAAAAGTCTAAATTAGTCACACGTATTTGTTTCGTAAGTAAAAAAAGCAGTTGATCAAACAAATTACATTATATTTCAACCTCTACAGTGTAAACGCCATAAATATAAATGATATTTAAAAAATTTAATTCAAAATTTATTTCAGAATTTATACTTTACATTGACCTAAAATGTAAACCTTTTTGCTTTATTTTCCACGTTATTCCCCAAATAAACCTCAAATCATCGTAATACCATTTAAATCCGTACGTTAGGCAACGTGTCTTTTCTTTTTGCCTCAATCGGGTTATTTATATTTCAGTAGAAAAATTGTCTTAAATCTTGTCCACTCTGAATTCACGCGGCGTTATTTATTATCAACAATAAATGCGGCATGATGTTTTCGCTGAGTGTATTTCCGATAATTGAATATGAGCACGTTCAGAAAATACTAGTATGTCCTGCGGCCGCCACGTGCCGGCTCTGACTGCGGCGGGGAGCCTATCACCCTCCGCCACTGCTTTTTCTGTCATTGAAACCTACTTTAAGGCAAATAAATATAAGTGTCTACGTGATGTTTGCTAATAATGAAAAGTGACCAAATTACAGGTGGAATATACAGAGGGACTGATATTTGAAGAGGTAGAAGATGGGACAAAATAAGCAAACAATGCTTTAATGATCCTGCAATAAAATCGTATTAAATATGATGTTGCTGATCTAATTGAACATAAAAAATTAATCAAAAAAATTATCAAACCGTTAACCTAAAATATTACAAAATAAAGATACAAAATTGCGTGACTTTCCGATGAATAATATTATGTACAATACTTCAGTATCAAAACTATGAAGACGCAGTGACAGGATCTTAAAATATATGTATGAGCTATTTATGCTACACCGCATTAGTTGAAAGGGAATGCCAATCGGATTTATGTGAGCTCGTGAGTGTGGGTCTCTTCTTGTTGTTTTAATTTTGGTTGTTTTTGTATTTGTGTTTCTGTGTATTTTTTTTTGTTTTAATTTTTATTCTTATGATTGTGTGCGGTATATTGTGGGATGAATATTTTTGGTCTTTCTGGAGTGATGATGTGTGAGGAGTTGAATTTCGCAAGATGTTTCCAGTTGTAGTTGAGTGTCACTGTCAGATTGATGAGAACGTGCAACGGGTTTTTTTTTGTGTAACCAAAAATTGGAAAGAAGTATCGATTTATTTTTTCATGCTAAATATCCTCAGTGAGATACAGGCAAAAGCCTAGTTTACTGGGGATACGACAAATGAAAGGCAACAAACACAGATCCATTAAAATTGTATGTCAAAATCAAATTACCTGTTGTTTTTTCTCAAATTGTGTATATTTCTTGTCATGTGTAATAATAAAAAATAAAATCTTAATTGAAGGCTATGGACGGAAATTTGTTTGATTCCAGATGAAAAGGAAATATGTCCAATTCCAGATTAGCAATATAACTTGGATCTGTCCTTTCCGCTCTCATTTTTTGCGTACCTCGCCGTTTTATAACAAGTTAAAGTATCTTATAGTATCTATGTACGCACATGCATTAGTCAAAAAATATACGTAAAAATATCAATTTACAGGCCATTTCTCAATAATGAATGCAATAATTTAAGTAAATCAAATAGAATTAAAAATTATACCAATTTACTTTGTGATTAAGAATTTTTATTCCAAAATAATTTAAAACAGTATTAATGAACAATAACGCCATAAACTAAAATTATTAATATAAACACTTATCAATACTTTAGGGAACTAAAATATTACAATAGTTAAATGTTGTACGTTAAAGACGTATTATATATTATATACATAGAGTTACTTTATTTTATTTATTGTATTTAATTAACAACACAACGGTGTCTTTTATATATAAATGAACATATGACAAGTTAAATGGTACAAGTACTTAAAATTATTGACAAAAAATACAAAACTTTGCCTTAAACCAACATGGGGATACAAAAAGCAGTAGTAATAAAATTATTTAATGTTAATATGTATATTTAAGTTCAATATATGCATCCGTCATATATCACAAAATATTACCAAATTTTACCAAGTAGACTTACGTTATTGTCGAAGACTTATTTTATAGTGTGTAAAGTTTATTTAACTTATTTTACAGTGGTAAATAATCTTAGATTTGTTTTTAGTGGAACAACGCCTACATAGAACAAGAATAATTGGGTGTTTCGAGAATTTTATGGATAGATCTTGAAATATAGAAAACACATGGGCTAACTTGTAGAACGAGATGCAAGTTGCTTTGCAGAATCGAAATCTTCCACATGTTTATGCAGGGTTGCTCAACGCCAGAGGCAAAGTATTGTCCTTAATGTTTCATTTATACTAGGTTATTTTCATTATTAAAGGAAAGCACAAAGTTAGTAGCTATTTTTAAATATTGGTGGGATATTCTGGCGAATACTATATATACTTATATTAAAAATATCTAAATTGTTGCAAAACTAATTTCTTGGTCTTTGCATACGAATTATAGAGGAGTTAATTTTATAATTAGTATATCAATTTTCGGTATAAAAGGGATTGAGCTATATTGTGGATCTAGTGGGAATACGAAATGAAATGCTTGCAAGTAAGTGAGGTGCATCGATTACTCAGTGAATGATTTTGTATAGTAGTAGTATATCGGCTGTTTTTCTTCCGTCACACAACTTCAAGAGTTTCATTTGACATTTGTTTAGTCAAACACTGTTTATTCCACTTTATATAACGGTATAACCCTACCGGTTTCAAGGTTTTCTTCTTATCATCAGGGAAGCACAAACAAATGTTTTTGCTTGTTTGTGCTCTCCTGACGATAAGGGGAAAACTTTGAAAGCGGTACACTTAAACTGTTATATAAAGTGGAATAAACAGCGTTTGACTAAACAAATTATAATGTATTTAAAACTCCTCAATGTTAATACCTGCAATATAAATAATACATAGAGTTATCCTCAAATTCATAAAGCTATCCTCAAATTCATAGAGTTATAGTCAGACTATTAATAAATATGAAGGATATATTAAACTAAAACAAATAGAACAAGGTAAAAAATACTTAAAATTTTCAGTAAAAATGATATTTTCGTTAAAACAACCATTATGAACTATTATATTTAAAGGTAGCGCGCAGACCCAATACAGGGTTGGACCGCAAAGCGGCTTGAGTCAGAATATTCATTCTACATATAATACGCAACATTGGGTATTTTTCTGACAATATACTGTATTCTATTTAGATATCCAGTGTATTACTTGCAAATATTAGGTCCTTACATATGAAATTGGCGTTTTGTTTGGGAGGAACATAAAGTTGATTTTTTTTTAATATAATATATTTATTTAATCAAAGTATGTACCATTGCTATCTATGCACTTTTGCCATCTCATAGGTAGTTCATCGATCCCTTTACTAAAAAAACCATTCGGACGGGAATCAATAAAATCTTTGAAGTCGGTTTGGACTGCCCCATCGGAGTTGAATTTTTTCCCTTGCAAGAAGTTATCCAAATTTCGAAAAAAATAGTAATCTGTTGGGGCAAGGTCCGGAGAGTACGGTGGATGTCTTAGACATTCCAATTGAAGCTCTTCTAGTTTGGTAGCCGTCTGTTGTGCAGTGTGTGGTCTAGCGTTATCATGAAGCAGCAGTGGCCTAGAGCGATTAACCAGCCTCGGTTGTTTAGCAGCTAGCTTTTCCATCATGGTTTGCAGTTGCTGACAAAAGACATCTGCCGTAATCGTCTGGCCAGATTTAAGAAAGCTGTAGTGAACGACACCAGCACTAGTCCACCAAACGCTCACAAGTAACTTTTTTGGAGTCAATTTTCGCTTGGGGCATGGTTTGGCTGGTTCGGCAGGGTTCAGCCATTGCGATGAGCGCTTCCGATTATCATACAGGATCCACTTTTCATCACAGGTAATGATTCGATTCAAAATCCCTTCATTATTGTGCCGGTTGAGTAATGCAACGCAGCAGTCAACGCGAGTTTGTTGATTTGCTTCACTCAATTCGTGAGGTACCCACCTTTCAAGCTTTTTCACCTTCCCAATTTGCTTCAAGTAGATTAAAACAGTTTTATCACTAACACCGCAGCCTGCAGCTAACTCGGACGTGGTTTGCGATGGATCCGCTTCCACAATAGCCTTCAATTCTTCATTATCAACTTTGGTCTCCGGCCGTCCACGGGGCTTCTTCTGCAGGTCGAAATTTCCAGAACGAAAACGTTGGAACCAAAAACGCACTGTGTTTTCTTTTGCGGCACCGTCGCCATACACATCATTAATCCTTCGAGCCGTTTCTGCAGCACTGGTGCCACGGTGGAACTCGTACTCGTAAATAACGCGATATTTCAAGTTTTCCATTTTGTAAACTGAGTGACGCAAAGAAAAAAAACAATTGAGGAAAAAACAAATGAATTATAATTTTCGAAACACAAATACTTGAGTAAATAGCTGTATAAATTTTAATTTGGAATTCCTAACCAAAGAGAAGATATTTGAGATCAAAGTTGCCAGTACGGCAAAACGCCAATTTCATATGTAAGGACCTAATATAACGCTACACGCTTAGGGTAATATAATTATAAGTACATGTGAATATCGCTGTACTTAGTCAAACTCTAGAAGCTACTGTACCGAAAAAAAGTTACATAAAGAGACTACAGAGTGGCGAGTCTCCTATATGTGCACTTAATATGCACAGTCACTTTGACCACATCTAAGCTGGTTCATAATCCACTAGGACAGGCAGAGAAAATTCGACTAATGGAAGAGTAGAGTGTTTTATCAGCCGTTCATTTAATTATTGTTTGCTCCGTATATTCTAGAATGTAAGTTTTCTTTCAAAGAATGCATTAAGAGAAAGATAAAAGTATTTAAAAATTAACTGTCATCCAGAGAGGGAGGATTTAAGCTTACTTAGCACGAAATCTGTTTATACGAGTATTGTGCCTTTTAGCATGAAATCAATGGCATTGACCGCACGAACAAAAGCCTCTTTTTTATAAGTGATAGGGTGACAGTTAAAATTATATTTAGTAATTTTTTATAAGCTTAGTTTATTGGAAAAATATATGAGAGTTTTTCGGATATTCATATGGGATCAGGGATGGAGCAGTATCTTTAGTAGAAAACAATTTTTAATGAAAGCATTTTTCATGTCGTGTATTTTATCGGGCCACTTAATCTTTTACAATTCCCACAGCATTATTTACAACTTTTGTTCCGTTTCACGAAGATGTTGGACTTTTTATTAATGACCTATATTATACATTTACTTCTGTTATTTTGACAAATACATTTTTCCAAAATGAAATGGAGTTTGATAATTTATATCCTTGTAAACATTTCTTTTGTAAGGATTCAAAGTAATATTTTTCATCAACATTTAAATGAAATGTTTTTATCAAAAGATAACTGACCACTTTTTAAAAAAGCTCTGCAATGTAAGGTTACTTTTCTTTTCTTTAAAATGTTGTGGTGAGAAAATATACATTTTGATTAGAAAAAAACATAAATGTTTGGATGTTTTATAAAATTCTCGTATGGAATACAAGTAGCCTGAATGAGTAGACTTGTTCTTGCTAAATAATAGTTGTAAGAATTGTTATAAGTAATATGTAGGTTGTAATTATTTCTAAGAAATCATATATTTAGATTTTAAAAATAAAATGATGTAGAAAAATAAAATAAATTAAATTCATAAATTATAACATATAAAATAGGTTAGTTAAGTAATAAATGTGTATATAGGTACAGCCTTGGAAAATATTTGATTTTTTTTAATTATTTATTAAAGAAAGTAAATTATTGTACAAACATTTGTCAAGGCTATACCTATATACAAATTTATTACTTAACTAATCTTAATTATATGTTATAATTTATGAGCTTACTTAATCTTATTTTCCTACATATCATTTTATTTTATTTATTCAATTTTAATATATGAGATCTTAGAAATAATTAACACCTACATACTACTTATAACTAGATAACAATTATTACACTAATTATTTAGCAAAAACAAGTCCACTCGTTCAGGCT
This sequence comes from Odontocerum albicorne, assembly GCA_949825065.1. Classification (NCBI taxonomy): domain Eukaryota; kingdom Metazoa; phylum Arthropoda; class Insecta; order Trichoptera; family Odontoceridae; genus Odontocerum; species Odontocerum albicorne. Next base: position 39,719,522 of record OX463845.1, on the reverse strand, counting down.
ACTTGTATTCCATCACATTCACGCAAATATTGGTACCATATATTACTTTGTTTGATAAAAATATAAACAACGAAGTTCTCGTGTTATTTTTTGTTTAATTTTTTTACTATTACATTTAAGGATTAAATAAAATGAATTTAAAACTTTGGTTGATTCCTTTATCAGTTTTTTCCACATGATGTTTTACGCATTCTTTATTTAATTTTAAAAATCCTCTTTTCAGAGACTAATAGATAGCATTGTAAGTTACATGTAGATTATACAAACAATACTTACAACGGTAGCTATTAACAGATCGGAATATTACAAGAAAAGAGAATTTGGCTGTTTATAACGTTATCTTGGTCTTATTATAAAAATATGTAATCTAAACTACGCAGTTACCAAAAATATACGATAGTTAGAAAACTTGAAAGTTAGATAAATAGAAAAGAGCGTTGCATAGAATTAAAAAAAAAAACGTTTTATTACAGAGAAAGGAACGGGAATATTACAAAAAATATGATTTGAAATAAAATACAGTGCTAAAGATGGAGATGTTTTAGTCACGTAAAAATAATGACTGATAAAACATTTAAAAAAATAATTCATATGACTTGCTTTACCAAATTTGAGAAGACCTTAAAATAGTAATAATGACGAATTAAACATGGCAGGGTGCGACTTACTTTAAAATATTAACAAAATATTTTTTTTTGTGCTGCCAATTATTAGCAAAAAAATCTCTAGAAATTTTAAATGATACTTAACGAGTTATATTGAATAGAAGGAAGTCATGCATTAAAATACAGTGTCAAATATTCTGATTTTAGATTATATTGTCCTATGTCAAAAGAAACGTGGAGAATATAATATTGTCTAGTCAACTCCCGCTAAGCAACATAAGGTCCAGTCGATTACAATTTTCGACCATTTATGTCCGTTAGACAGAAACTGAGTAACCAGAAAAGTAAACGATGCAAAACCAAGTGGAACATGATCCTTGGATAAACCCAAATAGTGCTACGGAAAATGTACCGCAGATTGGAAGAAACTTAGAGAAAGGGAAGGATATTAGCAAAGGACCCAAAGAAGAAGAAAATATTGCTCGGGACAGAAAGGGATTATTCTAGAGGTTTAAGTTCTACGCTGGAATTCTCAAACCATAAGAAGTACGAGTAACTCGTAAGTAAAAACCATAAAGGATACAAATGAAGCTTATTTCTTTGAATACGTAAATTTTCATTGTTGTTCCAATTGTATATTGGAGATATCAGTACAAAAAAATGATAATGTACAATAAAATGGAACGAAACAAGTTTTTTATGTTACTAAATAATTTGGGGTGCATGGCCGCGCGGTAACGCGCTGGACTTCTGTGCGGAAGGTCGTCGGTTCGAACCCCTTCGCTGTTTTTCCGCCTAGTGTTCGAGGATATTAAGGATACCTATGACTTCGGTCCTATCTATTCTTTAAAAAAATATGACAATGAAAAATTGAACCCAAAAATCAAATGTACAGTAATCCCCCGTTATCCACGGGATCTGTATTTGTGGTTTCACTTAGATACGCTGGATCTTTCACGATTTTTTTTAAACCGTCTAATGAATCAGTACCACCAACGATAAACGCCGTCTTACCAAACTCAAAGATTCATCTTGTCATCCACATAACAGGTCACTTTTCATCTCTCGCCGCCATCTCAAAGTTTCCGGTATCTCGATTAGAATAACAATTATTTATCATAACAATGCCTCTATTGCGACTCTGATTGTAAAAAATACACAAATTATTCATGAAAAAACTTAATTATTTATAAAAGGTTATCCGAGTATTTCACCATTATTATCCGCGTATTTCACCATTCACGAAAAATATTGAGACATCTCCCTGCAGATTACGAGGAATTACTTGTGCACAAGAAATCCAAACAGACTATCATAATAAATCAAAGTCAAACGATTACTTTACGCTTCACGATTTGCTTTGTCACCTGTCTCCCAGTATTTGAATTATCCTGAATAATGAAAGGGTTTTAATTGCTTTTTTTTTGTATTTTCAAGAAATAAAAATACATATCTTAAGTATGATAAAAAATACGTCTCTTTTAGTATCATAATAAATAACTGACTTATTTAATAAAATAAAAATGTACCAGTAAAAAAATCAACGTCGAATATCGTTTATGATATTTTATTGAATTATTATTATTTTAACAATCTCAAACAGAGATTGATTATTGGCATTCCCAGCACTACGCTCTTCTTTTTTTACGTCGTCCTTTTCTGTCCATGCAGTGAGATTCTGGAATCAGTTACCAACCAATGTTAGACTCGCTCCGTCCTTGGCATGCTTTAAGAAGCCACTGTAAAAACTTAATTTCTAGTCAGTAATATAATTTGTTTCATTCCTGATTGTTTTCCTTCCCTCTTCACCGTCCCTTTCTTTTCCTTCGATTGACGATCTCTCACTTTATATGAAAAGGAATGTTCGGGGGATTGTCTGTCTTTGTGGGGTTTGTGGGCATAAGCTCACGTATATGTTCATGGATTTCGTGGGGATGGATAGTCATTTGAATGTTTTTTGCGATCATGTAACTAACTTCGTTTACTTTAGTCTGGTTGGTTGAAAGAGTTAATTATTAGTGTTATAAATAAATAAATAAGAGTTCTTAGTAACAAAATGCAAACTTTTTTATGTTAGTTTAGAAAATATTATGTAATTTTTTTAAAGAAATATTTTGATAAGTGGTTGGTTGCTTCAAATACTCGTACATTGACAAATGTAAGTTTCTTCTTTTTATATTTTACATATTATTTACAATTAGGCATTAAATAAATAAATAAATACTTAAATAAATAAATAATAGGTTTATTGATAGCAACATAGTATGTACAGATTATATTTAAATAACACTTCTAAAACACATAAATTGCAGATAATACATTAAATACAGAAGCTATCAAAATGTCTGGGCTCATCTAATAGCATCCCCTCGGCCAAGATACACCCCACCAATATAGGGCGAACCCAGCCACGTGGACATCAGATGTTTTTCAGCCCACACCCTATTAACATTGTGGCGGTTTAAATATATCGTCATTTGGTTTATCAAACACTGTTTAATGCACTTTTTGAGTTTTGAGTTATTCCACTTTCATAATTTCATAATTTGTTTTATTAAACATTGTTAATTTCAAAATGGAAAATAAACAGTGGTTGATAAAACAAATTACAATTAAGTTTAATTTATACGAAATTCTAAACAAATGTTTAATTTCCAAAATGTACACATTACGAGGTTTTATTATATTGATCGAGAAATATAATCTAGAATGAAATAAAGCGAAACAATATTTGGAATAGATAATGTACCCATATCATATATCAAGATATTGTGTGTGAGATTAAATTAATTTTATTCAAATTTCCCGTTTTATTTTTTTGAATACATTTCAAATAAATCTTCTCATAGTCAAACTCCATCACTTGTATTAATATTGAATCAACAAAAGATTTGAATAAACCCCATTTTGAATCCCACTCAAATGATTTTTGGGTTTACCTCAAAAACATTTACCATAATATTTTAATTCGTCTACAATTAAAACGACAAACTAATTTACGAAAGGTGTTGTTATTTAAAAAAAAAACAATTTATCTGATTAGAAAAATAAAATCATGATCGACTATACTATTTTTGTAATCCTTATATCAGCTTGTTTTTTTTATCTATTTATTTTATAAACTTTTTTGAAATGTCAATTTATTTAGCGGTTTGCCGAACTGTAACGCAGTTTATCAGCATTGCTATCATAATATTCAACCTTGATTTTAAAAACAATTTGTAGATTTTCACTGAAAATAAATAAATTTTTTATGTTGTACCTGATTTATATAAAAAGTTAGTAAATATACATGTGCCAATATAATTCTTTCTCTATTTCATGCAATCCAATAATGTGCAATCATCTTTTAATTTTACTGTTTTTTTTAATTTTATAATCTCATAATTTTTTTAAACGAGTATACGCCTCGTCTACAAGTTTATATGATACTTGATAAACATAATCTGTCTTATACCAAGATATGTATTCCTTTTTAAATTTCTGTCCAACTAAATTATTTGATATTAAATCGAACGACGTTATTGCAGCAGCCTCATTACCGCCATTCATCAACTAATTTGGCCGAGTAATGACATGAGCATTCCCATTTAGATTTGCGTTGAATGCAATAACAATACGCTTCACATAAACCGCAATCAGCATTCCTATATTCTATTCAGGTTGTGTTGGCAATACGATCTGATGATATGGAGTACAAATTGGGAGGGAAGAGCTTTTGGTGCTTAATGCTGTTCGGAGTACCCAAAACTGAAGTTTATTCGATATCAAAGGTTTTAAACATACATATTTACCATCACAAGATTTCCTTGTTGGGGTAGTCAGAAAGGATAGAGAACCAGACTTTTTTATTGTGACACACATCTTTCGTCTCTTTCACATAAATACGCTTTATCATTAGACAACTTTTCTGCCTTTTTGTAATTTCTTCTTATGAAATATTCAACCGCATTTCTTTTGTTTTCCAAACTTGATCCAAACGCACTTCTTTTGTTTTCCTCTATCACGCTTTCCAATCATATTCGCTCTGTATATTCGTTTTGTTAGTATTTCTCTAGTCATTCATTCTACGTGTCCTAACTTTCTCATAGTGCTCTTTTTCATCATTCTTATAACATCAGCCTTAACGTTACATTCATCCCTAACCACTGACTTTTATAGTATTATGTCATATGCATTCACTCTATGTATTCTTATCAGTGCACGCATTTCTACATAATTTATTCGGTTCTTTTCATTATTTTCCACGTCCACGTTTCACTCCAACACATCAAAGTTTGTACTAAAAAACAATTGTGCATTATCATCTTAGTAGATTGTGAAACTTTTTGGTTCGAGTAAATATGTTTTAAGTATACCATTGACTATGTTTTCTATGTCATGCGATATCTCTCACCATTGATGAAATAGCTTTTCAATGTAATAGAAATATATGTAACAGTTTATATCGTGTGTGTTGTGTTGAAATAAATTACGTTGACAACCAGTTCAAATATTTAAAAAAAATGCTGGCCATTACCATCACCATCCCACCATGACCCTTTAGTGGTAGGTAAAGATAACAGATCTCAATTTCCTTCTACCTTGGCATACATATTGTTACAACTGAACCTATTTACGTAAATTTAGAGACAGCGTTACCTCCATTCAACAAAGACAACAATACTTGTACAATTTTAATAATGGTTTTCTCACAATAATTACACTTACCCCGGTCTCAGCGGCACGTGAAGAAAGTTAAGAACAAGGATTCTTTGGTCTCAGATCGCGTTGGGCTATAAGTGATGTGCTAAGCCTCCAAGGCATCAAGCCGTGGACAAGGTGAATAACAGAAAAAGACGTGCATTGGTGATAACACTTCGTTTAATTTAATTCAATATTGTTAAAAAAAACTCCGCATTAACGCCGAGAAAAAAAACATACCACAAAAAAACCAGAGTAGGCAGACTAACAATTGGGCTCGCAAGAGAGATTGATTCCTGTTCGATATTCATTACACACAAAGAAGGATATGAGGCGATGAAAGCCAGCAATGGCCGGATACAATATAAAGAATTCACTCACCCCCGATTAACCTGAATATCCAAAAATAATAAGGCCGTAATGTCTATACTCCCAGAAGTGGTGGACGCAAGCCAGATGATAACAAAACCAGGCCAAGCCGGTACGACTCCTTGGATCAGGAGGATGCAATGCTTCCCTCGGAGAAATTTCCCGCCCTCCGATACGAACTTCGTTCTGGCTGCCAGCGCGGTAAGCGGAGTAACTGCGGCGCAGTTATTTGAGCAATCACGTATCGTATTCGCTCGAGATCCTCAGCAGACTCCCAATTATCGCAGCGATAATAATCCAAGATTATTGTTCCTCGTGCGGTATTACCAAACCGGTAATCCGCGCCACGTCTCGAAACCGTTGTGGCTTGGAGAAATGTTCACGAAAACACCGATTATTACTTCGTAGGTGTTTTTGGAGAAACTTTCACGAAAACACTAATTATTAATTCGTATGTTCCCAGAAAGAGATGATAATTCGGAACTGAAGGTAATTAACCGCTGAACGTGAACGAAAATATTAATTATTAATCCGTATTCTCCCAAACAGACGGAGCCGGTTGCAACCGCACGACTCACACTCAAGCTAGTCGGGTGGGGAATGAATGTCGACGGGCCGTGCACCGGGAATTAAAAAACAATGGACGCTCTATGCGTTACCAGGGAGCCCTTTTGATTGGGTCAGCCCTTGCTCGGCCAAGATTTTGACCAATCAAATTATTGTATCCACCTTCTCTTCAAGAAATGATGCAATCCTCACATAGCTGGCGTCTCAAGATTTTAGACTGGCGCGTTCTTGAATCTAGAACATTCTACGCCGAAGGAATAATTGCGTCATGCTTTGTCCCGACTCCACGTGCGTCATGCAATGTTTTGAACTCAATTGCATCACCCTTACTACGCGACAACACGGAATACGCGCTTCAATTCTGGTAGTGAAGATACTTATTTCGCGCCCTACGTTTCTTATCCGTTTGGAAATTCTTTACACCTTATTTCTCGTTTTTTTTTCTTTTTCTATGAGAGAATTAATATACTCCTAACAATATTTCTCTTCTATCATGTCCATACACTTCGTTATGCTGGCTTTTCAATAATAAAATCTTTTGGCCCGTCCTTTCCTAACAAACTTTAAGTATGTTTTATACTACATATGAATAAATTATTTTTGTAAATATTTTTGTACGGCACCGGTACAAAGAAAATTTGTCAATATCATAATTTTAAACCGTTATAATTTTTCTTTTTTGTTTAAAAAAATGTAACATTTTTATGTATAAAAAAACATTGTATAAAAAAAAATTCACGCGTTAAACCAGACAAAATAAAATGAAAAAAAAAACATTCGAAAAAAAAAAATACAATTTCTTTTCGAGAAAAAAAAACTTCATTCTGCTTTCAACGACTTCATGCCTTTTGTTCTCTTTCACAATTTTGAATCGTTTTCGGTTTTGCTAACTGACAAAGATGAAAGCTCGCGAACAATAAATTCCATGCAAATAATGGCGCCCTAAATAGAGAGCTTAAGAATTTCTCAATAATAATGTTCTTTAAGGGAAATTTTCCTACATAAATAATTAGTTATTTAAGAATAAAATCCTTTAAAAGGGTAAATAAATTGACTTAGTGCGCAAAAGGCATACTTTTCATTTCTAGTAATTGAAATTAACGAGTTTTTACATTTTAATCACAGTAAATAGAGTTAAATTTTAAATTAATTTCGATAGACTTAGATATTATAACGCGATTGGAAGTGTCCAGTGTCTAGAAAACATTTTCGCAGTATTCCAACTCACATATTTGAAAAAAATCTCAAATTGAATAACGGCCACTTTTTTTAATTTTATGAGAAAAGGATTATATTAGATTTGATGTATCTTTGTAGGATTATTCACAATATCGTGTCCGACCTTTTCCTATTTTTTGGAATAATATAATGTACACATTTAAATACGTAAATCAATTATAATACATTACAATCTTACCAGATGTGACGCGCCTCAGGTCAGCGGCTTCTATAGACGCAAGTACTCTCTTGGTCTCAGGAGTTCGTTGGGTTATTGGCACTCTGAGTAACTCTTTCTCAATTCTTAGCGGGACAAGGGGCTCAATTAAACGAGAAATAATTTTAAGAACAAAACAGTTTATTAAATAAATGGATTAATAAAAAAAACTTGAACGTATGTCAAGAAAAAAAAAGTTTTAAGTTCGGTTCCCAAATCAATGGCTCGTAGACTGTGTTGTGAATTCTAACAAGGGGGTTTACAATAACAAATTTAAATTTAAGTGAAGCCAGGGCTCAAGGTCCTGTCGAAATCCAGCATTAAAAAAAAGGAATAATATTCACCCAAAATTGAAGATGTCGTCCTGAAGCGTTTGTGATACAGCAGAGAAAGTCAGCGAATAAGTCTGGCAGTATTCCGTGCGACCAGCGTTGAAGGAGCGTCCGTACAACACCACGTCTCAAATGGAAAAAGGAGCTGCCCGCGAATTCCTCTTCTTTTAAAGCAAAATCGCGAGAAAGAGAGGAGAAATATTTCCATCTCACTTAAAAATACGAGTGGCGCCAATTACAGGCGTGGAACTAAAACACACGTGGCGAAAATATGTCCAGAACGACGGGATAACTCGCGCCAGGTATAACATTCCAGAGGGAAGCCTTCTCAGAATCATACTTGAGTGTCCCGGATAACAAACGGTGTATTGAAACTTCGGCAGAAGGATTAAGAGGTTTTATTACCTTTTTGTATTTTTAAATATTCCGGTATTTCATGATATTTTAATCTTTTTGCTTTCAAGGCAAGCACATGGTCATTCTCGATCGACACCACGTGTTTCATAAAACATGATATGTCGCGAATTTACAACATCGAGGACGTGAAGTATGCACTTTATCAAATATAGTCCTCACAATCGTGGATACCCCAAACACTCGTATATTGGCTGAAATACTATACGTTACTTCTGTCCTGCTAGAAACATATACAACTTTGAATGTGTCAATAAAAAAATACTAACGAAATTTTCGTACCGTTTTATTACAGTTTTTGCACCATGTGTGTTTTGAATTGCGTTGAATTTTTTTAGTCATTGATATATTTTGTTTAATTAGCATTGCTATGAATCGTGTTGATTTTTTTAAGTCATTAAGTATCTTTTGTATAATAAGTATTGGTATAATTTAAAAAGAACTGAATTGCGTTGAACTTTTTAAGTCACTGATTATGTTTTGTTTAATATGTTAAGTATTGCTATGATTTAAAATAACTGAATTGTGTTGAATTTTTTAAGTCACTGATTATATTTTGTTTAATAAGTATTTTTGTGATTTGATAATCACTTTATAATGTTGTATATGCTTTTAATAAATTTATACACCTTTGTATTTTGATAATTGACATCACTAGGAATAAAGGATACATTAAATAAAGTTTGTGGTTAAATCAATCGAAATATAGACGAAAAAATGCAACTGTTACTAATCAAATGTATGATTTTCTTCGTGATCATTAAAATTCCTAAAGATATGTAATTTAAATGAAATTTTTAAAACGATGAAATATGTTGGAACAACTTCATCAATAAATTAAATGTCAACTTAAATTATTTGAGTACATGTGTTTTTATAATCACGTTTATGTACCTTATTATTAACAATGTTTTCTTATCTTAATATATTTAAATGTAAATATACATGTTTGAGAAGCCTCAAAAATACAACATTTTTGCGATTGAACAATAATTCCGCGAACTCTATCGAATAAGGTCGTGGAATCGTTACTTCTGAGAAGGTACATTAATTAGATGTGCCCTCAACAGATGATGCTTGAAAATTCGTATTATCTCACTATCTTGACGGTGTGATCACCGTGGTTTATTTGGTGAGACGCTTAACTTTTTGGCGGGAGTTTCAATTCTAGATAGTACACAAACAATAATGTAAAAAAGTTCCAGTCTGGTGAAAGAGTTTTTCTGATAACAAGACTAGACATAAAATTAGAACGGTAGAGCTATCAACATAAACGATTACTAACAGCGATTTTACTCCAGTGATTTTCAAATAAAAAGTCCCGATTGACGGGACATGTAAACGATACCAGTCCTGACATATGTTATTAAGAAAAACATGCAAATGAAGGAATTATTCTTTTTTATGTGCACTTTTTTTTCTATTGTCAAACAATAATTTATCATACAAATAAATATACCATTCTCGTGTCCTTTTCGAGATGAACAGATAAGAAAGTTCCTCTTACTTTCCTCTTCCTACAAATTACATTTTTTTTCATATATAATTATGTATCTCGTCACATATGCTCTTCTGTTTTTCAAGTTCTTACCTTTCTCTCAGACAAATTTTCTACAACTAGAACATTTCATTATTTCCTTTCAATCCTCAACTTAATCCAGACATATGTATATATTTGTATTGGAAGTTTTTTTAGAATTCATTCTCTCGAAATATTCAAACTATTTCAAGATAGTAAAGGGTTGGGGCAAATTGAGAAATCTTGATATTTGGGTAGTATTTTCTCAGATAATGGAAGAGTTAAAAGGGATATCAAACGGCTTGTGGCGATAAGAAATAATGACAATATGGTACTCGAAAATGTTTACTCAAACTGGAAAGTATCGAAATACGAGTATTTTGGTGCCAACTTTGATATATGGGAGTGAAATGTCGACGTTAAGAAGTTTGATAGATAAATGCTTTGATAATACTGCATGGAGTGATAATATATGACAGAATAGGGAATGAAGTTATAAGGGACGAATGTGAACTAAAGGCTGATGTATTGAGTTAGATGAATTTGAACACACTGAGATGATTTGCGCATGCAGGACGAATGAATGAATAACGACTAACAAAATAAACATAAAGTGCAAATATGAGTGGAAGGCGTAGTAGAAGAACACATATTTTAAAAGTAGGAAACGTCGAAATTTAGATAAACCGTGGAAGCTGAATTAGAATATGTATGAATGTGGAAAAGACTTAGACGTGTCTCGATATAGGCAATTATGGTGCTCTGAACTCTTTGCAGACTCCGATAGGGAAATGACGTTATGGTATGTTTGTTTATATTTCAAGATTATTTTCTTGATTCAACTTATAACAAACCGTTATAATATTTACACTGTTTTAATTAACAAACTGCGTGGTGGCTAGTCAACTTAACAAAATGGGTATTGTGGAAATCCTGGCTGCGAGTATAGTCTGGATGATGAAACTATAGATCATGCATTTTTAGATGTTCTAGTTTCTTGTTTCTTCGTGCAACTTTTCCTCTTATAGATCGATTGTTAATTTTTTGAAGCGTAATCATATGAAACTTTAAATTGTCTAGAATTGTCAATTTTTTTAAATAAGTTTGACTATATTGACTCGTACAATTGCGTAGTGACTTAAATTTGGTCGAAAAAATCATCCCAGTTTGGGTGGATTGCCTATTAAAAATATAAATAAACAAAAAATATTGCTCAATACTTGTGCAACACAAAATAAAAGACGTTTATTTAATTATTTTTTCCAGTCACTTATAATTGTCAAGATATGTATGACATGGTGCAATATAACTAAATACAATTGTTTATGTTGCATTATGTCTTACTTGTACTGGTTTGACAACCTGTTGGTGTGAACATTCTTAATATTTTATTAACACAATGAGTTAATCCTAGGTGAAGTATTCCTAACGACTGTCCCAAGGCGGCATTGTGTGAAGTTTGGGTTGCTAAAACAAACTAACCGGGATAATCCACGCTCCGTGTGGTGAAATGGGACACTTTGACAGCTCCAGAAAACATTGTAAGCTAAAGCTTTGAAGACTGAGGAATTGTTTTTAAATATTTACTGAGTTTTGTCAAAATAAGAAAGTCTTTAGAGAATCTGTTATCCTTAGTTTTTTTTAAAGATTTGTTAGTTTTCCATTTTCATATTGGTATCCTTGTTAAATATCCACATACCTCGATCATATAGGGTGAGATATTACTACAGAGCTTTTGTCGTTGCTGATCCTGTGACATGAAATTGTCTACCTCTTTGTGCTAGAGATATAGGTGGCGTGTGCAGCTTTAAGAAAACGCTTTTTAGAAGGTCTTATCAATATTTGTAATTAAATATAAACACACATACACTGTACCACACATAATGTCGAATATGTTACTATCACATATCGGAAGACCTACAAAGGTTTCTTTGTAGTTCGTCTTATCTACAGTTTTCTTACCGAATTCGGAAAAGTATCTTACCAAATGACTGCAGCCACTACCTTCCTATGCTGACATTTAATTGATATGTCAATAATTGTGGGCTCTTAACCCTTCCTGTTCTGTGATGTGTTACTAGTACACATTGCTTAAAAAACTTTAATATCTCTATAAATGTAATAAATACTGGGTTCAGATTTTAGGTATTCCTCCGTAACATATTTACGCATTGAATGAAAAAAATAATACTAATAATAATTAGCACTTATCGGCCACATCAGAGATATTTTGTGAAAATTGGGAATTAATTCACCAAAACAATCAAACGTGTGCCAGTGTGTGACGTAGAAATATTCATTCTAAAAAAACCGCTATGGGTGAGGAAGCGATGCTATTCAGGTCTCACTCTCACTCTATTTCGGTATATGGGAATGTAAGAATAGAATCTCAGTTCGCAATTGTGTTTCTTACTTCGAGATATAACAGTCCGAGACCGAGTCCCGTCTCAGGTCTCAGTAGCTCTCGGGCATCCATTTTAAGTGGTCTCTTCGCCCGTTTTGTAATTAAATTTCAATTTTTATCACTTTTGACTTCAAATTTAATTAATTTAAGCGATTGGCTATGAATATTCTTATTTTTCCGATTTAAATTGCTCATTTTTACATGTATTTTGATGTGTATTGAATACACAGAATGCGCGATTTTTTTAGCACAGGGAAGGAAAGGTTAAGGAGAGTTACCCCACTAAGTGGCTATATATAAATTTATAGGCAAGTCATTTGATTATTATTAACAGTGATATCCAAACCATTCTTACTAACGACTGCTTCTCCTCAAAAACTTCCGAAGACCAGTCTTTTTTACGAACACTTAGTCAGCTTACCTTATTTTTTAAACTTGTATTTAAACAAACTGTATAAGAATAAACTTATAGGTTTCTTAATGCTATAAACATTATATTTTGTCGTAGTATATACTTTCGTTGCCTACAGTGGAACCTGCTGGGCTGGTTGCAATCTCTTTCTTTATCAAATATACTCGTACATTAAAAAGACTTTAAATGACCCTGATTGGCTGGTTCTACGCCTGTTTTTAAACTCGTGGGTTGTGGATAGCCACTGGAACTCAGATATTTTAAAACATGATTCCAGTTTAGTTTTTATTTGACACTTTATATTTTAGGTTGGTTGGGAGTAATTAATATAAAGCAATCACCCCGATAGGTTGAGGTTTGACGTCTATTTTTCAACACGCGGGTTGTGGGTTCGATAGCTACTGGAATCCAGATATTTTTAAATATGATTCCAGTCTAGTTTTCATTTGATACTTATTATTTTTGGTTGGTTGGGAGTAATTGATACATATTAATTACCCTGACAGGTTATGCAGTATACAACGAAAGTTTAAGATAAGAAGTGAAAACAAGACTAAGCCTGTTTTTAATAAAAATGTGGATTCCAATGAAAATAGAACCCATTATCTCTGAGTTGAAAGACATGTGCCTTATCAATAAGGTGACGAAGGTGATTATATTGGTATGACATAAGAAATTTTAATGAGAGGAAGATAAAATCAACGTGGTCTAGCAAATATTTTTTTTTTCAAAATTGCTAACCCCTTTATTATTATTATTATTGATTATTAGAATGATGCTCCCCAACACATCCGAATTTGCAATGCAGACACATGAACATAACTGGGAGGCAACACTGTCTTCGGTCCTGTTTATGAGCCTTCAGACTTCGAACTACAAGATTAGGCCTGAAACTCGAAATTCATTATTGCACTTGTTGAAAATATTACTGCATGTGAAAGACAATACAACTCGGACGTGTGCGAACACCATCACCACATTAATTAATTTATCAGACTTTTTTTCGGGTTCCATCGGGAATCAAACCCAAAGCCCCGGGCTGAAGTCAAGCATCTTATCGACTAGATCGTAAATGACATCATATAACTTTTATAGAAACAAGCTTCAGTTACAATAGCACAATAATTGTAGAATATTTTCGCGCAGTTGCTATATAATTAAAAGAGGTATAAGAAAAAACAATCTTAAAACAATTAACTTAAAGAAAAATAGTATCAAAAGTTTTACATTGCAAAACATGTCTACATATTTTTCAATATTTTCAGTAGAGATATCTCATACCAAGCATCGTTCATACGATCCTTAGACTAAATAGGTTACATGTAAGAATTAATATTAAGTGAACCTGACAAAAATCTTGGTAAAGGAGCTGGAAACTTGAGTAACGTTAATTACATCGTATAAATTAAATGAACAAAGTAATTATAAAATCTCAACACAGGCATATATGTAAATGACTGACGCAAATGTACAATGTTCTATAAGGGGTTGTTGGATATGATTTTAATATGGTTGTTGAGATTAAAAAACGGTTGAAATTGTGAACTTGTGAATATACGAGTAGAATGTGAGTTTTTCAGCTGAGTGCTTTAGGATTTAAGACAACCATATGAAATTTGTGATTAAGGAATGAGAGTGCTTTATCACAGGCCTTACCTAGTTAAGCCATTATATAAATCTACAAAATGGAACATTTTTTAGCATTTTTGTGTTATTATACTCTACGGTTCGACCTTCATCAAAACAATGTAAATTTTGAATTTTTTATTTTTAAATGTGAATTATAAGTAATAAATTAAAATATTATTTTTTTCTGAATTAGCATTATGGAGCTCCATAAAGAAAAAAACCGAAATATTATAAAAAAAATATTAAATTTATTTCTTAAAATAATCACTAAAATGTTGATTTAAAAAAATATTAAAAATAATGATGTTTTAAGATATCTTAAATAAAATTCAACAAATGTTCAATATCTTCAGCGATACTTATATTTCCAAAATCCATGAATTCAGGAAACAATACAAATTAGGACTGTATAATAGGGAACAAGTTAAGCTCGTTAGAATAAAAAAAGATCGGAAATCGTGTTTTTTTTGGGGTTAGATTTAGTGAGGAAATGTGTGTCGAATGGATTTGAATTCGATTTTGGAAACCATTATATTATTTTATTGAAAGCAAAGTTTATTCACATTTAAATAATTTACACTGTTGTTATTTGTTTGAAATTGTAAAATGTAACTAGAAAAATATAATTCATTGTTATTTCGAAAGCTAACAATAATAAAAACAATATTTTTGTATTACGCTCTTGTTAAAAAAACAACAATTTCACTAAAACAAGTTTCTTATCGTGAATATTATTTAACGAAAACATGGAATTTTATTGGTAGTACTTTAAAGTATAAATAGACATATAAGGTGAGTGAAAAAAACACAGAGTTAAAAAAAATAACAATTTCACTGAAACAAGTTTCTTATCGCGAGTATTGTTTAACGAAAACATGGAATTTTATTGGTAGTACTTTAAACTATAAATACACAGGCCTAGACATATAAGGTGAGTGAAAAAAACACAGAGTTAAAAAAATAAAATGAAACACAGTTTGAATAAACATAAATTCAGTATTTATGAAGATATATTTAAGATTCAAATTAAAGAAACATTTATGACTCAGGTTCATGTACTTCTGCTCACGTGGTATGACAAATATCACGAATAATTTGTTTTGGTATTTGGGCACATTTTCATTCAAAAGCTGCTCTCAGTTCATCAATTGTTGCCGGTGTTGTACCTCAAACTTTATTTTTGACAAGTTCTCATAAAAAAGTCCATTAGAGTGAGGTTAAGGGAGCGTGGAGGGTATTTAATTGTACCTCTACGTCCAATCCGTATGTTCGACAAATTTTCATAAAATACCACGATAGCAGGAAAAATGCGCACTATTATTTTGCTGGAAATAACAGTCCTCTTTATTTTTTTAATTCTTACAAATGCATGGTATAACAAATACCTGCAGCAAGCTCAAGTAAACGGCTTTGTATAAAAGTATGTTGACATTTATTTGGTACACGGTATAGATTATACAAAGAAGTATTTTTCTTATTTATGAAAAAAAAAATACAAATAAAATATATATATTCTTATTTAACTGTAGTTGTTTTAGTATTTTCTTTATATTATTTTAAAAACTTTCAGCAAAAATGTTATAAAAAAACAAAGATACTAATAATTATAGAAATAAACAAATTTCTTTGAAAATAAGAGATCCTGATTGATTCTGTTCCTGAAATTGAATATTTCCTCTTATTTATTATTCTGGTATCGAAATCTGTAACAAAACCGATCCATTCAGGATCCTGTTTCATTAAAAGGTTAACTGATTGACGAGACACTTTTTTGATTAAGACCTTAACATCTTCGTCTAATTGATTCGCCGAGAAAAACAATTTCTAAATGTCAATGAAAACCGAGATCTTAAATTGTATTCACAATTAGCATGAAAAGGGACGTTTCAACCCCAATTCCCTTTTACAGAAAAGCGGAAACCCTACTCTTTGAGAGGTCATGGGTTGTCCCATCGTGTTAATCCATTGCTTACTTTTCATGATCCCAATTAAGTTGTGTAACATCGTTTAAACGTAATATTTTTTTTGAATAAATTTTAGGTTAATGAACGGAAACCAAAATTTAGGCAATATTAAAATTAAAGGGTCGCTGCTGTAATTTATTAAAATTTAATAAAACATGGGAGTCGAGGTTTTTAAAGGCTATTTATTTAGATTAACAGGTGAAAATGTGTTGTAAGTCAAGTATCAGTTTTTTAGATTAATAGGTGAAAATATGTTGTACAGTCTGTCAAAAAAGAGTTGAAAATAAATGAGGGCGCTGCGATCACCTGATTGACAACACCATAGTTGTGTAAAGCTGATTGCAAAAATGCACTAACCCACAAAAAAATTGTCGGAAAAAATAAATTTACAAAACGATCCATTAAATAACACGACACATTCGTGATATATTATAGTAACATAACCTTTATGTTCGTAATATAAATTTTATGTTGAAAATATAAATCTCATAAAACTTTTCAAAAATATGGTTTATACCATTTGTCCAAGCAGCTGTCAAACTATCTAAACGTAAACATAACCTCAGAAATGATAACTTTTTAACAAAAATCAATTCGAAATATATGTAAATGATTTCTAAACTTTAAAGATTTTTTATAATTATTTTAAAAACATAAATGCGAGTACATACCAGTCATACAAGCAGTTCGCGCATAAACGTAATAAACAAATGTGACATGACAGACATTTCGGTGTTATTAATTTCTACTCTTTCTTGACAGACTGTAAGTCAAGTATCAGATTTTTAGATAAATAGGTGAAAATGTGTTGTAAGTCGAGTATTAGATTTTTAGATTAACAGGTGAAAATGTGTTGTAAGTCAAGTATCAGATTTTTAGATTAACAGGTGAACATATGTTGTAAGTCAAGTATCAGATTTTTAGATTAACAGGTGAACATATGTTGTAAGTCATGTATCAGATTTTAAGATTAACAGGTGAAAATGTGTTGTAAGTTAAGTATCAGTATTTTTATATAATAATTCTGCAATAATGAACGAGTAAACAAGTAAAATTGGACCTGGTATCACAGATTGTATTTTTTTAATGAAAATCTGGAGTAACTAGTGATCGTAAAGACATTTGAGGGAAAGCGAGCAAGAGGAAGGTGTCCTATGAGATGATGGATTGAATCGGGGAGGTAACAGGATCATATTTAAACCAACAAAACCCAGGACTGGGAAGGATTTAGACAGGTGGTGCACTGAGTTCGAAACATAGCAGATAGCCCCGACTCATAGCATTGAACATGCGATGAAGGAAAAAAATTAGAGATTCAAAGACGAATAGCTAGTGCCACTACATTTACTCGTAGTACTCCGTATACCTAACCATATACTATACATCAACTAGCATAAACTGCCACATAAACCTTTACCGAAGTAAAGTATTTTGTAGTTCAATCTAGATATCATAAGGTTTATAAACCTTTCATGGACCATTATGACAGACTTGAAACTATTGAAAAAAAAAGCATCAAATGCACGTGATAAGAAATTACACAATCGTTGAAAACCTCCGTGTCTAATTCGGTAAATAGCTAACATTCCAGCCCGGGGTTTTTGGTTTTCACTTAAGACCTCTTTGACATCTTTTTCGTTGATTGAAAGGTAGAAATCAACACACCTAATTTACCAATCGAAAATGTCATTTAATAAAATAAAATATTTACTGAGGTTAAGTCTAATCCTACGAACTTATTCTCTTAAGAAAAAAAAACGCTTTTATATTTTTTCGAGTACTTCATAGTTAAACCATGTTTGTAATTTATTTTTAACAAACACTGTTTATTCCACTTTTTTATGACGGTATAACCCTACCGGTTTCAAGGCTTTCACCTCATCTTCAGGGGAGCGCAAACAAGACTAAATGCTGTTCGGACTGGT
Organism: Odontocerum albicorne; assembly: GCA_949825065.1. Classification (NCBI taxonomy): domain Eukaryota; kingdom Metazoa; phylum Arthropoda; class Insecta; order Trichoptera; family Odontoceridae; genus Odontocerum; species Odontocerum albicorne. The sequence goes on along the minus strand of OX463845.1, from coordinate 39,701,264 downwards.
ACCGATATAGACACTTCAACGGTTGGAGGCGGGAGGGGTGAGGGGAAGGCTAGGTATTATTTCGGCCAAGAGCGGGGAGATTTTGGGGAAATAACTATTCAACAGATGCTCTGATCTGTATATTGACTTAGAAATTTCTAGGGCCTCCAATCTGTCCAATCTATTTCCGTTGTCGCTAATATGTAAGAATTTGGCATCATTGATAGAAAAAGTATGATTCTCACGGTGACAATGATTAGCCATTTCAGAATAAATTAGAGGATTTGTTAAGGCAGATTGGTGTTCACGAAATCTCTTTTCAAAAGATCTTCCTGTCTTTCCTATATAGAAATTATCACAGTCAGCACATAAAAGTTTATACACACCGCTGTTGTTAAGTATTCCATTTTTGCCTTTCCCATTAAATAAGAGTTTCCGGAGATTGAAGTTAGTGTAAAAAGCTGGCTTTATGTGACTTGGAATATTTTTGGTTATTTCATTTGATATATTTTTTATAAATAGGACTTTGCTCCATTTATAGGTATGCTTATAGGTGTCGTTAAATATATAATCTTTTATGAGTTTCTTTTTTGTTTTGTTTTTTAAAAGTGAATCAATGAGGCTTCCAGGATAGCCATTATTTGTAGCAATTTTTTTGATGGTTATTAATTCCTTTTTAAAATTGTCGTCGGTTAATGGGACACTGAGCAATCTATGAAGCATACAGTTAAAGGCGGCGAATTTATGATTATTAGGATGGTTAGAAGTTGCTGGAATTATGGAGTCTGAATAAGTATTTTTCCTATATATATCAAAGTCAAATGTGCCTTTTTTCCGAGATAATGTTAGGTCCAAGAAATTTAATTTTCCGTCCTGTTCTGTTTCTAATGTAAATTTTATAAAACTTTCTATTGAATTTAAATATTTAAGAAAATGGTGTAATTGTCTATCGGTACCCGTCCAAACACAAAGAATGTCATCTGCATACCTAAACCAGCACAGAACATTTTTGGTTAGCTTAAAATTACTCCTAAAGATACATTTTTCAAAATAGTTCATAAATATTTCACTGAGAAGTGGAGACAACGGTGAGCCAATAGCTAAACCATTCGTTTGTTTATATATTTTATTGTTGAAGTTAAAATAATTTTGTTTGATGCATAAGTCCATTAGCCATGTTTGTTTTTAAACGGGGTTTTCAAGGAATGAAAATGAAAATTTATTTAATATTTTATGTATTTACTTTTATGTACGTATTGTTAAAAAATGCATTTAAACAAAACAATCTTGCCCACTGTAAACACCTGATTTAACCATACTGTTGAACATCTGATTTAACCGTATTGGTGAACATCTGCTTTAATCGTACTGGTGAAAAACTTTGACAAAATAGTTGCAAAATAGGTGACATGGCTTTTATCATGCAGTTAAAACCAGTGTCAATTTATTTATTTACATACAATATATTTATTTAATTAAATACGTATGTAACAAATGATCGAAATAAAATATTGTTACTTCTTTCGATAAGAAGTTCAAAGTGATATATTCTATTTACAAATGCAAAAAAATTCAATGGGGTGCTAAAATATTATCCTTGAGCCGAACAGTATTTAAATCTGCAAACATGATATTCCATAATTGTGTTTTGGTACCAAATTTGATATACGGGAGGAAACCGTAAACGTAGAAAAATACTGAAAAGATCCGAGTAAATACTTTAGAAATGGGTGCACTGACAATAATTTATGGGGTGATCATGTGTGTCTAAGATTTATTTGCAACCTACGAAAGTACGATCATATAACTTCACACCAGAAGGTATTGAACTGGTTGAATGTTAGAAATAGACGCCAAATTTATATGCTGTCGCTATTGTATAATATCCTTAACTGTCCCGCCACCCCCTCTTATCTCACCGAAAATTTTCAGCGTCTTTCCAATCATGGATTAGCGCTACGCTCAAACAGATATGGTCTATTGGCATTTCCAGTTCACCATTCCTATTTTTTTACGTCATCCTTTACTCTCCATGCAGCGACACTCTGGAATCAGTTATAAACCAATATAAGACTCGCTCCGTCCTTGGCATGCTTTAATAAGCTACTGAAAAACTCTTAATTTCTAGCCAGTAACATAAAGTTTTTCATTCCTGATTTTTCTTTTCCTTTCCTCTCTCCCATCCCTTCCTTTCCTTTTGATTGATGATATCTCACATTACATGAAAAATAATGTTCGGGTGATTGTCCATATTTGTGGGGTTCGTGGGCATATGCTTACGTATGAATTTATGGTTTTCGTGGGGATGGATAGACATTTGAATGATTTATGCGACCACGTAACTTACTTCATTGACTTTTGTCTGGTTGGTTGGAAGAGAGTGCCGCCTGGCAATAAGCCCGCCAGATTGTATTTGCAATAAAAGGGTTTAATAAATAAATAAATAAATGTATAAGTGAATATTTAATTATTTGATTAGGGATGAATGTGACTAATAAAACAAATGTACAATGTAAATTTGAGTGAAATGCGTGGTAGAAGAGGAACAAGGATTGTATGGTTGGATCAATAGAATTGCAGTTTGTAAGAAAGAAATGTTTAATGTAGAAGACATCGTTGGAGCTGTATAAGGTGTATGAATGAAGAGGACGCAAAAAACAACAGCCGTGCCCTAGTTGATAAGACTTAATTTACAAAATATATTTCACTTTGGTTTTAATTAGTTGCAAGTGCCGTGTCCAACCGCGACCGCCGTGCCTACACCAGAGATTCTTAACGCAAAGAGTCGTTTTTTGAGGCTGAATACAATATTCCCTCCCAGTCTCGCTCGTCAAAGTGTTCGAATTACCAATTTAGATATCTTGAAGCCAATCATATAAAAGAAGAAACAAATCAACAGGGAAACGGGACGATGGTGTGTCTATCTTATATCATCATCATCATCATCAGCCTGTATCTATCCACTGCAGGATGTAGGCCTCTCCAAGTTGTCTCCACAAAATCCTGTCCTTTGCACATTGCTGCCACATAATACCTGCATGCTTACGTATTTCGTCCACCCAGCGCGACTTAGGTCTTCTTACAGGCCTTTTTATACCTATTGGGTGCCACTGGATTACTTCATACGTCCAACGATGATCTGTTGCTCGGGCGATATGTCCAGCCCACTTCCACTTGAGTCTTTTTGCAACCTTTATAACATCTTCAACCTTTGTTTGGGCTCGTATCCACTCATTACGTTTTCGGTCTCTTCTGGTATAACCTAGCATGCACCTTTCCATGCTGCGTTGTGTTGTTTGGAGCTTTTGTATCATTCGTACTGATAAAGTCCAAGTCTCGCATCCATATGTTAGTACTAGCAAGATGCACTGGTTAAATACTTTCCGTTTGAGGCAGATTGGGAGCTTGCTCTTGAAGATGTAGTTTAGTCGTCCAAAGGAACTCCAAGCTAGTTTTGATATTCTATTTACTTCATTTAAAGTACAGTCTTCAAATGTAATACTTTGTCCTAAGTAGATATATTGTTGGACTTGTTCTAGCTGTGTACCATCTACTTGGATAGTTGTGGCATCAGCAAAATCTATCTTATATATGAGTATTAATAAATTCTATTAATAAAACGTTGTTAGGGAAAATTAAATAAATAATTCAAATATTTAATATTCTATCGAAAATTCGGTTACAAATTAAATATGAAGGGTGGTTTTACTGTATTAAAATGGGAAGGAGATGAGGATGCTAAGCTTAAGCTCACAGCATCAATAGATTTTAAGCGCTCAATGAATAAATTAAATCAAAACATGCTTTTATTCGATGATCATCAATATTCTGTCTTTAATAAACCACTGACAGGAGTCTTATCTGGTATCAGGGCAGACCTTTGGCAGCATCTCATTTGCTTAGACCTGTTATTTACAGTTATTAAATCATCTTGTGTTTTAATAAATCACAATTTGTGAGAGAAAAACCCCAACGTTTTCATAAAATATGCCACAGGAATCTCATGCTAGGATAGCTGTGTTTTAAGGTTTTATTCGTGTGTTCTTAAATTATTACAGTAATTTAAGTTGTGGTGTGTTTTTATTGCGATCACAAAAAATATTTTGTTATGTCATTGTGTCAATTATTTTTTCGTTTGTTTAATAAAAAAGTGTTGTTCGATTTTGTTTTCAATAACTGATATTTTTTCAACTTTTTTTTTATCTATCATTTTGTTGCAGTTTACTAAGATTTAAAAAAAATGAAAAATAACCGCTCAATTTGAAATATCCGTTATATAAAGAGAAATGAATAGACACTAATTAACATAGCAATTTATGTGGGAACGGAAAAGCCTGAAGATTTCTCCTCTCTGGGGTATGGCGTAATGGTGTGTGTTTATATGTATGTATGAATATAAGAGATTTTTTTTCAGTAAAGTAAACATAAAACGATATTATACAAACTATGTTCTACAATACATATGATACATAAATATAACACAAGAGGCGCATGGACCTGCGGTAATGCACTGGAATTCCGTGTGGAAGGTCACTGGTTTGAACCCCACGCTATGCTACTCTCCTCGAATGACACAAAATTTTTTCCGCTTAGTAATTGAGGTTATAAAGATACCTATGACTTCGGTCATATCTATTCTTTCAAAATCAGAAGAAAAAAAACCATGCTGGTAAACTCCGATTGTATGTCTCTCTTCGGTGTACCATCGCATCTAGTATAGCGGTATGACCGTTAAGTTTGCTAATGACCAACGGTTCACTCACTTAAATAAAAAATTTAAATAAATAAATTAACCAAACTCCGCGGCACAGCTTTGTTTTCTAATTGAATTGACTGACATTGGAATGGTGAGAGCATTCTCGACTACGAAGCCCAGCATAAATGATGAAAAAAAAAATTGTTTTAAGCATTATAACATAAATTAAAAATTATAACGTTTTATATGAAATAATCAAAATAATATTTTAACAAATTTTATATTAAGGACTTAATTTAAAATATAATTGTTACTCAAATTATCAAATGTTAACAATATTTGACAAAAATATTACATTCAAATATATTTTATAGGAAAAGTAATATTTTAACAGACTCAGTGTTGAAATATTTATTGGTAGTGAAATATCCAATTTAATCATAGAAAAATAATATTTTAACAGACTCAGTGTTGAAATATTTATTGGTAGTGAAATATCCAATTTAATCATAGAAAAATAATATTTTAACAGACTCAGTGTTGAAATATTTATTGGTAGTGAAATATCCAATTTAATCATAGAAAAATAATATTTTAACAGACTCAGTGTTGAAATATTTATTGGTAGTGAAATATCCAATTTAATCATAGAAAAGTAATATTTTAACAGACTCAGTGTTGAAATATTTATTGGTAGTGAAATATCCAATTTAATATAGAAAAATAATATTTTCACAGACTCAAAGTGTTTATTAGTAATGAAATATCTAATTCTGTCATAGAAAAAATAATATTTAAACACTCAAAGTTTTCAAATATTTATTGGTAGAGAAATATCCATAATATGAATGAAAAAGAGTCATAAGAACTTTAGTTCATAAAATATGATTATAGTTCCTATCTCGATCACATCTGCATAAATAAAAAAAATGTTATTTTGTTGTGAACTTCAGTACTTTTTGCGTTGTTGTTACAATCTGAGTTGTTTTGGTTCTGTATACTAAATTATCTTTCCTTTGGTAAGTGAGCGGCAAGGAATATTTTTTTTTTTAATTTATTTAAAAATATATAATTACAATACAATCAGAATTTCTGAAATAGCTGAATTCCATTAATTTGTGTTTTGTTTAATTATGTTGCTTTATTTAGTAGATAAAAAGATCTTATAAAGTACCGTTTATTTAGAATTCGTTTTATTCTTCTCATTAAGTATTTATTTATATATTTATTTAACCCTTTTATTGCAAATACAATCTGGCGGGCTTATTGCCAGGCGGCAATCTCTTCCAACCGACTAGACAAAAGTAAATGAAGCAAGTTACGTGGTCACATAAATCATTCAAATTACTATCCATCCCCACGAAATCCATAAACATATATGTGAGCACACGCCCACGAACCCCACAAAGACTGACAATCACCCGAACATTCTTTTTCATATAAAGTGAGATATCATCAATCAAAAGGAAAGGAAAGGATGGTGGAGAGGAAAGGAAAAGAAAGATCAGGAATGAAACAGGTTACTTTACTAACTAGAAATTAAGAAGTTTTTCAGTCGCTTCTTAAAGCATGCCAAGGACGGAGCGAGTCTTATATTGGTTTGTAACTGATTCCAAATCCTTACTGCATGGACAGTAAAGGACGACGTAAAGAAAGAGGAGCGGTGAACTGGAAAGGCCAATAAACAATCTCTGTTTGAGCGTAGCGCGTGATTGGAAAGATGCTGAAAATTCTCGGGGGGCGGTGGGACAGTTAAGGATATTATACAATAGATACAGTATGTGAATATGGCGTCTATTTCTAACATTCAACCAGTTCAATGCCTTCTGGTATGAAATTATATGATCGTACTTATGTAGGTTGAAAATGAATCTTAGACACACATTTTGAAGACGCTGTAATGTGTCCAGCTGTTTCTATGTAATATCCAAGTAACACACGTCCTCATAGTCCAGAATCGGAAAGCGTAGAGATTGTACGAGTAAAATTTTGGTTTTGGTTGGAAGAAATCTTTGCAACACTTTAAGGGAATGAAGGCTGAAGAAGATCCTTCGGCTTACCTCATTTATTTGATCTCGCCATCAGAGTGTGAAGTATAACAACTAACAAAAAAAAATTGGTTTCAACTCAAAACTAAGATGAGATATGGAAAGTCGTAAATCATACAAAGTTTTTTGAAGAAATTAATAGGATAACTAGTTACCAAATTGAAGGAACTATTTTTAGTTACAAATTCAAGTCCATCTACAGTATTAACAGGGAGGACCAAGGTCGGGGTGAATGTTATAAAATACAAGTAACCTTATCATGGCAAAAAACACGTGCCAAATTATTAGTATTAACGTGTTCCCCGCGGGGAGCACAAACGCCTGACGACAATCCAAGTTTCAAATCACAAATACTTAAAAAAAATGACACAAAACCGGAATAAAAATTGAACAAAAATTTAAAATAATCTTTATTCTAGCGACATCTCTGAAAACCTTGTCAAATAATATATTAGTTTATGAGATATTGTTGAATAAACAGAGCGCCGAATTTTTTTGGTTTGTCAATATTTCCAGCATTAACGACCTGTCGCGCGGATCGAGTCCTGCGATGAGTCTCTCTTACGTAAATAAACATTACTAAGTCTCTCTTACGTAAATAAACATTACTAGTGCTATATGCATTTCATTGGGTGAGTGTCATGAAGCATTGATTTGATCGTAGCATTCCTTTGTTTATTTTACGTAATGTTAAGTTTATCTCCTTTATTTAATGAGTCTCCTTAAGAGTAATGACTATTATTTATTATCAGAAAATTACTTAAGTGTCATGTTTACTTGGTGTTGTAATCAAATATCAGTGGTTCTAAACAAAATATGTGTTTAAACTTAGAAATTAAAAAACGCTGAAATTGTGCCGCGCACAGGATTCGTGGAATTTGATTTTTAACGCGGTGAACAGGTTAAAATAATAAGTTGTAAGAATTGTTATTCAGGTATATTTTAGTACGTAGGCGTGAACTTTTTCTAAGAAATTAAATACTAAGCTTAATAAAAATAGAATTCCATTTACGAAATAAAATTAAGATAGTTCATAGTTATAATACAAAATTAGATTAATTCTTAGGACATATATTTGTATATAGGGATAGCCTTTGTCAAATGTTTGTAATAAAGATAACTTTATTATATTAAAAAGAAACGACGTTATTAGGAAAGAATACAGATTGAATTGGGCCACGTAGAAAGAGTACTTAAACACTTATTAAAATAATATATACGAGTACTAAACAAGATACGAGAAGTTCGAGAGACCTTAAAAATGTATCGCGGCTGAATTAATCATTTTCTGAAGGAGGCAAGAGTGGAAAGTCTTTATAATAGGAGAACTGGTATGGCGAGATACGAGTTTATTGACGTAGAAGAGAACGATGTGCGCCAGGATAGAATAAAGTGAAGAGCTGTTCTTTCTGTAAGTCTTCAAATAATTCCAATAAATATTTTAATTCAAAGAGATATATTAAATTGTGGTGACGTGAATTAAAAAAAAAATACTTCATGTAATTCAAAGTACGACAAGAATTTCGTTACTTATGCATTTATTTTTTAATTAATTCCATTTCGACTTTTTAGACAAGACAAGTGACTAAGTAATTTTGAAGCGTTTTATCATAAGTATTTTTCTTTGAATTTCATAAACTTAACATAAAACTGAATGTCGTCAGTAAAAGATAAGTCATAAAGTCTTAAAAACAAGATATAAGGCTTAGCAAAAGCCTTTAGATGATAGAATAGAGTTAAGACGTTCAGTTCGTACTAGAGCGGATAAATGAAAATTAAAACTTTGATTTATAAACTTGATTTTTGCTTCTTTTTTTTTACACTTGTGATTTTCTTGTGTCGATGAAGAAATCATTTTTATTTATATCAACCCTTAAAACTAAATAAAAAACCTGCCAAGTATTTTATCTGATGTTTTTTAATCTGGACAGGAAAGAAACACTGACTGAAAAACTTGATTTTAAATAAAATGAAGGCTGTCGCTTAGTTCTTAGGTTCCAGAAAACATAGAAAAGTTATTTTTTACACATAAAGCGCCATTAAGGAAAGTTATTTCTCTAAACGGCGGTATATATGTTACTTCAATTATTATTATTCACCTTGTGTCGTATTGTATTGTAATGTTTAGTGTAATATTGCATTCTACAATCTGGAAGGCTTACTTCCACTCTTTAAAATCATAAATAGGGGCTTAATTGAAAACAGATACCTTTTACATAAAAAAAAATTGTGCCAACTAGATGAAACCATACATTAGAAGGTAGTATATTATTTTTTATTATTTTTATCAATAAAGAAGGTGATTTTATCATAAGTCAATAATACATGATATTTATTTCAATAAATAGATTAGAAATTTGAATAGAAATGTAATATTTTTGAAAGTTTTTTTTTCAAATAAATGGAAATTAAAAAATATTTAAAGTTTTCCGTCATTTGATTTTTTTTTATTCGTATAATACCCTTCAAGATATCCCAATTGGTGATTCGGGACAAATTAAAGGGAGTAGCCGAGATACAACATTGTCTTCAACTGTATTTAATCAAGTCTTTGGATTGATGGACACTATAATGGACACAGAATTCAGTTAGTCATCGCATGTGTTGACAAAACTACCCACGTGAATAGGCAACATTACTTGCACAAGTCTAGAACGTGTGAGTATTGTTACTAGAAAAACTATTTTACGTGATACGATAATATTTCGGTGGCTTCGTTGGTAAGACCCCTGCATTACAACCAAAAGATCTTGAGTCCTGCTGGAACCCAGATTAAAAGAAGAGGGTTCTCGTCTGATTTTCATTTAAGACATCTTGAAAATGTTGATGATTGGTTGGAAGAGATTACCACGTACCAATGAACCCTCAATGTTATATATCGTATACACCAAATATGTCATACAAAACAATTAGATAAACAATATGTTTATTAAACAAAATATTATGAATTCAGAAAAAGGAGTATTGGATTAATATTACAAATAAAACTTTTTTTATGAATGTCGCCCTGACCTACTTTGTTTCCAATGTTTATTGACATTTCCAATAAAATCTATTTTATTATTAAATCATTTTAACAATACCGTGATAAGAAATATGTACAGCATGGGAAAATAAATTTTCCTCAAACGAAACACTTTGAAGAGCCTACAAAAGAAGGTTAGCCAAACATTGGAGAAATTATTTTGAATAAATACATTTTCGAGAAATATTTCATGTACAGTCTTCACAAAAAGATCAACACAAGATACATTTTGTACGCGAAGTATATATTTATTTTATCGTAGAATTTCCCAATCGAAGTTTTATAAAAGTATCACGGGCGTTTTGACTTATGTAGGTCAGAAATATACTTAAAGTTTTTATAAATGTTATTTGTTTTAAAACACTGGAGCAACATGCCAAGAGTATTTGGATAGAAATAATCAGAAGTTATTGCATCACTAGTTGGTTAAACTACTAGCTTCAATCCCGGGGGTTTACGGAAACGATTTTTGTTGGAACCTGATTTTTTTTAATTAATAATCTTCATCATATTTCTGGTTGGTTGGAAGAGATTGTCACATGTATTTTTATTCAATTATTTAAGACATTATTTTACCACAATTCGCCGGGCTAATTGCCAGGTGGCAATCTTTTCCAGCCAGCCAGACTAAAAATAATAAAGGAAATTGCATGGTCTAAAAAAATATTCAAATCATTATTTATTTATAAAAAAATTTATTAACAATATAAATAAAAATAAAATATCATCAATCAAAGGAAAAACTAAGGAATGGTGGAAAGGAAACGAAAATTGGGAACGAAACACGTTGCATTACAGCCTTGAAATTGAAAGATTTTTCAGTCGTTTTTGAAAACATGCCAGTGATAGAGTGAGTGTTACGTTAGTGATTGGTTCCAGAATCTCTTTGCATATACTATAAGGAAGACATAAAAATGGAAGAGCGGTTGACTGTGAAATCCAATAAAAATTCTCCATTTAAGACTTTCACAAGTTCATGAAAGGAAATACGCTAAATATTTTCAGCGAGATATAAAGAAGCAGCGGGATAGTTAAGGATAACACACAAGGGTGATTTTACGTGAATTTCGTGTTAATTTCTAACATAAAACAAATTAAGTGCTTTCTGGTATGAAATTATACGATTTTACTTTCTCAGGATACAAATAAATCTCTGTCAAAATTTTTAAAGATGCTGTAATTTGTCTAAGTGATACTCCAGATTGTACTGTTTACAACAATCATTTAAATTATAGCGGCAGAATTATGCGGTTCTGGAATTGGAAAATGTGAAGGCAAGCGAGCTGGTGAAATATGAATATAAGCGGAGAGAGAAAAAGAGATCACAATGATGATGGTGTTGACAACATCAAAGGACCTGACTGCGATATTCTGTGGCTGTTGGCCTATTTTTTCATCCGGGGGTGCAGGTTCAATTCCCACTTTAACCCGATTTTTTAAAAAGTGTTTCAGTCTAATGTCCTCTTTAGATCTGTAGAATATGTTTTTGGTTGATTGGAGAAGATAACCACATAGCAATAAACCAACCACATTGTGTTATTTATGATGAAAATGTAATATAATACGCAAAGCGTTAGTGAAATAGCGCCAATATATATATGAAGGAATTATTTGCTTGTATCGAATGTCGCAGAAAACTATAAATATCTAGAGACAAACAATATATTATATTTATCCCCGCCACACATTCCTTGTCTGTCATAAATATACTCGTAAATATCCTGATGGGGCATAAAAGGATATACTAGTATGTATACACACACACGAGTATAAGAATAGATGATATGAACCTATACTTGTACAGGTTGGGCCAAACGTCATGAAGGGATCTGAAATTTTAATAATTTTATAATTTATTTTATCAAACACTGTTTATTCCACTTTATGTAACGGTATACGGTTACATAAGTGGAATAAACAGTGTTTGATAAAACAAATTACAAAGCATTTAAACCTCCTTAATGTAAATGCCTTTAATATAAATAATGTGTTCAACTTTTTTAAGATATTTTTTTTATTTTTCTTTACAGGCTTAAAAAACCTTAGAGTTAAACCATGCTTGAATTCCCGACCAAACAATCAACACAAATTGTGAAATTTTCCTATCAGAACCATGTACCAATAATTTTGACCTAACGAGCATATCGTGCGAGATTTTCTAAGCGAATCAATGATTAGACGTTTGATCGGTCGCGTTGAGGAACAGGGTTTAGTAAGAGACCTTCTACGAACAGGCAGACTGCGCTCGGCTAGTAACGAAGCCAAGAAAGTTGAGCATGTAAGGAAGAATGTTGTAGAGCACCCGAACATATCAACTCAAAGGCGGTCTGGACAGTTTCGAGTTTCTCGGACGTCACTTCGACGTATTCTGAAAACCTTGAACCTTTTTTCGTTTAAAATCCAGTTGGTGTAACAGATGATGCCACCAGATTTTCGGTGGCTTCAGCAGAAATATTAAAAAAAAAAACATTCGTGACTTTTGACCCACCTGTATTTATGTTATTAAACAGTTAAACCATCAAACAATATAAACTCGATTATATTTACGTCATTATGTAACATTCGGTGCTGTCATAATTATGGTTTAATATAATAGTTATTATTTCATTTATGTCATAGTTAGATAGTTTTAATTATTCAAATATTATTGTATTCTTAATATAACAAGGCATAAAATAGCTAGGCAAATATTATATTAACTTAGAAGTGACTTTACTGTTGGACAGAAAACCCCAAGAACAAATCCGATTTACGTTTTCGTTATACGAGTATGCACAGGCTTCCGAAGCATCATCTATGTTGCAGTATTAGCAGGGTGAATGTAATGAAATGCAAGTCGCCTGAAGGAGTGGCATGTACATGTTTAATCATTTGCATTAAAATAATTACTTGTAAGAATTGTTATCTAGTTATTAGTAGTGTGTATGTGTTTGATTTTTATTTTTTTCATTTTTCTAGACTAGAATACCCCCTTAAACCATCCCTTAGTAGGGAAAAAAAAAGTATTTTGTTATCAGTTAATAGTTATCTGATAATTTCGTATTCTTTCAATAATTACTACGTAAGTCCAGAAAGTAAGTGTACTGAATTTTTGTAGGTTACAATTTTTTTTATTTAAACAAAAAAATTACGTGGATACCGTAGTACATATGTAAGATATTTTTCGACATAGTCGCCATTCCTCTCAATGCAGGTGGTGAAGCGGGGTATCAACTTTTTGATGCCTTCCTCGAAGTAGTTTCCCACCAACCCCTCCGTCCACTTCTCCACCTCCTCCTTTACCTCCTCGTCGGTTGAAAACCTTTTTCCACCCATGTGCAGCTTCAGGGAGGTAAAAAGATAGTAATCTGAAGGTGCTAGATCAGGGGAATGCGCGGGATGGTTCAGGACATCCCATTTAAACGAGGCGAGCAGTTCCTTCGCGGCGTTGGCCGTGTGTGGTCTGGCATTGTCGTGCAGCAGGAAGACTCCCTTTGTCAGCATACCTCTCCTCGTGTTCTGAATCGCCCTCCGCAATTTTTTTAGGGTCTCAAAGTATCTTGCAGAGTTGATGGTCTCCCCTTGAGGCATATATTCAATTAAAATTATGCCTTGACAATCCCAAAACAATTTCGTCAATTTCGTCAGTCACAATTGAAGGTCTTCCGCTTCTCTGATCATCATGCACAGACGTACGACCGTTTTTAAACTCGCGACACCACTTGTACACACTCGTACGATTCATAGCTTTATCACCATATGCAGTTTTCACCTCATTATAAACCTCAACCGAAGGTTTTCCCTTCCAAACGAGATAACGGATGACGCCGCGTATTTCGCACTTGGCGGGAGATTGGATTGACATTTTTCACGAAACGTGTTGTCGCGTCGACACTTCTCAACGTACTGGCCTCAAACTGGTCTCGTAGCAGAGGGGAAGGGTCAGGCTACACGGAAGTGTAGCCAACATGTCGAAAATAAAATCCATCCGGTCGTGAGAGCCTCAGTACCCTTACTTTCTGGATACGCCTCGTATAATACCAAAGATTCTACGTAAGGCACGCATTTCTAATACTATTTTCTAGTCTTATCACTCCCTTTTAATTCGCAGGCATGTCTTCTATATATGAAGATTGACACTAGCACAACCCTATGTTAAATGGTTTTCGAAGATTTTGCTATAGACTTATTGGCAAAAACTGTATCAATTTTTTTTTCTTGATTAACAGTAAGACGACAAATAGAACTTTATTTAAAAATAACTTCAAACTCTCTATATGCTCGTATACATGAAAACTAGCGTTTTACTTCCATGCAAAGCCTTTAATTTTTTTTCTATTTATTATGTTAGAAATCTTGTATATTATTTATTTAAATCCTAAAGGAAACAACTTAAAAATGTATTACTTCCAATTTGTGTTTAATAAAGTTAGCCAAAATCATTGAATGCATTTCATTTCAATCGAATTTATAGAGTTTAAACCTTTCAGGTATTGCAACTTTTCAATTCATTGACTGAAGGCACTTTCGACCCGGATACAGCAATGGATAGCTTTCTACTTGCTATCGGAGTTCCTTCAGGCAGATATTCCTAGCTGAAGAGAGCTATTGAGACATAATATGCTACACATGAGAGAACATTCCACTCGTTTTCTTGAAGAAAAACTACTTTTTCTTTACATTTATTTCTATTCATTTCCACAGGTAAAGACTCGATATGTTTTTAACCCGATATTTTGTAATGAAACTATGTTAATATGGCAGAATTAGATTTTTTTTTCAATAAAACATAAAGAAATATATTTGACTTAACGTGAAGTTACTTTTAAAATAATTCAATTACCTCATCTTAACTAAAAGAAAAGACAAAAAACAAGATTTGTTATAGATGATTTTGGAAATCAGTGATTTAGTAAGAGAAATTTAAAACTGTACGTAACTTGGTAAGTACAAATTACAAAAATAGTACCAATGAATGTGCTATCATATATTTTTTTTAACTTTGCAGTAAAACTATTTTATTTGTTGTGATAACACAGCATTTTGCTTCCTTTCGAACTTTATTGTAAAACTCTTAAAGAGCATTTTGCACTTTTTGCTAACACACAATACTATATAGGACTCTCTCACTTTAACCGAATAATTCATTTACTTTAATTTACAATGTTTAATTTTGCGGGTTGATTGTAAGGTAATCTCTCCCAACCAACCAGATTTTTTTTAAGAATTTTATTATTAGTGTTGTAGTAAATATTTACAGTTGACCTGTATACAGTGTATATGAAATGACAAAAGAAATAATAGCAATTTTAAAAGACGACACGATTTATTAAACATTTGAAATATTACATATTTCAAACGCATGATATAATAGGGATCTAAAAAGCACGCAACCTCAATGAAGGGCAAAATTAATTAATTGGTTGTATGAAAAATCACATTGTTAGTAAAGCGCGTTAAGGGAATTGATTTTAATCGGAGTGAAATAGGGATTGTTTATGAATAAAAAAAAATTAACCTTTAAATGTCAAAGCAATTTTAATTTTTTATATTTTCAATTATAAGGACAACATAGCTAGCTACTTTTAATTGGACAATGGAACAACTGGGCAAAGCAGATCTAGTTCCTTATTATCTTGATGACTTTAAAGTTCTGGATTGGTAAGTAGAAACATACAGAACTGAAGATTTTTTTAGCGTTAGTTGACAGCTATCATTATTCTGATGTCCATTAAGTTCTTTGAAATAAGCTTAGGAGCTCTAAGTTTCTCTACCAGCCTTGGTTTTTCTATTTCTATTATATAATTAGACGTTATTGTATATAAATTGCGTTATAGCGAAAACGTGTAAAATGGTATCACAAATATCGACAGATACCCGTAATTTAAAATTAGCATTTTTACTATAGTGTTATTTAAATATGGTTTTATCATAATAATAATGACTATCTTCATCTCCTAATAGATACATTTGCTTGACTTTCAGTTTCCGGCATTGGTGTTCGATTCCTAACGGTCAAGCGTCGTATCAACTAGCGTCACAGAGATCGCCTTAAGAATATTGAAATTAGACCAAAAAGTTTTACAAACATGATTGAGTATTGCTGAAGCGCTGCATAATATGGTATTCCATTTTATTTAAAATATTTTTCCTAGCTACTCGTAGTTTGATTTGAAAACAGGACATTTTTTAATTTTTTTATTTTAACAGTCAAAATATCATTGCGTAAAATTAAATTAATTGATTAGCTTTATTTTTGGTCAATGTTCGTTTTCTCGAGTCCTATTTGATTTGATAGATTTTGTCTGACTCAAAGTGAAAAATATATAAGTATATATAAGTAAGCTGCCAGTGAAGCTTACGGAAACACTTAAAATCAACTATTTTTGGTACGCATTATCAAAATATATGATGACACATGAACATAACACACATAAATTACACTCCACCCAAAGCCAAAAGTGTTATCAGATATCGGAAGATTTACAAAGCATTCTGCGGTTTTCTTACCAAATATGCTTTTCTCAACACATGCAGATGCGTGAAAGTTCCTAATCTAATGGTGGCAGCCCCCACATCTCAATCCTTATATTTAACATGTTTTCTTATAATATTTTAATCAGTCGATAAAATTGACTTCAAATTCCGAGCAATAGTACCTTTGAGGAAAGCCTGCTCTTTCAAAGGTGCTATATAAACTGTCATTGTCTTCTAATTATGATTAAGAAAAATAATCAATTGATATCTTTAACCTAAAAGGAACATTATACGAAGATTTTTAGTATGAATAATTGTAAAATAATATTTTTAAGACATTGTAATTTATTTTATCTAACACTTTTTTGTAACGGTATAACCCTACCGGTGTCAAGGCTTTCACCTCATCTTCAGGGGAGCACAAACAAGACTTGTTTGTGTTCCCCTGAAGATGAGGTGAAAACCTTGAAACCGGTCGGGTTGTACCGTTACAAAAAAGTGGAATAAACAGTGTTTGATAAAATAAATTACAATGTCTTTAAACCTCCACAACGTTAATGCCTTAACTATAAACAATATATTTTTAAGACTTTAAAAATCATTATCTGTGGTTAAGGGCACAATTAAATTTTTAACTGAGCCTTTATCTGAGAACATAATAACAATATGAACCCCGCTAGAACCCAAGTGTTAATCATTAATATAATCGAAGTAATCTGCACACACCGTATCCTTTCATTTAATGTGAACACCAAAACTTTAACTGAGCCTTTATCTGAGAACATAATAACAATATGAACCCCGCTAGAACCCAAGTGTTAATCATTAATATAATCGAAGTAATCTGCACACACCGTATCCTTTCATTTAATGTGAACACCAAAACTTTAACTGAGCCTTTATCTGAGAACATAATAACAATATGAACCCCGCTAGAACCCAAGTGTTAATCATTAATATAATCGAAGTAATCTGCACACACCGTATCCTTTCATTTAATGTGAACACCAAAACTTTAACTGAGCCTTTATCTGAGAACATAATAACAATATGAACCCCGCTAGAACCCAAGTGTTAATCATTAATATAATCGAAGTAATCTGCACACACCGTATCCTTTCATTTAATGTGAACACCAAAACTTTAACTGAGCCTTTATCTGAGAACATAATAACAATATGAACCCCGCTAGAACCCAAGTGTTAATCATTAATATAATCGAAGTAATCTGCACACACCGTATCCTTTCATTTAATGTGAACACCAAAACTTATTTACAAATCGTAAAGGGGAAGACATAAAGATAACGACCATAACTTGAGGTGCTGTAGATATGAAAACGTAGATTTAATGTGCTGTCCATAAATATCATATTTTTTTACGATTGCTTTTTCGATTTTTTTATATTAAAATCAAAGGCTTTGCACTGGATTTTTCTACACATACATACCATCACGCCTTTTCCCTGCTGAGGTAGGCTAGAGGAGAGAACGCCAGATTTTCCTTTCTTAACATACATCTTTAGCCTTTACACAATGCATACACCTACTCATAACGCTCTTATGATTCATCTTAATATTCCTTCTTTCAACTTGATCCAACTATACTTTCTTTGGTCTTTAGTTTACACATATTCTACATACAATTGCAAACAATTGTTTTGTTAGTTTATCTTGATTCATTAGTTCCACATGGCCAAACCATCTGCTCTTCTTCATCTTACTCAACACATCACCCTTAAGTTTACATTCACCCCTTATCACTTCATTCCGTATTCTGTCATGCTTTTTTACTCTATGTGCTATTCTAATTGCACGCATACTCGTGTCTATATAATTTATTCGAATATTTTAAGTTTTTCTACGTCCGCGTTTCACTCCCACATATCAAACAAGTAAGCACTTAAATACTGTTGTGAACTATCATCTTAGCACATTTTGAAACTTTCCGATTCAAGTATATGATTTAGTGCCCCATTGACTTTGTTTCCTATCGCTACACGTATTTCGATATAACTCGTAACTAATAGGATTTGTTATTTGTAACATTTACATACATACCATCACGCCGCTTTTGCCCTATTTGAATAGGCACAGACGACATAAAATCAAACTTTCGAAAAAAAGCAATGCATAAAATCAACTTTTCCTGGAAGCTAAGAAGTTTCACTCTACTGCGCGAGAGTCTCACACATCTATTTTTTTTCCCACGCCTTCTTATACTCTAAAAGAAAAATTATAATATATTTGTTTTGATAAATCTTGATAAATTCGACCACAATATGTTCGCTCAAATCGGTGATAGTCCCAATATGTTGGTTCAGATTAACACACCCCTTATGAAAACTCATGGAATAATTTACAATTCAAAGGCATCGATAACGGTTCGCTGATCACTGTTGTACTAATATGTTACATTGTTTATTCATTAATCGTGAGAATGTAATATTTAAAAAACTCCAGTCTCGACAAGTAGTGTTTTTAATATGGTTATTCAAGAGAGTTCTTCTACATTATATTAAACCTTAGGTTTTGACTGTTAAACTAGTAAATTGCATATTTAATTGATTAACATTGCGTATTAGATTTACTTTAAACTACAAAATTTTTGTATCGTCTATGGTTTATTATTAGATATTTTTACTTTCCTTTTTGTTGAGCTATATATTGATATTTACATAGGCCATGTTATGAAGGATATATGTATTTTGAATTGCGCTATTTATTTGAATGTACTAAAAAATATGTATCGTTTTACAATATAAATGTTGCTGTGATATGTAAATGACACGTAGGTAAAGCTTGTATTTAAAATATATAAATATGTTTTCACTATATTATGATTTATAACAGCACCGATATCCTTCGAAACTTATATAATTACCTAATAAGAAGCAAATTAGAATACGCATCTACAGTTTGGGCTCCTCATCAGCTCGAATATAAAAACAATATAGAATAAATACAAACAAAAAAATCCTCAGATATCTATGGTACATGAAAAAGGGCGATTACCCAAAATATGCTAACCTAGTCGAAATTCTCACAGTGTGTAACTATAGAAGCCTCGAAACAAAAGGCATGAATCCATCGCGATATTCCTAATAAAGGTTTTTCAAGGTAGCTTTAACTGTGCCGCGATTTTAGACGCACTAAGTTTATATGTACCTAATAAATATAGCCGTGCAAGGAATCACCCTCTGTTCTACATACCAACTTACATAACAAATATCATGGATAAACACTCAGTCACGCGTGGTATAGAGATGTTGAACCAATTGATTGACACTGTGGATATATTCTCGGCACCGCCTAGCAGTATGAGAAGAATCTTGGCTGATATTCTTCCTAATGAATAAACTAACTCTAGAAGCAGACCTTTTTGTGTAACAGGAGAAATCCGTGCAAAATAGATAAAAATGAATCAATAAGTATTAAATATCCTCCTTTTTTCTATAGATATAAAAACAAACTTGGTGTTTACCACACACAAACTATGTAGACACTGTTACATTTAAAAATACACTCTTGTTTTTTTTTCACCAATTACATGTATTTTTGTCTTCTATTTCAAGGCAACCTTCAAGTAAAATATATCTTCAGTTTAAAGCTCGCGGTAATAAATGTGATCAGAGAAATAATGAAGCCATTTCGCTTCTAACATTTATAATTAAAGCCCGCTGAGGGCACATAGCTCACTCATAGCGGAGAGGGTGCAGGATGAATATCAACGATATCTCTATATGAGTGAGTTTGATATCTATCCTACTAAATTTCTGCTAGGTATGCTTGGGTATAGCTCCTTGAGCGTTATAAGAAATCTTTGTCTCCTGATATTTGTAGTCAGACTCGTTCGAAGAGTTGTGAGTTGTTCAAGATTACTAGAATGATTAGCGTCGAATGTTCTTAAAAATAACACTGTACTACGCCGTTAGAAACTGTTCTTAATCACATACGTTAGAACAATCTCGCAGCTCCTATGCCTGTTGGAAGAGTTTTTACTCTTGTAAACGGGACTATTTTGGATATTGACGTATTTTATATGACGTTATTAAAAGAAAAATAAAATTTTCTTCTAAGACTGGGAACGCTAGAAAACATAAACTTATTTAAGTGACTTTGGGCTAAGCCTGTACTATAAATTGAAATAAATAATTAAATTTCTTCTCCCAAAATATTATACTATACGAAATTCTATAAAGATGAAGGCGAAACGATTGATAAACTACTGAAATTTTTTATAAAGTATTTTAACTAAAGTAACAACCTTTTTTTCTAGTCAACTTTTTTGCAATTATTTTATTCGTAAAGAACATTCATGATACACAAGCTTTTGTTTCAGGTTTGCTGTTATACGTTTTTATTTCATTTTTGTGATATTCTTTGTAGATTAGGAAAAAATAGAACTTTTATCGAAAAAAACGATAGATTTTATCTGACCCAAACACTAATGAAAAAGCTTCGTCAAATCGAGAGACGCAAATCAATGTAATAAATATGAATTATTGTACCAATTCCAAGTAATTAATTACGATTTTCCGCCATCTTGGCCATATTGGTTAATCATGAGTAAACAGTTACAATTGACCAAGCACACAGTTTTGGCAAATCGAACCCAAAGTTCCGATGGCAAGGAGCCAAAGTTCCTTGACGATCGGCAGTTTTGATCTGCTGCAAAATATATTTTTATTGCATTTGAAGTTTTCTGTCAAAGTATTAAAAATTTTCTGTTTTTTTTAAACTAAAGGTCTTCAGTTACTTTTTAGGTATATGTATTTCGCTGGGAATTATTTTCCTTCTCCCGTGACATCGGGCTTTAAGTTCGTCAACGCAACTATTCTTCGAGGACCGGAGGTCGGATCCTCATTAAACGGTTTTTTCTTTGTCACTAAGTGACATCACGTTTATAATAAATGAAGAAGTTTTAGTGTTGATCGTGCTTGCTGAGAACTTATTATGCCCCATAACAGAGTGATTAGTGTTGGAATCGAACTGAATATTCTTAAAAAGCGCTATTTTAGAGCAGCTTTAAAACACTCGATGCTCTTAATATAAGTGACCTAAGAGCTACGTTAAAACATTCATTTAGACATAATATGGTCTTAAAATAAAACTAGTCTAGAAATAAATCCACCAGATATCGAACCTGAAGTGTTTGCTTCCTTGCTTTGAATACTCACCGTTAGACATGGCCACTAACAATGATGATTAAAATATTTCTGAAACAGTTAAGTACAATGTTACACACACAGCACTAATTAACATATTTTGTGAGATAAGTTAATCAGTGCTTAAGGTGAACTAGGCGTATATTCTTGGATATTTGATCCTACTTAGTGGGTCCTAAGTTGACTCAAATATCCAAGAATATATAATATATTATGAAAATTCAACATTAATGTTTGCCGTTTCAATGAAGCGTATCTTTCTATGGTAAAACAAATAAAGGGGAAATATTAATGATAAATAGCTTTCCATACATTTAACCATAACACAAGAATCACGAATACGGAAAGAGCTTGAGTAATGATTTCAAGTGTATGAAAATATAAAAAGGAATCTATGGCAAATTATAACATGGGTCAGTGCTCTTAAACCGACACGGCACGTATACCTAATCTAGGTAGGGCGGGACTGGAATTACGATAATTCATTTTGATTGAAAACATTTTTTTTTGTCGATTAATAATTACAATTTGTCAACTTAAAACTTGAAAGCAATTGATTTTTATATATTAAACTGCTCTACTTTTCGACGGTTATCGTAAAATATGTAGACATTATATTAAAAGAGGTAGGTAAAACTTTGACGTCGATTTCATCCCCATCGAATACATTTCTTGTTCTTCGTTTATTCATACTTTTCATATTGCCTTGTTTCCGAATCTTGTCTTTTTGATTCAACCACGTTTCCTCGATATACCTCTTGCACGCACACCTTGCACTTTTGGTTTGTATATTTGCTTAGTCATTCATTATCTGCATATGCACTATCCATCTTTAATTCTTTTTCTCCGTCTTTCTTAAAATTAAATTTGTATACATTGATTATTTTTTTGTCTCCATTCCGCCTTATTTCAAATATTGTTGCATATTTTTTTGTCTTCATTCCGCCTTATTTCAAATATTGTTGCATATTTTTTTTGTCTTCATTCCGCCTTATTTCAAATATTGTTGCATATTTTTTTGTCTTCATTCCGCCTTATTTCAAATATTGTTGCATATTTTTTTGTCTTCATTCCGCCTTATTTCAAATATTGTTGCATTTTTTTTTGTCTTCATTCCGCCTTATTTCAAATATTGTTCCATATTTTTTTGTCTTCATTCCGCCTTATTTCAAATATTGTTGCATATTTTTTTTTGTTCTTATCCGCTCCTGTTAAGTTCAAGTTTCACTGCCATATGCCAAGGGAGATACCACAGTTTTACGTATTATCATTTTGCTACATTCGATATAGCGCAGTTATTGTAAATTATGTTAAATGTTTTGTTTACCTTGTTTCATGTCACTGCCCTTATTAAAACGCCTATTTTAACTCATTAGTCACACGTTGATATAATGTTCAGATAACACAATTTATTCGTCTTTGAGTTGAATAAATGTCTGGAACTTTGTTTTTCTTTAGTTTACATAACTTCTGTATTGTACAATATTTTCAGTTAAAGACTCCAGATATAGACAATATATATTTGAGTATAGGAAGGCAGCAAATAGTGACCGGAAATACTGTTTCAGTGTCTTCGATTTAAATAAATGGCTTGAACTATTTTTTTTATATTTTCGTCCCTTCTTAAGTGTATTTTAAGTTTGAAACTTCTGATGTAGACAATGTATATTTGAGAATAGGAAGGCAACATATAGTGACCGGAAATACTGTTTCAGTGTCTTTGATTTGAATAAATGGCTTGCACTACTTTTCTATATTTTCGTTCCTTCTCAAGTGTATTTTAAGTTTGAGACTTCTGATGTGGACAATATATATTTGAGAATACGAAAGCAACACATAGTGACCGCAAATACAGTTTCAGTGAGTTTGATTTAAATAAATTTCTTTAAGTACTTTACTTTGCAATTTCGTTCATTCTCAAGCATATTTTAAGTTTGATACTTCTGATATAGAAACAATGTATGTATATAGGAAGGCAGTGTGTAGTGACCGGAAATAATGAGTTGGCAGGAAGTTGCCCTGTGAAGGAAATGAGCGTCACGCCGTGAAAATTACATACCCAGGGGAATATCTTTTGGCCCGTTTTATTTTATAATATTAGGAGGGTATTATCTGCGAAAAGATTGCGTCTCGCTTGACTTGTGTTTGCTAGATAAAAGAGATGACTGCCTCCGGTGAGTTGGACGTTGGGCGGAAACTGATTTTGCATGTTTTATGAGATTTTTTTAATATCATAACCGGTGTTTTATTTAAACTTATCTTTGGTCTGTTTTTGAAAACATTTTGTTTAAATCTGATGAATTATTATAAATGATTCTATTTTAAAGGTTAAGTGATGCCGCTAGATTTTTTATAAAGGAAATCGTGATAAAAAAAACTCATTCAATAACTTCTACGATTAACAAATTTTTCGAGAGAGAGTGGAAAAATAAAAAGAAAATTATTGACTTTCACACATCGAGGTTGCATGAAATTTACATATATAAGTCATTACAAATTAATCAAATTATTAAAATGATTCCTGATAATCTATAAATATTTCAAAAGTTTTTTAAACCAAATTTGTTGAATATACATTTCGGATTCGATTCTCGATAGTGGTATAAAAAAAAGGTCCCAGTCTGTTAAAAAGTGTTCGTATGCTAACAATTCTTACATTCGCTAGACGTGTGCTAGTGTTGTTGGCCCTTCATGTATTATTTCTAACACGTGCAATTAAGCACAACGAGTTCCGTGCTTTCTTCAGTAATTGTCAGGACTGTATTTGATAAATTGCATAGTTCACATCCCCGATATTAAATTCCCAACATTTCATGCTTCCTGAAACATGTTTCTCGAAACAAAATAATTTAGTATATTTTTAATACTGTCGCTAAGATTAAGTCAATAAAAGAAAAGGTTCTCTTAAGTGGTCACCGCCTTGGAGTACAAGACTTTATCCCGAATTGTAAAGAATTCCATGGACATTGTTTGTTTAGGAAAAGGGCCTATAATAAATTCAATTTTGTTTTGGTTATACAAATGGAATATTGCACTGCCAACTTAGGTGGTCGGCTCGGGTTGTAAAACTACATCCCGGATTGTAAAGAATTCCATGGTCATTGTTTGTTTAGGAAAAGGGTCTATAATAAATTCAATTCTGTTTTGTAAAGATGGAAATTGTAAGGCCAGCGGTAAACGACTAAGAAACAAGACACGGTGCTTCTTGTGAGAGGACAAAAGCAAGGTCATAAAAAATCCATTGCTCAAGGAAGCAATAAATACTGTCTAGACGATATACCCTTTTGATGAATTCTAAAAGATACCGATCTCAATTGTCTTTTAAAAATAAAGTATCATGTCTATGACGTTACTATGTGAAACTATTATTTTAAGTGAGAATGAGTACATGTAGCTTCTCTTTCTCGCAAGTGGATATAAAAGGCCAGAAATTTCACGAGGAGCTCACTTGTGCCTCCAGATACGACACGGTTAGGACGTCTCTCCAGAAACAGTGTTTGTACGGAAGACAGCCAGACTAGTTTTCTTCGTATATCGCAGAAGTCCAGGACTCCAATTACAATTATCGGTGAATATTATTCCTTTTATCTTAATGTTGGATTTCGTCCCCACGTTAAAACCCACCGATCAAAGTAATTTCAAATTGTTATTGAAATCTCCCTTGCTAAATACAACACAGTCTTTCTAGCCAATTTTAAACTTTTTTCTTGACATTCGTCAAGTTTTTTTTTTTTTATTTTTTTTCTTTTTTTCTTTTTTTTCCATAATATAATAAACTGTTTCATTTAAAATTATACTTGTTTAATTGTGTCGCCTTGTCCTGCTGAAAGTGAGAAAGAGTTATTCAGAGTTAAGGGAACCCAACAAACCCCAGAGATCTAAAGAGTTCTTGTCTCTTTAAGAAGCCGGCGGAGCTGAACGGGCGTGTCATACCTCATATGATGGTAATGTGTTATAACTAATTTATGTATCGAAATGTGTACAACCTAATATTGTTTTAAAATAGGAAAGAGGTGTGACATAATTCTAAATCAAAAGTTGTCTCCCGGCCATGCGCTTCAATATGTCACTATTACCAATTCAGATAAGTTGAAGGGTAACAAACGTTTTTTTTTTGTAAAATATAATACAAAATAAGAGCATTAAGGGATTTTTTTATCATTTTATAAAATTGTATATTATTTTTTCTTAATATAAAAGGGAAACAAGATACGATAAAATATAAAAAGAAGGTTTTAATGTTAATTATATTTTAAACGTTTTTTTTTTTAACGAAAACGACGAGAAAATTTAAATATGCCGAGTATTAATTTGGGTACAAATTTTATTTCGGTTAGTAAAATATAGCGTGAGAGCGAACCAAATTATTTATATTACGGTTAATGATTTCAAAGATACTTCTCATTCCAATAAAATAAGTTATTTCCACAATAAATAGAAAAGTTTCTGCCTTCTCGTGTGAAATAATAATTATATATTCTTTCCCACAGAAAGGTAAGAACAAAAAAGTTGCGCCTCCTCCTACCCCCCCCCCCCCCCCCACCACGAATCCTGATAGTTTCTTGTTCATCTGGTTCATTAAGCTTATGCTTCGATCCCCACTCGGGTATCAAGAAAAGTCTCGATAAAGTATTTATAACTTTCATGCTAAAAGCTCACAAAGTTGTTTTATTACCCACCCTCAGAAACAGACAAATATCAAAGAAGTCATTTATTTATTAGCTTTCATCGACTTCGTTTGCCCTCTCATCAAATGACAGAAAAATGATTAGTCATTTTGATATAAGACATGACAGAAAAGCGATCCTTTTGTTGGGATTTATTATGATGGTTTCTTTTGTATGGTCATTATAGGAATTAATTTTTTCATACTTACATATGACATGATAAACGTGACAAATATTTGATTCTTCCATCAAGTGATTAAATACTTGTCTAATAATGAGTTTGTAAGTAAGCCGCTTGAATCGTTAAATAAATTACAGAAATGACTTACTTAATACAGTTTTCAAGTAAGTTGATGAAAAAAATAACAAATAATAATAAAAAATTACTTAATAAAGCACTGTTCAGAGAAAAGACTTTTCAAAAGGACGTTGTTACTCGGGATTCGTGTCCACTTTTATTGGCAGATTAAAAATATTACGAAAAAATAAATTGAATGTTAGTATCAGAAAGTGGTGGCTAAAAAAAAACCACGCGTTCCAGTGCTGTGCATTCAATACACATGAATATATATGAAAAAATTAGCGATTTAAAATCGGAAAAATAAGAATATTCATAGCCAATCGCTTAAATTATCAAATTTGAAATCATAAGTATTAATAATTGAAATTTAACTGCTGAAAACATGAAAAAAACATATGCCGACGTTCACAAAACGAACGCAGAGACCACCTCGTATGAATGCCCGCGAGCTACTGAGACGGAACTCGGAACACTAATACTGTGTATGTTATACCTCGAAGGAAGAAACAACTGCGAACTGAGATTATAATTCTTACGTTCCTATATACCGAAGTACAATGAGAGTGAGAAGTGAATAGCGTCGCTTCCTCACCCATAGCGGTTTTTATAATAAATATATCTACGTCACACACTGGCACACGTTTGATTGTATTGGTGAATTTATTACCGATTTTCACAAAATATCTGATGTGGCCAATAAGTTCTAATTATTATTAATATTATTTTTTCATTCAATGCGTAAATGTATGATGAAGGAATACCTAAAATCTGAACCCAGTATTTATTATATTTAAAGATATATTAAGTACTATTTACTAATCAAAGGGAAGGAAGGGTTTAACAAAATATTGCAGAAGAAAACTGCTGTAAACTTATCAAGAGAAGATGACCTAAAAATAACCTTTGTAGATTTTCCGATATGCGATAGTAACGCATTCTGTTTGAGGTGTATTGTTTATGTATGAAGTGCTCATATACAAAAATATATATACGAGTATATCATTCTTTCCTGAAATGTTTCATTCATAGTACCGTTGTAAATGGCATTATTTTTAATTTAAATTAAAATAAACATTCATTTGTTTGATACTCCACAATGTCGGTTTGAATACTTTTAAAGGGCGTGATCAGGTGATAACGGCGTCTTACACCCCATAAATCCTATTTTCAGGCTAGGTGACATTGGAGTATGTATGGAACCTGCAAGTTTTGGCGCGCGCGTATAAAAACTGGACAAACTTCTGTAGGAACCCTTTTTTTACCAGTATCGAGAATTGAACCCTTAACCCCCAAGATTGAAGTCAACCATCTTATCAACTAAGCCACGAGGCTGACGTCTATTAAATAACAACAGGAGGGGATATTGTTACGAGTATTAATGCAGTTTTTGCAAGTGTCAAAGTGACGCAATTGTGTTGAATATACGAATATATTAGGTATTGCTGATTTGTACTCATTGTTCAGCCTTTAATGTAAAAAAATGTTACATTTGTCTTTATAAAAACACACCCTCTTCACACAATGTGGTCAACAAAACTGTAAAAAATATTTAATTTCGTTAAGCCATACGTTTTAATTTAATTAAATTTTTTTATTTACTTTGCGAATTTGAATAATTAAAATAAATGTTATTTAATATTTATTTTGAAAATGATGAAAATAATAAATCCACCTTTGAAGAGTTTTCTCACTTAAATCATTTCCTGGAAATTTCGATTCTGCTTTCAGCTTTTCAATCAAAATATTTGAAAATATTTTCTTTACTAATTTTTTTTTCATTTCTTTTACTGTAGCTTAAGTTTTTACATAAGAAAATATAAAATGATGAGTCATGCAAATGATTTTGTTTCTATTTTTCTGTATGTAAAGTGATAATATTTTTTTTTCAGTAAATCGTGTATTATTGATACTTCATTGTATAATAGTCTAGCGGGATTATTACTAGCTGGAAATTTATTCCAGCTAACCAGACAAAAAGAGCATAATGGAAGTCAGATGGCCGAAACACAAATCGAATTATTATCAGTTTTGTACAAACTTAATGAACAAAATAAATGAAGAAATTACGAACTTAAGTTTAACTGAAACGAACAATTCTTTCAATCGCTTAAGAAAGATGTCCATGACTGAGAGTGGCTTAAATTAGTTGGTAATTAGTTTCAGACTTCACTACATGGAAAGTAAAGGGATAAAGCGGAGACTTGAGAATGTCGACAAACGCTTTTTTTCTTAAACGTAGCTCAAGTTTCAGATCAAAAAGGCGCTGAATATTTTTAGCGAGATAAAAGGGGCTATGAGACAGTTTAGGATGTTTTAAAAGAGTAACACTGAGTGATTTTTTCCTCTTTTTCTAACATTGAATCAATTAAGTTCTTTCTGATATAAAGTTGCATGGTTATTTTATTATGTTTGCTATAGTTGTTTATATTATGTTTGCTATATTGTTTATATTATTATGTTTGCTATGGCAAAATTTTAAGCTGCTTCTTGGAAATCCAGGCGAGTTGTCGGTCTAAATCTTTGCTGTTAATTTTAGTTTTAATTAAATTTTATTTGGTGTATTTGAGTTTTTTATGTGGAATTTTTCGAACTTAACTAAAAAAGTACAGAACGTGAAAAGTGAAGACAATGTGGTAATAAAAAAAGTTAAATGACTTTTTTTGCTAATAAAGTTTTAAATATTCTGCACTATAAATAATTTGAGAAGATTCGTGTGAAAAGCTGAGTTAAGACATCAGAAATAGACAATTAATGCTATAAGTAAGATGACTATCTTGAATCTTCGAAAATACTATAGTTTCACGTTGTGCGGCCATATTTTATGTAAGAAGAAATAAAATAAGCAAAAAAAAACACTTATTTAATATTTTGGTATTTACCACCGGCTTATTTTGAGTTTACTACCAGTTTCGAAGACTTCCGTCTTTATCGTCAGGTGAAGATAAACTTAATAAAGTTTCATAGTTTTTTCTTCAAAATCGAAAAAAAATAAAGCACGTCTGATTCAGCCAGAAATGTCGAATTATCTGTTCTATAAAATTTCCTTCGAAGTGCAAACGATTGAACCTTCTTAAATTGACCTATTCTCAAGTTAATTCAAGAATGAGACTTATTCCCTGTTGAAAAAAAAGAAGTTTTAACCTATTTAATCTGCTCCATGTTAAACAATTTGGGTTATTTTATTTATTCGTCGGAATTTAACATAATTGTAAGAGATCAAGAAAAGCTCTTAGCAGCTTTAATTGTAAGAGATCAAGAAAAGCTCTTAGTAGCTTTAATTGTAAAAGATCAAGCAAAGCTTTAGCAGCTTTAAATTATGTACATTTTATTTGGAAAAAATAAGATCATATTTAAAATATATATATACTTAAGCTGTGTTAAATGATTTTCACAACCGTTTTTATTGAATTCATTTTTTTCAGCCATAATTGAAAATTTAAAACAGTTACATTTCCGAAAAAAAATCTACTTTATCTACACTAACATATACTTCAATCACTTTAATTCCTGCAAAATAATTGTAGTTTGGTAATTCTTAAAGTAAACGATTAAGTTGAGCAAACGTAATTCACTTTGATAATTTTCATTATAAACGATTAAGTTGGGCAAAGATAATTAACTTGGGTAATTTGCATTGTAAAATAATCAGCCGGGTAATATAATTAAAGTTAGATATTTTTTTGTAAGAAATAACTCTGTCGGGCAAACTAATGGCAGCTTGGTAATTTGACTCTTTAGACTTTATACTCGTATACGGGTGTAAGACAATTTAATTTTAAGAACACAAGAGAGCAATTCAATATAAACAAAACATGGTATATTTCCGACAATTAGGGAGTTCGTTATTAAAAAAAGGATGAAAAAAATCGTCTACAATAATTACCTTATCGCTTGAAATTTATGTACACTTTAGCAGAATGGTTCTTATTTGAAGAGATGATGATAGTAGTTGGTAAATAAACAAAACACGTTAAATCGCAATGCGGAAAGAGAGAGTGTTTATTTTTATAGTAACGTAGGTATTTATATGTTTTTGGAATGTGCACGAGAATGCGCTCGCGATATGCTTCTGTCTCGCTTCTGTGAATGCAAATAACGATTAATATCGTATGTGGGTGCTATTTTATTTACGAAACTGGCGAGACAGCGTGGTGTGTTCTCTCTCTAGTATGGAATGCGGCGCGATGCTCGGCCGGCGTCAATGGTTGGCATATGACCTTTGAACTGTTTACTATAATTTATCGAGGAATCCGAAGGTCGTTTCATCGGTCATTGACCGTATGTATGCGACAATATTCAGCGATGACCGTGGTTCCCACAACACTATTGCATGATTCCAGTTTCAGATGTAATACGTAAAAAAATTAAGTTTATTTTATGTATTATAATAAAAAATAAAACAATAATACTACTACAGTTGTAAAAAATCAGAAAACTCCAGACATGAAACAAATTTACCTAGAAGTGATTCATGGATTTATATTTTTGTAGATTCATTAGGATATACGAGTATATTACTGATTTATTAAGATATATATCAAATTAAAGATTTATCTAGATATATATATATATATATATATTATAGATTTAAACAGATATATATTATAGATTTATTTCGATACATATTTTGTCATTCTTACATTTACTTCCATATTTAAAGATTCCAGAAGAAATAATACGCATGTGCTTCAAATTCTTATACGAGTAACAACAAATAAGGAATAGAAAATTCATATATTTTTGTGGCATTTAGATTTTTTGATAATAGTGTACAACAACTAGTTGATAAAACGCCTGTATTCGAAGCCAAATTTTGCGAATTCAAATTCCGTATTTTAAAGATCTCAGATTTCGTTAAAAAGGATAATTCTCTGGTTTTCACTTAAACTATCTTTAAAATCTTTATAATAAGCTTGAAGAAATTCCCACATATCAATATAACTTGCCACATTTAATAAATCTACTAAATTGTATTATATATAACGAAAGTATGCATATATACTTACCATTAAACTAACTTCCCTGTTGGAAAAGAAAGAGAAGAAAAGAACACGAGAATTTCCTATCTTGACATACATTTTTCCCCTTTTATACTTCCATTCAACACCTACGATTTATTTGAATTTGAATAATTCCTTCTTTTAAAATATCATTCACTTGATCCAACCACATTACCCTGGTTCTTATTTTACAATACCTTCCCCTTACGTTTACACTCAATCTTTATTTTGACAAACCATATCAAAGAAATTTTCTTTGTCTTCCTCAATACATCAGTCTTAAGTGTTCTACAATACAATACACAGTCCGTTTTAGGAAAGTCAAATAATCATCAGATATACAATATAAATGCTTTTTTTTAACACACATATCACATTGATATTGGCCAAAGTCTGCTTGAACATTCTTAATTTCACAGTAAAAAAGGCTCCCAACGACATAATCAAGAGTTTTTCAAGTCCATGGAAGGTTTATACGTTTCATTAATCCAGCAGCTGGTTGTAAACTTCAACCAAGGGCATTAATTTTTTTTTAAATTTATATCGTACATTTTATACGTGTCAAAAAATATATATATTTATTAGGAGGTTTACAATTTAAAAAATGCACAAAAAAACAAGTGTTTTTTAAATACTGAATTCACCCGACCAACGATGATATTTTTAGATTAAAGAGTTCTAGAAGAAATTTCTTCCCGTTTTACTACAAAAGTTAATTAAGTCTTGTGAGTAAGAATGTTATATATAAAATTTTCCAGGCTAAACTCCTATTCCTTTAATGACAATTTATTCTCTGCTAGCTTTGTTGAAGGAAATAAAGAAAATTTTCCTTTTCCGCCATTTATTCTAATGTATGTAATGTGTCACATATAACACTGTTCCTGCCATACAAATATATGTACGCACATCTTTTTTAATACGAACATTAGGTTTAAGAATAAGCATAACAAGGAATATGCTGAAAGTAAAAAATCTTTTTCTTATTTCAACTAAATATACTATAAAGCAAAATGAGTTTTTTTTTTGTCAGAAAATTGAAAAACACAAAAATCAAATGACAAATAAAAAAAATATTTTCGGTCGCCTAATAATATAGGTAATTCATTTAATGCAGGGTCATTCACACATGTATACTTTTGCACCGTTTTCCTGTCAGAGTAAGCTGAGATGACCGAACTCCAGACTTTCCTGTCTCGATAGGAATATTATACCACTTCTACATCCATAAACCTTCTCAAACAACTTCTATCTACGATTTATCTGACATTTTACATTTATTTCTTTCAAAATATCGTTTAATTTATCTAAAAATCTTTTCTTCGTCTTCCTTTTCCCCGCCTTCTTCTCACGTTGTATTTTTTTCATTTATTTGTTCTACTTGTTTAAGAATACACTTCTCATCTTTCATTTCATAACATCTCTCTCTAATTACTTCATTTCGTATTCTGTCATTCATTGTTATGTCACGTAGTCTTTATAGTGCACGCATCTCTTTAAAAATATTATGATCTCTTTAGTCTTTTTTTATGTCCACGTTTCACTCCTATACATCAAAGTTGGTACTAAAATACTGTTGTGAACTATTATCTTGACAAGTTTTGATACTGTCTGGGTCGAGTGCTAGTGCCCCGTTGAATTTGGTTCCTTTCGCTACACACCGTTCTATACATCTCGTAATTCTTCCTACATCATCTGAGGAAATGCAACTCATTTAGTATAATTCTGCGACTTACTCCAATATTTCATTGCATATGCAATGAAATATTGTGGAAAGTCGCATTCACTTTGGCTTTGACACTTTTCAATCACTATAACTTTGAATTTCACAAGAGTAATTCGCTGATATATCTGTTTGCATTTCCCATACAATATAAAATCATATATATTCAGAACACGGTGATAGCAATGTATTTTAACAAACTTACTTTTAAATGCCAGTTCAAAAGTAATAAAATAAAGTCATTTAATTATCCCACGTTCTTAAAAAAAATGTCGTTTTATAATCAAATAAAATTTATGTTTCTATTCACTGAACTTTTCTATTTTTTCCATTGTAAACGCTTTATTCATTTTCATTTTGGACAAAGCAATAAGTTTCTGAAAATGTTATCAAGTAAATATTTTCATAATATTCCTCCCCTTTTGTAATGTTTACATTAACAATATTTATTTTTCAACGACTTTTAACTTTAAGATATCAGGCTTTTTTAAATAAATTTAACCTTAACTTTTCAGTAAATTTCAACAACCTTCGTGACTTAGTTGGTAATACGTCTCCAGCCTGGGTGTTACTGTTTTCAATGGGTTATAGTGTGGTTTCAATTAAAGCCTTCTTTACTTTTTTACATTTTGTAAGAACAGTTACTACAAGGCAATTTACCTTCCTGATTAAGTGTTCACAAAAAAACTGTAACATTAATGCAATGTTTTTGAAATACACTTTTCATATCATATATTCATAACGGACTGATGACACAGAAACTGCTACATATTATTTTCTTGCACATACCCAAAGTACTCATTTTTAGTCAAGTCGTAGGATGATGTCTTTGATATAGAACCTTTATGACATATAAGGATACTCCATGGTCACATTATGCTGACGGATCTTAAAAAAAATGCAATTAATGAACCTTTTTTAAAAATGATTTTCGTTCTTGTTCTGTATATTTACCTATTAACGGTTTTAAAAGGAAGGTATGTCTAACAAGCTCCTGGAGCCAGTTTCAAACTATATTGAACTATTTGCGGGAGACCCGCAGGGCGGTACTGTCCCACCGATTGTTTCTCTACGATAAGCTCTCCCTCGTGATCGACTATGATTGTCAGCAATATCGTGGATGGAAAACGCCTGTACGTGTACTATCTTTGAGTGTATAATTTATTGCTCTTCAGTAAACACACACTTGACGGATCAAACCAACATACCGATTACAGGGAGATCATTGTTTCAAGACTATCGGCAAAAAAATGATGTACGAGTATTACTGTCCAAGAGTAAAATAGTATTGTGTTGAATCAGCCAGTAATCGAACCTGGGGTGCCCGCTTGCTTAGTGTGAGTGCTAACCGTTCGACCACGGCCGCCAACGTACGTTTTTTCTACGCATTAATAATTTCAAGTACCTCATCTTTCATAGCTTTTCTTATCCTGGAGAATTTGTAACGGCATATGACACATTAAATAAAGATCTTCGGATGGTTTTTCATATGGACCAAGGCGTATGGCTTATTTATTAATCCCACGAAGTCTCAAGCAACCCTCATCGGCAATCATAAACTTTTCATGCTCATAAACTCAACAATTAAAGATATCCAAAAGGGGAAAAATATGAAGGAAAGTTTTAGTTTACTTTGCAAAAACTACTTTGCGCTACGTTGTGTTTGGAAATCGATTTTAAATCAATTTTATTGATATTTCTTTTTTAATAAGATTTAATATTATTCATCAAGTGCAAGTTATGTTTAATAATTTACATTGCATTTATTTTCTTAACGAAAACTTATGGGGGAATTTTTTTCCTTAAAAATATATTGTGTAATCAGAAAATATAAAATCATTTTAGACTAAAATGTTTCCTAAACATATTCATTCTTGTCATAACAACCCATTGCGTTGTATCGAACCGAGGCGCGATATAAGCACAAAGTTTTTTTTAAGAAATGTGAGAACCGCAGAAAATGTTGACGGGAAATAAATGGTAAAGCCTTCAATAAGATGTTGAACGATGGAAACATTATTCAAATATATTTAAATTCTGAAATATCGAAGGAAATTTCATAACACGCGTCGTTTTTTATCCATTGTATCCATGGACAAGGCAATCAATTCTTTTTGATAATTTTACAAATGTATTTTTTGGCCTTGTGCTGATAAAATATATTTGAATTATTTTATAACACAAACAAAAACAAAAAAAATTCACATGGATAATGGATATGGTACTTAAGTAGACAAATTCTTTTAAAATTCTCAATAGAATCAAAATTATATAAAATACATAAAAAAGTAGCGAAAATATGAAGACAGTCCTAAAATATAGTACGTCGAAAATTCTCAAAAGGTTCAAAATGATATAAAATATAGGTAAATCCAAATATTGGGAACCAGAAAAATCCCAAGATGTCTAAAATACCTCCACGTATTGAAAATATCCAAAATATTTAAAATTCGGAAAAAAAATTTAAAAAGTTTAAATTTTAAGCCCCAAAAGTGCCGAATACTTCCATAAGTACCAATGCAGTTTAAATATGCTCTTGAAAAGTTCAAAAAAATCCCGAATATGTCAAATAAAAACCATAACTTGAGAAAATTCGTAAATATCTAAATCAATTAAAATACCTTGAACATCGATCATTATGTAAAAGAAATGTTATAAAAATTGAATTGGTATTTATACTGTAGAACATTTATTACTGAAAGATTGTACACTCAAATATGAAAAAATCTACACAAATATTTAAATTAAGATGACCAGCCTGTTTCACTTTACAAAAATATTGTCAGTTTGTAAATAAAGCGAAACAAATTTGTCACTATAAGTGTAATAAAAAAGTTTTGTTTAAATTAAAAAAATATGAAAAAAGTCCAAAAATATTAAGACAGGTCCAAAAATGTTATGAATATGTAAAAAAACATAACTTTGTCGAAATTTGAAAAAATATATATGAAATATTTGCAATGTAATAACAGATCATGTTTTCAGTGAGACGCAGACAAAATCCAACTTTACTGGGGACACGATAAATGAAAGGCAACAAACCCAGATCCATTAAAATTGTGTGTTCAAAGAAGATTGTTGTTTTTTTCGCAAAGGGTGTATAATTTCTTGCCATGTGTGAATAAAATAAAACTTATACTTAAAAATAAAAATAAATATATTCAACTGTATGTGTAAGGTAGAAGGGCAATCAAAGTTTTAACATTACATTAGAGTGCTCTCCAGAAAGTTATTCCTTGGAATCATTCTCGTTGCTAAGTGATGCTATTGGGAACCGTGCTAATGGGGCAAGTTCGACAATTGAGGTAGAATTCGACCTAATTCGCAAGTAGACGGAAAGTAAAAGTGTTCTACATCAATCTGACTGTAATTTAATTTATAACTATACATTGTTCTTTCATTGTACACAGTATAATCTGGTGGATATATTTCCAGGTTTCAATCTCATCCAAACAACCAAAAGTCTTTGCAAACATACATAAATATTTTGTTATGCTGTATATTGTTTTATTAATCTTATAATGCTTTTAGTATGTTCAAGGATTCTTCAAAATACCGTAACCCATTTTCACATACCTATTGGCCCAAATTTTGTCTGATTAGTTGGAAAAGATGACCATACGAGTATGTTAAGTAAACTTACCATTTTACAAGAGTTAAAACATCTTTTGCGCGAAGGCAATATGCCTATTTAGCTCCCATGACATACAATGAGGTACCGAATTTAACAAAGGCAAAGGGAGGAAAACAATTTAGGCAGTCAATCGGAGCGTGGTTGTTATTGCGACAGGAGTTTGAGTATTTGAGCTTGCAAGAGGAATGACTTGTAGCAAAGGTTTGTGTGAGCTCTTGAGTGTGGAATTTTTTGTTGTTTTCTTTATGTTGGATGAACGTTTTGGTATGTCTGGAGTGATGAAGTGTGAGGAGTTTGACTTCGCGTGATGTATACATATGTAATTGAGTGTCACTGTTTGTCAGGTTGGGTTTTATATAATCAAAAATCGGAAAGAAGTATCGATTTATTTTTTCATGCTACATGTCCTCAGTGAGATACAGGCAAAATCCTAGTTTATTGGGGACACGACAAATGAAAGGCAACAAACCCAGATCCATTAGAATTGTGTGTCCAAATTAAATTACCTGTTGTTTTTTCGCAAATTATGTATATTTCTTGTCATGTGTAAAATAAATAAATAAACGAAATAAAAAATTGTACAATAAAGTGTCCATATAAATAAATAAAGAGGCTTAAGCAAGCCTTAAAGGAATACTAGAGTGGAACCCTTTTTCCAACCTGAACACCAACAGAAATGGAACTCGCAACCCACGGTTAGGAAGACATACCAACAAGGTTACGAAGGTTGTCTTTACTGCTCATTTTCTAAGTATACCATCATAATTATTGCAATACATGTTGTTTTTTGACATTTGTTTTTTTAACATTTTAAAACGCATTTTATTTGGAGTAATTGGGTTTAACTTTATGAATAAAATAGATAAATAAGATGTCGATTTTTTTATCTTGGAGCAAAATTGAGTATCTTCCTTATGATTCAGTTATTTTTCAAATAGCCAACGTACCCTAGTGAAATAGCTATAATCCATATAAATTCATGGCAACATTGAAGAGTTTATCAAGTTGATGTCTCGGAGGTGGTGGCAATTTCCTTAATATGAAAATCGGTTTAGCCGCGGCAGACGAGGAAAACGCTAAGGGATGGGAAGGGGCTGTGGACCAACCGAGGATCCACCCCTTCTCTCATCATCCCCGAGTGGCTACAGCGCCTCTCATGAAGGTTCAGTTTTGTTTCATTCGCTTTAAAAAAAGGTTACTTGGGCCGTTATACGAAACATATTTTACATCTTGATTACTTTCTAAAGGTCACAATCGTTTCTAACTCCGATTGATTCGACTTGGCTTTTCAAGAACTTGACATTTTAATTTTAACTGAGGGAAAAGGCCAAATAGGTTTTGTTCGATTTTGTATTTCTTTTCAGCATTTTTGGCCACAGAGTGTGAAGGTTTGGATGAATAAAAAAAACATTAAACCACGGAAGGTGAACGGTACATATTTAACAGTACTTACCAAAAAAGGACAAATGTGAATATTGAGTAGGATAGGTGATATCACTAAAATGGCAGATTTAATAACAAATTCGTATAAGGGAATGTTCAAGTGGGCCCTTTCCAACGAAGAGCAGAATATTATAATCGTGAGTGTGGGTCTCTTCTTGTTGTTTTAATTTTGGTTGTTTTTGTATTTGTGTTTCTGTGTATTTTTTTTTGTTTTAAATTTGTTTTAATTTTTATTCTTATTATTGTGTGCGGTATATTGTGGGATGAATATTTTTGGTATTTCTGGAGTGATAATGTGTGAGGAGTTGAATTTCGCAAGATGTTTCCAGTTGTAGTTGAGTGTCACTGTTTGTCAGGTTGATGAGAGCGTGTAACGGGGTTTTTTTGTGTAATCAAAAATCGGAAAGAAGTATCGATTTATTTTTTTATGCTATATATCCTCAGTGAGATACAGGCAAAAGCCTAGTTTACTGGGGATACGACAAATGAAAGGCTACAAACCCAGATCCATTAAAATTATATGTCCAAATCAAATTACCTGTTGTTTTTTTCTCAAATTGTGTATATTTCTTGTCATGTGTAATAATAAATAAATAAATAAAAATATATTGTACAATGGTTTGAATAATTTCAATGAGGATTAAAAAAATGCTAATCGAGTTCTACATAGAATGGAAGTCCGGGAAAAGTAAAATGTGTTTTTGGATTTATGATGGATTGATGGGGTGCGAATAAAAATCAAAAGGTACTGGGAGCAAGTTGATATATTGTCTACAAAAGAAAACACTGGATAATGAGGACTCGAAAAATCAACCTCACTTAACGAAAGAGAGCTAGAAAAGTAAAAGATTGAAATCTTAGGCAAATAAAATGCCGAAAAGACGTTCGTATAAAGTCTCACCAAATCATTAACAGCGGATTAAAAAGCATTTAAACATTCATTTTTACCCCATATAAATACACTTCTAAAATTAATTTAAAACTAGTTGCAGCCTGTGAAATATTCACGGAAGTAAAACAAATTCTATATTTATGAAAATATATATTCATAAATGTAAAATTTGTTTATATATATCATTTATACATCGTCCCCTTTTACACCGGTTCAAAAATGGTTAGCTAGGTATTTAAAATTCATTCAGTATCCCCACCGAGATTCAAATTTCGAATTACTTTCGGAGAGAATCCAAGTATTCGACAGTTGTACGGGTTTTGACCTATTTATACTATGATTTCTTAAATATTTTATATGAAGTTCCAGTTTTTAAGTAATCTGATTTACTAGTAGGTTATTTAATTGCAGTAACGTAAAAGGGTCACGTTTATTACAAAATCAATCTTAAAAGTGCCAATACCAAGATTACGAATTTATATCGAATAACAAAAAAAAATTGTTACAGAGGAAGAAAAAAAGGATAAAACCGATTGACTCAAATTTTCTTCAAATTTGATGCATAAATTCTGACAAGTGAGTGAGCTGGAACGAAAGAGGAATTGTCGAATCAAACATAATTTGCACACGAATGGGTTCGATTTGGTATAAGGATTACAACTCCCTTCTCCGGTTGATCGCCTCCGGTAACTGTGTTAAACCAGCCCCGCACCCAGGCGACGGAACCTCTGGCACTAGAGAGGGTGGCGCATCAATCGGTTGCTTTCGATACTTCCCTATCAGCCACCGACTGCTATCTACATGAATTCTGCAATATCTCGAACTGTTCCCTTACCGAGTGACGTGGTTCAAGTGTTTTTTATTTTATTACAACTCTTTTGAAATAACAAATGTAATACTCGTATTTAAAACGAGGTTACGAAATAAAAGAAAAGCTTTTATTTAAGCGCAAGAAGTGAAAATTTATGAAGATTTCTTTTTTTTCCAAGATATATTTTTTTTATATTAATTTTTTTAAGATCTTTACTTCATGCGCGAATAAGAAATACGCGCATAAATGTTTTTTTTAAATCCGTGTAAAATGACGAGCATTTTTAATTACAAATATCTTGACTAATATTTGAGTTTTTTTTTCAGTGTGAATTTGAATAATTTCATAAGTTTTTTTCAATTTCAATTCATTTCGATTCATGAGAATAAAATTAAACATTTCTCAAATATTTCAAAGACGAAATATGTATGACTTTTATAGATCACAAAGTGCTGCACTTTGTGGTATATTTCTGTTCCCAATGATAACAAATGAAGGGTACGATACTGTGTTCTCGACTTGGAAAGTTTTGGGTGCCCTCTATTTAAACTAATACAACACAATGTTGCATTTAGTTTACATATTGCACTCACAAGTAAGAATATTTATTTGAAATCTTAGAATTAATTCAGGTTTGAAGAGGTTAAAACGCGCAGCTGGGATACAAAATTATCTTTGGTCTTATTTATCAAGTTTTTACATGTATCTACCAGATATCCTTGACGAGACGTTTTCTTCAACATATTTATCAAGTTTTTAAATATATCTACCAGATATCCGTGACGAGAAGTTTTTTTCAACATATTTATCAAGTTTTTATATATATCTACCAGATATCCTTGACGAGACGTTTTCTTCAACATATTTATCAAGTTTTTACATATATCTACCAGATATCCTTGACGAGACGTTTTCTTCAACATATTTATCAAGTTTTTACAGATATCTACCAGATATCCTTGACGAGACGTTTTCTTCAACATATTTATTAAGTTTTTACATATATCTACCAGATATCCTTGACGAGACGTTTTCTTAAACATATTTATCAAGTTTTTACATATATCTACCAGATATCTTTGACGAGACGTTTTCTTAAACATATTTATCAAGTTTTTACATATATCTACCAGATATCCTTGACGAGACGTTTTCTTAAATATATTTATCAAGTTTTTACATATATCTACCAGATATCCTTGACGAGACGTTTTCTTAAATATATTTATCAAGTTTTTACATATATTTACCAGATATCCTTGACGAGACGTTTTCTTCAACATAATTTATTCTGCTCCTATAATTTTTTTTTAAATGGCTTAGATTCTCATTTTAACGTCAAGTATGTCACCAGTATACTACTCTACCCTATTATTTATTAATTTGCATATTACTAAGTATATAGTTAAACTAGTTTCCTATTGCAACTTGCTATTCATAATTATTATTTTTTGTAGCTAAACTGGTTTCATGTTATAACTTGCAATTTATCATTATTAACAAAAGCTTTAATTCTCTAAAAAAAATCCTCGTCCTTAACTCCTTATAAAATTCTCACCCTCATCACACTTTTTTTTTTAAATTTATCAATTATTTTAATTTTTGTGACTTTTCTCATATAATGTATAACTTCATTGACATGATCATGGATAGCGATAATACTTTAGAAAAACTGGCTGATTGAAATAAATTCATTTCAAACAATAAATTCGCCGAATAAATATTACAATAAAAAATCGTAATATGTTTTCCTCTTTATTCTTCTCGTGTAAACACATTTCTCTGGTTAATACGATAAAACAGAACAAACTATTTTTCTTGCTCTATCTGTCGTCAAATCTCTCTTTCCTCGTGGCTTGAGTTTTCCGCTCGATGTCCCGCAGGGTGTGAAACAATTAACCGTTATCACTGGATTGGATTGTTGAGCAATTGAAATCCGTAACCCGTGAAATCCTTCTCAGGACGTGTGTTCCGCTTCCGGGACAGGCAGTAGTAATTTTTAATCTTTACAAATTTATTTAATTTAATTTTATTATCTTTTTATACACATAATTTTTAATCAAAGCAAGTTGAGTAAAGATTTTGGAATAAAATAAATAAAACACTTATTTTTAGACATTTTTTAATTTTGAACTCAACACTGTTTCATTTGAGTTTACTGCCGGTTTCAAGGATCTTCGTCTTCCTCGTTAGGTAACGCCTTTTTTAAATTATGTTTAAAAAAGGCGTTATTTATCTCAAATTATTAATTTTCCTTAACTCCTGTCCTAACCCTTATTTTCCTTAAGTAAAGATGGTTCAATATTTTCACAAATTCTAGGATACTGTGAAGGTGGAAAAAACACTTTAAAAGACAAGTTTATTTTGCGAAACGAAGATTCATCGGAATTGTTTCGACATTCCAAATATTATTTACTCTAAAAATATGTTTTGAATAAAACCCTTCCCCCCGGTAAAGTAAACAACAAAAACAAAGTTTACACAAAACTTTAATTAAAGCCCAAACAATATGGCGGAAATACAATAAAAGGTTGACCAAAATGCGTAGCCGGCGAAATCCCCAGACACTTGCGACCAAATCGGGTCCTCTTCATAAACAATATTTTCTCAGGACTTGGTTACTGGATTTTGACTCAACAGGTTAGAAGTGTTCCGGTAGAATATAAATTTCTCATCGACTGCCCCAGTAAAGGACTTGTCACATCGTTTTCAATGTTTTTAAATATTATACACAAGTGTGGACCACATCGTAAAAAGCTGCTCACTATATGCATTTTCTTGAGACGAGCACGTACTATTTAACCCTTCCTTCCATGTGATGTGTAACTAGTATACATTGCTTCTAAAAACTAATATCTCTATAAATACTGGGTTCGGATTTTAGATATTGCTCCGTAATACATTTACGCATTGAATGAAAAAATTATATTAATAATCTTACCGGCTACATCAGATATATTTTGTGAAAATCGGGAACATATTCACCAATACAATCAAACGTGTGCCAGTGTGTGACGTAGGTATATTCATTCTAAAAACCGCTATGGGTGAGAAAGCGACGCTATTCGCGTCTCACTCTCACTCTATTTCGGTATATGGGACTGCAAGAAATAGATCTCCGTTCGCAGTTGTTTCTTCCTTCGAGGTATAACATACACAGTGTTAGTGTTCCGAGTCCCGTCTCAGTAGCTCGCGGGCATCCACATGAAGTGGTCTCTGCGCCCTTATAGTGAACGTCGGGCGATGTTTTCAGCAATTAAGTTTAAATTATTATCACTTTTGACTTCAAATCTAATTAATTTAAGTGATTGGCTATGAATATTCTTATTTTTTCCGATTTTAAATCGCTCATTTTTATGCATTGAATACACAGCTCTAGAATGCGCGATTTTTTTAGCACCGGAAGGGAAAGGTTAACCTAACATCGGACGCTGTGATCTGACTAAAAAACACACTATGTTTGAGTGCCAAACGCAGAAAAAAATTAATGTTTTTTTAATTCATTCGAAATAAGCTTTAATCGATATTTGACAACAAACTAAAGAAGCATTCCCTTTTTATTGCGTGCTCAATTCTAAGCCTCGTAGTTCTCTGCTATGTGTTAAAACTTAGTGCATCACATATCTCCATCCTTCATATCCTTAGATCACATAAAATTCAGCGTTTAAAGATGATCCTGGCAACTTACGTGACTAAGTCAGTAAGTAACTAGATTTCTACCCAGGGAGCTCGGGTGTGATTTCTGATGCTACCCGAAGATTTTAGAAATAGTATATCTAGTAACAATACTCACGTGAGCTCAACGTGTTTGAGTTTTACTAACACATGTGATGTCAACTGCGCGTTCATTGCCTACTCCAGTTGTTCTAAAGGAGGAAGCTTAATTGGTGAGGCCGAAGACAATTCTGTCTTCCAGGCACGCTCTTTTATACGTCCAATGTCAGTTTGATTTAACTGTGTGGTATCATGCGAATGAAAAAAAATATCTTGTTAATTGTACTATTTGGTCTGTCTATGTTTTAGGACACCTTCTTTTTACTCGATTTTCTTCACCTGTCCCCGTGATTACTGGCTTCTCAACACTCATTATTTATTTAAGAAATGTGCCTCAATTACATAAAGATTATTTTTATGCATATTTTCAAAAGTCTTTTGGTAATTTATAATTCTTAGATGACATCTAGAACCATTTTTTTACTGCAATTGAAACTCGCAATTTTTGAACAATTATTTATCGTAACAACTAACCCATAGAGGTAGTGTTCAACAATTGCTGTATATTTATCCCTTCTTTCACTTTTCCCTTTAAAAAACGGATGATGAAGAACTTTTAAGCTGTATTTCACACAAAAGTATTAATTTCATTTATAATCATC
Source organism: Odontocerum albicorne (assembly GCA_949825065.1). Taxonomy (NCBI): domain Eukaryota; kingdom Metazoa; phylum Arthropoda; class Insecta; order Trichoptera; family Odontoceridae; genus Odontocerum; species Odontocerum albicorne. The sequence continues at coordinate 39,657,049 of OX463845.1, read as the reverse complement.
ATCATCACTCGCTTTACAACCTCGGGTAGATCCGAGAACATGTTCCATGTTGCACTCCCTTTTATCCTGTCAGACTTTTCAAGCTGGTTGTTTCGATTATTATTACATCCTCGGTTACATCGTCAACCCATCGAAGTCTTCACCTCTCAAAAGATCTTCGGCCTTAATTTAAATAGTTAAACACAAACAAAATTTGAATGATCTCACCAAAAATCATTTTTACTAGTCATACATTCATTTAAATAAAGTTTTTGATAAATATACGAGTACATATTTTGAACAGTCATTTCAATTGAATATTGAGGGAAATTGTTTGTACTGAAACTGCTCTATTTTTCAAAAATTGCCATTTTGAAGAAATAAAAAAAATGACAAAATATCAATTGACAATGTGTGTGGTCTATTGACAAAGTGGAAATATTTTAAATTACAATGACAGTTTGGCATTGTTCAGTTATTATTTTTTTGTTTTACTAGTGCAATTGGATTTATATGCCTCTAATACTTTTGTAAAGAAACGTGACAACAGTTTGACGAAAATAAATATTCTAGTAATAAACCGACATCATCCCGCTATAAGAAGTTTTAAGGATGAGAATGAGAAACACTTGTAGTGATTAAGTGTAGACAATTTTTGTTTATTTATTTATTTTACACATGACAAGAAATATGCATCATTTTCGAAAAAACAACAGGTAATTTAATTTGGACACACAATTTAAATGGATCTGGGTGTGTTGCCTTTCATTTGTCGTGTCCCCAGTATACTAGGCTTTTGCCTGTATCTCACTGAGGATATATAGGATGAAAAAAATCGATACTTCTTTCCGATTTTTGATTATATAAAACCCTGTTGCACATTCTCATCAACCTGACAAACAGTGACACTCAATTACATATGTATATATCACGCGAAATCAAACTCCTAACACTTCATCACTCCAGACAGACCAAAATATTTATCCCACAAATACCGCTTATAATCATAAAAAAAGTTGAATAACAATGTACTCGTACTTTTTATGATAATTATCTATGAGTGTAAGCTAATTTTTTTTTCGATGCCTGACAACAAAAAAATAATAATGCACCAACAAACAATAAATATCATCAACAACCAAACCAATTTTCATAATAGCTTTCTGCTTAATATGTTTCCAATTTAAAATCCTCCCCTACCTTAAAGATTCACATTCACTTTCACTTTTTTTTCCCCGCCCCATTCACCATTGTTTCACACTTCTCCCCACTTCTCTTCCCCTACCTCAACTCTCTTATATTATATTATTTACACTTGCATAGAAAATATTTTAACAATTAAGTTTATTTTCACCTGACGATGAAGACGGTAGTCTTCGAAACTAGTTGTGAACCTAAAATAAACCTGTGGTGAACACAAAAATATATCATAAAATAAGTTTTTTATTTACTTATTTTTCCTTTTATGTAAAAAATGGCACTACAAAGTGAAACTATAGTATTTTCGAAGATTCAAGAAAAAATAATAATGCTTTAAATATTTTGCTTATAATAACTGCTGGAGAAGATTAACATATTTGTCTGGTAAGGTAGATATGTTTTAAAACTTTTTTTAAGAACAGAGGCTTTAAAAAACCGTAAGTCAGGATTTTAGAAAGCTGGAAGGGACAGAGACTGCGCAGACACGGTGAGTGATCTATCGGTTTAAAGAAAAATCTCCAGGACGGTAAAGCTTTATTTGAGATATATGGGCATCTGGGATAAAAATGGTTCATTTTATAAATTTTTTTTTACAGTAGCTAAAATGTATCTAAAAATAAATTCTAAGAGTGTAGTGGTATGTTTGATATCGCGCTGTATTTTTATATTCTGTTTGTTTAAGATATATATTAAACATCTTGGAACTAAGATTACCTTAACACCTGAAACTAACATTCAATCTGTTAAGTCCTTGCGTCTGCTTATAAATAATTATTAGCTATTTAATTAAGTGGCATTTAACTAAAATATAAACAAGTGTTTTAAATAAATCATTCTGGTTAATTCGAGTACAATTAGATGCATATTTTTGTGAGGTCCTTTCAGTTTCCCATTATATTCCCTATCAAGGTAGGCAAGGAGGGACATACTCTCATATCGTGACACACATATTCTGCCTCCTCTACATCTATACATCGTCACACACAACTGCTACGATTTCTTTGTCTTTTTATGTTTCCTTTCAAAATATCATTCACTGATCTAACCATATTTTTCTTAGTCTTTATTTATAACTCCTCTCTCTTACATTTGCAATGTATATTTGTTTTATTAGTCTTTTTTCATTCTTTCATTCAGTTATTCTACAAGCCCAAAACACTTCAGCGTGATCTTCTTTATCTTGCTTATTACATCATTTTTAGTCACTTCATTCCACATGCTGTCAGACATTCTAGCCCCATGTATATTTCTACAGCATTTATTTAGCTCTTTTAGATATCTTTGTTTTGCTAGTCTTTCTGCATTCAGTTATTCTACAAGCCCAAAACACCTCAGAGTGATCTCCTATATCTTGCTTAATACATAATTTATTTCTAATCACTTCATTCCACATGCTGTCAGGCATTCTAGCCCCATGTATATTTTAACACGCTTCAGATTTTTCAGTATGTTTCACGTTTATATTTTCATACACCAATGCCAGCACTAAAACACTATTATAGAATATTTTCGAAGCAGATTTTGATAGCAATTTTCCAATATAATTTTTTAATCATGATTTTTTTTTCTACTGAACAACAATATTGACATGTGTGCGAAAGAATGATGCGAGGTGTCTGAGAGGCGCTATAACGATTTTTTCGCTCATGTGCGTCCGGGACAGAGGGGTTAACGACAATAAAAATAAAATATATTGGGAGCGGACATGTGCACTGACTCGAAAAAAGGTTTCTCTAACCTACGTGTACAATGTAAAGTTTACACTCATATTATGGAAGAGATAAAAAAAATTGAGATAAAAGTATATGAATAAAACTTCGGGAATAAACGTTAAATACAAGGGGTTGGTGGTGCAGTTAAACTTGTTAAGATGTAAATAGGCTGACAGTTCAAAACTCGCGTATATTTTTTGGACAGAAATGAAACTATCATTTTGTAGTATTAAACCTTCCAAGAAAACGAAAAATATTTTCAAAAACTAGAAAAATACTTCGAAAGGCCTCGGTTCGAATAAAAAGATAATATGAATACATTTCTATGGCGTTTTGGTAAAGAGGTACAAGTCATCAATTACTTATTTGTCAGTTTGAAGTTTTGCAACACTTGTATTCCTGAAATACAGATCTCAGGTAAATTTTAAAGGTTAACTTTGAAAACATTAATTATTTATGTATTCAAAGTTTACCTTTAAAATTTACCTAAGGTCTGTATTTCAGGAATACAAGTGCTGCAAAACTTCAAACTGACAAAAAAGTAATTGATGACTGGTGCCTCTTTACCAAAACGCCGTAGATTTATTTGTAAATACGGCTCTAATTCTAGATTTCTCTAATTAATTGATCTATTGGTGATAATCTGACCGATCTATGTTAGTGCAAACAAGAATAAGTTCTTGGGCTAGAGTCCCATTTATTCAAACATCTAATTATAATGATTGTCTTTTTAAGACGATATATTCGTTGTATACAAAACAATATGAAGAGCTTAATTTCATGTGGTTTGTTGCCAAAAACCTAATGCTTTATTACACAAATATTTTGTATTTTACGTATATCTATATCTCTCAATCTGACCGTTTTCAACCCATTGCTAATTGAGGGCACCCTTAAGATTTCCATTTTGCAATTCTCATACTTGTACACCTGATGTAAGAAAAAAAGATCCGATAAGTGCAGTCTTATGAAAGTATTGGCTACCTCCGTTTTTTGTCTTCCTTACAGCACATAGAGGTTTTGCCTCAACATAGAATATTTCGATTCTAACCCTAAAGTTACACTCAAAGGCGTATTAGAAAGGCTGAAATTATATATTTAATATACACACAAGAAAGTTATATAAAAGTAAAGAAAATTTGAAAAAAGTGAGTTCCGGCTCCTGTACAAATTGGCTAGGTTCAGGGACGTGACGGGACTTAATCGGGACTATAAATCTGGGGTCTATAAATGGAGACCGAGTGGGCGGACACTGTTTGAAAGTGCTATCGAGAAAATATTAAGTTTTAATATGTTAAAGAAAAAATATATTCAATATACTCGTATATGGTCAGTCATCTTATTCAATAAAATATATGTAGGTTTACAAAATCCTATTCTAAAAAACAAGTAGTTGACTTAATCATTTTTAAAAGGAACACTATTATTAGAAAAACTTTTTACTTAGAAGATAATGAGACTAATAACTTATATGTTTAGTTATTTTATTTAAATCCCTTGTTTTTAGGAAAACGTTTTTATTTGAGTAAATATTGCGTCTAATGTTTCATCCAAAAAATACTACGCACGTAAACAAAATTTTATGTGTACATATACAACAAATTACTTTCCATCTTCTAAGAAGCAAATACCATCAGACAGAAGGATCACAAGGATATAGGGGCTATCAGTTCGATATTTCATCGACGCAGCTTCCTTTCATCCAAAAATAAGCTCATCCTCTATAAAACACTTATTTGTCCTATCTTGACCTATGCTGCACTCATTTGGGGTAGTGTGAGCAACACGGATCACCTGAAACTCCAGAGAGTGCAGAACAAAGTATTCAAGATATCTTTTAACACCCATCCCAGAACAAACCTTACCCGACTTCACGCTGAACAGCGAGAATAAACCCTACAACACCACATCCTCACTTGGACCGTGAAGTTCTATAAAAGTCAACAAAATCACAGCAATCCCTTAATCGCTGCCCTGGGGGCTTACGAGAGTTAATCCGACCTACCCTTCCGTTATAAGCACAGGCTCCCGAAGCAGTATTTGTTGCCTGATTAGTCCACCACCTCCAGTATTAGCGGGACGACCAAGGTCTGAGTTAATGTGATGGAATACAAGTAGCCTGGACGAGTGGACTTGTTTTTGCTAAATAATTAGTGTAAGAATTGTTATCTAGTTAAAAGTAGTATTTAGGTGTAAATTATTTCTAAGAAATCATATATTAAGATTTGTTACGACTATATTTGTTAAATTGCATACTTCGCGTCCTCGAAATTGTTAATTCGCGACATATAATAATTTATGAAACTTGTGGTGTCTAGACCATGTGCTTGCCTTGAAAACAGGAAGATTAAAATATTATGAAATACTTGAATATTTTAAAATACTAAAGACAATAAAATAAGGGTAACTACCCTTGCAGTCAGGTACATTTTTATTCTATGACAACATTGTCACGGGCGACTTAGAGGTCGAGATTGGCAGCACTGTCTCTTTGTACTTCCTTGCCAAGGGGAAGCCGGCTAGCTGGCTCGTCCAATTCCGTTCTGAACGTGCTGAGATACAGACGTGGGTCCGACACTGCTCTTCCTCATATATCACAGAACTTCAGGACGCCATCTTGATTACGGGTGAATATTATTCCTCCTATTTTTAATGTGAATTTCGTCCGCACATTTTAACCATCGCTCAACTTTAATTCTAAATTGTTATTGGAATCTCCCTTGCTAAATGCAACACATTTCTTCTTGCCAGTTTTAAACTTTTTTTTCTCGAAATTCGTCGAGTTTTTTTTATATATTCTTTTTTCTTTTTTTTCTTTTTTTTTACAATATAATAAACTGTTTCATTACAAATTGTTCTTGTTTAATTGTGTCGCCTGTCCCAGCGAGATTTGAGAGAGACTTATTCAGAGTTAAGAGAACCCAACGAATCCCAGAGATCTAAAGAGTTCCTGTCTCGTTAAGAAGCCTACTGACCTGTGCGGGCCTGTCGCTCCTTGGTAAGATTGATATTTGGTGAATTGATTTAAATAATCAATTGTGTACATATAATTATTGTTTCCTAAATACAGCAGAAAGGCGTGACATTTTGGCGCCAAACGTGAAGGCAAACTCTGTATCTCTGTCTCTCTTGATCTCTCGTTGGACAGGGTTTTTATTTATAATTTGTTTTGTGTGTTTTAAATAATAATTTGTTTACAGGAAAGTGTATATATATTTTTCCGCGACCGTTTGTGTTCATCTTTGTTCCCGCGTGTTCATCTTTGTTCCCACGTGTTCATTTTGTTCCCGCGTGTTCATCCTTGTTCCCGCGTGTTCATCTTTGTTCCCGCGTGTTCATCTTTGTGCCCATGTGCTACGGGCTCCGAGTTGAAAGGCCATTTTTCGAGTCTTTTTGGAATAGATTTCTAGTTAACTTTTTCCAAATATTTTCTTGTTAAGAATTGTGTGTTCCTTATCAAATTTGATTTAAAAAGTCAGTGTGTTTGGAGATTTGAACCACGTGTCTCCCGCGTTTTGTTTTCGCTGTTCGCGACCGCGTGGCGGTCTTTGTTGTCGCGTGTATACGGGCTCCGGTTTGGTATAGAGCCGTTTTCGAGTTTTTTCATTATTTGAATTGTGAATAGAACTTTAGTTAATCAAAGGAAGAAAAAGAATAGATTCTCTAGTTAACGTTCGCTAAAATATTTCGTTGTAAATAGAATTGTGTCCTGATTTATTTGAGACCAATCTCATATTAAGAGAGTTCGTGGGTAGGCAAAGCGCACGAAACGCCTATCTTTCGTGAAATAATTCGCTGTTCAGTTGGCCAAGTTTTTCGGGTTTTCTTTCAAGGATTAATCATTTCTTGGTGCTCGGTTTGTCGAAATATGGAGAATTTCAACGGTTTAGTATTACAAAGAAGTGGAAGTTTCGCTTAAGTTAGATTCCTCTTTTACTTAAAAAGATTCCGTTGGAGCAAGTTATTTTTGGTTTCGATCTTGGTTCTATGGACGAATCATGCATTGAATAGTTTCTTTCTGTAATGGATCTATAAACGATACAGTTGTTTATAGAGATTGAATTACATTTTGGTCTATAGTCGTTTGTTGTTAAAATGGAGCTTTGGTCAGCCTCGTCCCTCGCGGTTGATTGTAAACACGATGTAGGAAGTTGTTGTTTGTAAACTTGAACTGCGTTGCTAGGAGAAACCTTGTTTGTTTAACAAAACGATCGAGTTAGAATTGTTGTTTTGTTAGTAAGGTCTTGAATTGCTTCGGTTGGGCTTTTGTCCTATTGTTTTATTGTTGCAATGTATCCAATTAAGGCCGAGGGAAGATCTCTTCATTCTGCTCCCCTGTTTTCAAGAAAAGAAGTGCGCGGTCAGAGAATTGTAAATAGGACTAGTGTGGTATTTCGTGGATAGGCAGGCTTAAAAAAAGAATTAAATTCCACGTGGATTAAGCTCCAGTTCATCTTTGAAAGGAGATGGGCTGGGCAAAGTGTTATGTGCGCCCTACTTTCGTAAGAAATATTCCAATCGCGTAAATGATCCAGTTTACGAATTTTGTTTAAGAATAAATAAGAATTATTATCTCAGTGGTCAGTTTAGTGATTTTGCGGATCGTAGTAGAACAAGAAGGAGATAAAGGATAGGAGTTCAATGTTTAGAAAATTTAAATTATGGAATGGTCGTGCGTAATGGACGGACGCATTTTGTTTTGCGGCTGGAAATACTGTCCGATGTTTTTCTTTGAGGAAGTTGACTCGCACTTGGTATCGTGTTTTGAAACATATTAAATAATACAGGAATTGCGTCGTAATTGTGGATAGTTTATTTTGTTAACGGTGTAGCGGGTCAGGCAGTAAATATTGTGAAAAGGAAAAAGAGTGGGAACTTGAAGAAGGCTCTAGATGTGATTAGTATTGCGTCATAGTTATATTTTTTCGTGATAGCAGTGGCTGTTATTAAACAATATGTTGGAATAGAGAGAACTGGGATTGAGTTCTAGAAGAATTCTTGTAATAGGATATTGCAAATTATTACGCGGAGCTACTGTTGTTATGGCGAGTTTGTGTAGATAGTATTGCGTCATAATTGATGTCGTTCGGTGATATTGGCTATTCTTATTGACATAGGGATTGTTAGAAAGGGCTGTTGTATTTTATTGGTAATCAGTCAGCCCATGCTGAGTTTTCTTATATACGCTGTTTTTAAATACTGAATGGACTTACGTTTTAGATAAATTCATTTGTTCTCGTATCAATGTCTTTTGATAGAGAAGTTTGTTATCTGTTCTGAATTGAATTTCGGTTGGTTAGATTCCTTTGTTTCTGACAATACATCTGGATAACACGGTTGGTTTCGAAATTCGAATAGAATTTCGTTTTGAATAGATTCTTTTGTTTTGTGTCGGTGCATTGGGTACAAAGAAGATGCCTTGTTTATCCTTGAAGTAGACGTAAATAGACTTCATTCAACTAGCCATAGTTCCTGTGAGATGCAACATTAACCTTCTCAGAATTAAGGTTAAAAAGGTAGTGATTGTCATGTAATCTATAGGGTTTTCCTAGAAGGGTATGGGTCGGAAGACTTTAGGATAAAGCGCAGACTAGACAGGCTCATGGATAGAAACAGTTGAGTCCCTTACAGATTATATTCCAAGAATAGAGAATTTAAAATCATTCTTTAGAGCCACCCTTGTCAGATAACGAATTATCGCGGGTGTAAGAAGTGATAGCATAAAGATGGCGCAGTGATTGTCTGTCCAGTCGTGATTAGTTGAGGATTTGTGAAAACTCTGCTCAGTTTTCGAGCTAATAATTAAGGAAGATAAAAGATCTCGCCTCGCTTCCTTTTACGTAAGAGCGTGGCCAGGTAGTCGGTAGTCAAGTATACCATTCCATGTCATAAAAGTCAGGAGAGAATTAGTCCGGATTCTCGTGGTCAAAGCACATAGAGGGAGCATGGCCAAGTAATAAATAGAGTATAGCCTCTTTGTTGTTACAATAACGGTAGAGTTATTTGTGTATTTTCTCTTTTGAAATTAAAGAACGTGGCCAAGTGACAAGAAGCCGAGTAAAGTCACTTTGTCGTTTTGATAACGAGTGAGTTAGTTTGATATCTCTTTTGAAATTAAAGAACGTGGCCAAGTGACAAGAAGCCGAGTAAAGCCACTTTGTCGTTTTGATAACGAGTGAGTTAGTTTGATATCTCTTTTGAAATTAAAGAACGTGGCCAAGTGACAAGAAGCCGAGTAAAGCCACTTTGTCGTTTTGATAACGAGTGAGTTAGTTTGATATCTCTTTTGAAATTAAAGAACGTGGCCAAGTGACAAGAAGCCGAGTAAAGTCACTTTGTCGTTTTGATAACGAGTGAGTTAGTTTGATATCTCTTTTGAAATTAAAGAACGTGGCCAAGTGACAAGAAGCCGAGTAAAGTCACTTTGTCGTTTTGATAACGAGTGAGTTAGTTTGATATCTCTTTTGAAATTAAAGAACGTGGCCAAGTGACAAGAAGTTGAGTAAAGTCACTTCGTCGTTGTAATAACGAGAAAGTAGTTTGTATTATCTCTTTTGAAATTAGAGAACGAGGCCAGGTGACGAGAAATCGATTATAGCATTCGTTGTCGTTGTTATAACGAGTGAGTTAGTTTGTGTTGTCTCCTTTGAAATTAGAGAACGAGGCCAGGTGACGAGAAATCGATTATAGCATTCGTTGTCGTTGTTATAACGAGTGAGTTAGTTTGTGTTGTCTCCTTTGAAATTAGAGAACGTGGTCAGGTGACATGAGGTCGAGTGTAGCATTCGTTGTCGTTGTAATAACGAGAGAGTTATTTGAGTATTCTCTCTTTAGAAACTAGAGAGCGTGGTCGGGTGACCAGTGATTAAGTAGAGAACTCTGTCTTAATGAAGAGAGCGTTAGAAGAGTATTCACTCTTTAAGCTAAAGATCGTGGTCGGGTGACCAATAGTTGTGCATAAAACCCTCGATTGTGTTAATAAGCAGAGCGTTAGATGACTACTCGCTCCGTAGAACCAAAGAGCGTGGCTAGGTAACCAGAGTGCGAGTATAGCCTCTTTGTCGTTGTAGTAACAGGAAAGTAATAGTGTATTCTCTCATTGTAGACTGGAAAGCGTGGCCAGGTGATAGCTGGAGATTATAAAATTCTGGTCGTTTTACCAGAAACGGAGTTGGGAACTCAGTTTTGAACTCGGTTGGAACTGGAAAGCGTGACCTAGAGTCAAACTATTTGATTTACCATTCTTGTCTGGTAAGAAGGAAGGAATACCGGGGTTATTCTCTTATAAGAATACGGCTGAAGTTTAGTAGCTGCATAAATATTATATAAATTGACTATTGAATACAGTATAGCTTAGAATAGACCTTATGCGGTGAGTCCGTCGTCACGCGATAAGGACGCAAACATATGATATGGGTCCGGTCCTGAGCACAGCTTCTGTGCCCGGGTGGATTATAGATAAGCTGATAGTTGACAGTGCAGTGATGGGTTCGTCAGCGCCTAATTGGGAGTCATTCATGGTTAGGAAAATGGTTCTTAAAATAATTAAATTAAATATTTTGTTATAATACCTTGAAGGTATACACTGTCGATTCCTTGGTGAATGTCAGTTTAGTATGTCAAGTGACGTCACCGGTGCGGATTTATTATTGCACAAGGGTGAATGAATAAGTGGGCTGGCCGTGGGCAATCTCGTATGGATTCATTTCCATATGTTTTATGTATGGGCTGGTATTCAACCCGGTGACTTAACCAAAGAATACCTGGCGTTCAATGAACCTAAGCCTGGACCACGAGTGGCGGAATGCTGAGAGCCTAGAGTAGGATTATATGTATCTCAACGAAGGACCTAGGTCCTTCTGAAGTAAGAATTCATGTAATACATAGATGATTAGTACCGTTTGTAGAAGGTACACGTATTACATTCAGGATCAAATTGCTCTTGTGTAGCTTAGGTATTGGGTTACCTAACAGCTGTTGTGGTTTATTTAGTGGTAATTGCTACCTTCTCATTAGATTCCCTATCGGAATTATTGACTGCAGAAGTTAGGGCATTAAGTGAAGAAATTCTTGGAAGTCTTCAGAATTTCGTATTAGGGAAGGATTGTCTTCCTAATTGTTGTCTTATCTGATAAGAATTCGTGATGTATTCCGAACTTCTTGACGGAGAGGTGTACCCTTCCCCCGGGAGTAGCGTTCCGAAGATCGTACTGAGGATTCAGTAGAGTATCCATCGTGGATAATTGCTTTGCGCTAATGCTATCGCTGGACGGTGGTCCGTAAGTTTAATAGCAGTAGAATTGTTCAGTAGTGCTATGGAGTAGGTGTTGCTTTCCACCGAGTTGAATTTTGGAAAAGATTGTACAGATGGTACAGTGGAGTATCCGTTTCGGATAGTTGCACGTAGCAAGTGTTAGTTATTGGACGGGGTTCCATGATGATAATAACCGTTGATGTGTTCGGAATTTCTTGTTAGAGAAGTGTAGCATTCCACGGTGTTGAAGGGCTATAGTATTGAAGCAAGTCATCTTGTTGACGAATTGACTCCTGTTGAGTGTGGAGTATATACTTTGAAATAAAAAATTAATTATTTTTTTTTTTGTTGTTGTGTAAAATATTATAATATATTTTGTTCTGTCAAAGCACTCACCGAGTACGGGGTCGCATGGTAGTCTGTTAGGCAGCGCGATGAAAGGTTTATGGGAAATGTGGAGGTTGTAGTGGTGCTGCTGGGAGGAATAAGGATAAGAGTATGGTGCGTTCTCGAATGAACTTTGACAGAACTTATGTAACTGTTACGGTAATTGCCGTTCTATTTTTGTTTTGTCTTGAACTTGTACCAAATTTATGTAACTGTTACGGTAATTGCCGTTCTATTTTTGTTTTGAACTTGTACCGATTTTATGTAACTGTTACGGTGATTACCGTTGTATTGTTTGCTTTGTTTTGAGTTTTGGGGATAAGAGCTCTGGTTACTGTAGTGTTGGCAGCATGCGTCATGACCGGGGGCTGCGTTTCTTGGATAGCTAAATCTCGAAACGAACCCGTGCCCTTGTGGTCGGACGTATGGTGGGTCTCGCTTGGTAAATTGAATTCCCGGATTTTTGTTGTTTATTATTGTCTCCTTACTTTGGCTCGGTGTGAATCACCGAGAGGCCCTGGGCAGCCTTAAGAGTCCGGGTTGGGGGAAGCTAGCCTCCCAACCGATAAAGGTTTTGAAGATGGCCTGAGAATACATCTGGGATGGATTGCTGTGTGTCTCCATCACGGGCCTCATGAACCCATATTAGCAATGCGAATACAGATATGTTCTGTCATGTACACGTTTCGGGCCAAGGTAGCTTCGGTTCGTGAGGGTCGCGTGTCTGTCGCTCGGATCCTAGATGACCAAAGTTGTGTATGTGGTATCACGTGATTCTTGGCTCTGTTCTGGGGGTCCGTAGACGCGTCCTGCTTTCAACCGGGGCTACTCGCCAATTTTGTATTATGTTTTGTATTTTTCTTTTTTAAAGGGAACTAAGGCTCCATTTATACAGTTACCATTCTGTGTGGTGGTGAATTGTTACTGCAACGGTTGTCCAGACCTTGGAGTCTGAGGAAACCCAAGTTATGTGTAAAGTTCTGTGTGAACTTAAGGAGATATAAGTCCTCGAAAATGGTTCGGTGTGAACCATAGGATATTTGTTATTCAATGTATAAAGTTCTGTCTGAACTTAAGGAGATATAAGTCCTCGAAAATGGTTCGGTGTGAACCATAGGATATTTGTTATTCAATGTATAAAGTTCTGTCTGAACTTAAGGAGTTACAAGTCCTCGAAAGTGGCTCTGTGTGAACCATAGGATATTTGTAATTTGACGTATAAGGTTCTGTATGAACCTCTTGAAATTTTTAAATGATAAATATTGGCAATTGCGAAATTTATTGTTATCATTGTTGTTATCATTACGCCCGGTAGTGGCCGGAAGTTTGGACCGTCTTGTGCTGTGTGCCAGGGGCGGTCGTATTGTGGAAAGCGCCCGTGATATGGGGCCGCTTTAAAATTTATCGGTTCCCGACTGTGCAGAATAGGGAAGGGCGAGGAAAGGAATGTGTTGTAGAGTGTTGTCTTTGGTGTATCAAGGGAAGTGGGATTCTAATTTTGTGTTGAGCCATGTGGATGGTTGGTTGGACGGAATCCACATTGAAAGGGGAGAATTTCAGGAATCACCTTTGAAGAGAATCCACATTGAAAGGGGAGAATTTCAGGAATCACCTTGAAGATAATCCACATTGAAAGGGGAGAATTTCAGGAATCACCTTGAAGATAATCCACATTGAAAGGGGAGCATTTCAGGAATCACCTTTGAAGATAATCCACATGGAAAGGGGAGAATTTCAGGAATCACCTTTGAAGAGCAGCTGGTTCATAGGTTGGCCCGTGGCCTACAGTGAACCCACTAAAGTCAGCCTTTGGGAGAAGACTGCAGATTTGTTTTATTATTTTGGTTAAGCTGTGTCCATTTCTCAGAATATTGTAATGAGAGAATGGCTTAACTGATTTGTTTCCCTCTTGGTCAACATTTGATTGTTAGTTGACCTTGCAGTTTAATATTTTATTAATTATATTACCCGATTGTATAGAATTATTTTAATTTCCTTGTTGTGTGATTTGATTTTATTAATACTGTATCGATTTCCTGTAATCTTGTACCATTGTGCATTGTTTTGTTTTGTATCAATTCCTGTAACTTGTACCATTGTGCGTTGTTTTGTTTTGTATCAATTTCTTGTAATCTTGTACCATTGTGTATTTTTTTTTTGTGTAAGGAGTTGGGAAGGATTGTTTCCCGCTCCTGTGTAACCGGCTATGTGTTGAAGTTAAATTGTTTAGGAGCCTAGTTAAGGAAAGGTTTTACGTGGTTCCCTTCCTCGTGGTCGGTCTTACACCAATTAAGACTACACCTATGGCAAATGCTGACTAGAGATAAATCGGCCACGAAACCGTATCCGGTGAGGGGTACATACACCCCTCGCTCCTTAGAATCATCTCTCGGACTGATGCGTCTGTGATATACGGAGGATAATTTTTTTTTGTTTGTTTTTTTTTGTTCTTTCAATAACTTCGGGTGGGGTGTTACGACTATATTTGTTAAATTGCATACTTCGCGTCCTCGAAATTGTTAATTCGCGACATATAATAATTTATGAAACTTGTGGTGTCGAGACCATGTGCTTGCCTTGAAAACAGGAAGATTAAAATATTATGAAATACTTGAATATTTTAAAATACTAAAGACAATAAAATAAGGGTAACTACCCTTGCAGTCAGGTACATTTTTATTCTATGACAACATTGTCACGGGCGACTTAGAGGTCGAGATTGGCAGCACTGTCTCTTTGTACTTCCTTGCCAAGGGGAAGCCGGCTAGCTGGCTCGTCCAATTCCGTTCTGAACGTGCTGAGATACAGACGTGGGTCCGACACTGCTCTTCCTCATATATCACAGAACTTCAGGACGCCATCTTGATTACGGGTGAATATTATTCCTCCTATTTTTAATGTGAATTTCGTCCGCACATTTTAACCATCGCTCAACTTTAATTCTAAATTGTTATTGGAATCTCCCTTGCTAAATGCAACACATTTCTTCTTGCCAGTTTTAAACTTTTTTTTCTCGAAATTCGTCGAGTTTTTTTTATATATTCTTTTTTCTTTTTTTTTCTTTTTTTTTACAATATAATAAACTGTTTCATTACAAATTGTTCTTGTTTAATTGTGTCGCCTGTCCCAGCGAGATTTGAGAGAGACTTATTCAGAGTTAAGAGAACCCAACGAATCCCAGAGATCTAAAGAGTTCCTGTCTCGTTAAGAAGCCTACTGACCTGTGCGGGCCTGTCGCTCCTTGGTAAGATTGATATTTGGTGAATTGATTTAAATAATCAATTGTGTACATATAATTATTGTTTCCTAAATACAGCAGAAAGGCGTGACAGATTGTAAAAAAATAAAAATAAAATGACATGTAGGAAAATAAGATTAAGTAAGTTCATAAATTATAACATATAATTAAGATTAGTTGAGTAATAAATTTGTATATAGGTTTAGCTTTGACAAATATTTGTATAATATATAACTTTGTTTAATAATAAAAAAAATAGAAAAAGAAGCAAATACTGACATTTAGTTCATTGGGTCACTAGCAAAATTGTTATATAATAATTGATGTGTTTGTTGACAGCCACTTTTCCGAAACAAAAACCTGATGCGAATTCCTGGAGGACAATTAAATGTGATCCTCCTTTATTTTGGTTCCGGACTCCAGGCTGCTGGCTGGAAGCTTCATTAGCCTATGAAAAGCTGAAGCCCATCACTCGTTGTTGGCGGAGAAAAATATTTTCTCATTAAGGCACTTGTCAAAGTTTGGGACAGCAAACAAATGGCACCATTTCTTTTAATTATTATACTTAGAGGCTGAGCCGAGTTGTGACAAGGCTAACTGTTTCCTTAATATTTAGTTTTCTTGTGAATATCTTTCTTCATTTTTCATTTTTCTTTTCTTTTTTTTAACGACTATTTGGTCTGTATCCGCATTGATGGTGTTTTTCCTAGTTCGTAGACGCCCTATTGTCCATTAACCTTTTTTGAGCTCTTTCGAATATTTTATTACTGTTAGGTTGACCATGCTTCGACATTTACAGTGTATTGTTTGCCACCAATTTCACGCACTAAAAACTATCAAAATAAATGTTTTTTTTCACCTATCAACGGTTTTTATATCATGGCTTTATGATTGTATACCATACTTAATGATTTTATTATTTATATAATAGGAGCTTTATTTTTTTGTCTTAATAAAATCGCGTCAATCGGTTATGTTTCGATAATGGTTTAAAGAAAAAGAAAAAATTATGATTAATTTATTATAACTTGTTACTTTACTTTAAACACAAGATAAGGTTCAATATAATAGGAAATAAATTAATTATTAAATTAATTACAATTAAAAAACAAAGGCATCGTCCCCTTTTACACCGGTTCGTTCAGTTTAATTTCAATCTGTTTCGAAGTACTAAACACAAGTAATCAAAAGGTTTAATATAATAGGAAACAAATGAATTATTTAACAATTAAAATTCAAAATAAATTGGCATCGTCCCCTTTTACACCGGTTCGTTTAGTATAATTTCAATTTGTTTCGAAGTAGTAAACCCAAGTAAATATAAGGTTTAATACAATATAATAGGAAATAAATAAATTATTTAATGAATTACAATTCAAAATAAATTGGCATCGTCCCCTTTTACACCTGTTCGTTCAGTATAATTTCAATCTGTTTCGAAGTATTCCTCTCTCGCTCTCTTGTATTCAAAATTCAATTCTCGTATTCTTTCTTTGGCGACAACCGTACGGGTTTTGGCCTATTTATATTATGATGCGCTTCTCTAGAATAATCAATTTATACTTTTGGTTAAAATTTTAAAGTTAACCTAAGCTTTGGTGGTAGGAGTGTAATAAACTATGTCAATTTCTGCTTGATTGGTGGAAATTGCCACAAGACAATCATCCCACTAAAGTTGTACTTTATACAACAAAAATGTAAAACATTGTAACAAATACAATGCTGTGAAGTATAGTTTTTAGAATTTTAATGGATTAAAAAATTACATGAGACACTATTTAACGTGTGCAAATGTGTCTAGTTAAAAAAATACTTATTCGACTTTGATTGATTAACAAGCTTTGGTTTTTTAAGATTAATGTGATATTTGAACATTCTTATTGAGTTTTCTTCAAATTTTTTTTGAACTTTTATTTATTTTATGTAAAATACTTTGTGTTTTAATTATTGTTCAAATTTATTTGAATAAACGAGAGCCATTACAGAACAAGGATTATGCAGTCCAGCAATTAAAAAAAATTAAAACGTGTATAAACCTTATGTTCAATGTATTACTGCCTAAGTATTTCAATGTTGTCTCAACTATTTCATTTCCCATTTGTCATTTTGTAAAATTTGAACTCCTTTGAGGCTTTTCTTTTTTTCGTTCTTGCTGACAGTTAACTTGAGGTGGTATTTGTGAGTTTATTTTTTATTTGGTTTTCTGCCATACGTTATTGTTTTTTATTTTATTTATTCTTTAATCTAGATATGCGGGGTTGTGGGATGGAAGCCCCCCGATGCCCTTGCGGTCGGGCTCGCCGTACATTGGTGGGGTGTATCTCGGCCGGGGGAATGTTTGTGGGATGAGCTCGGACCTTTTAATGTCTTCTCTCTTGAATGTATTTTTTTTGTCATCTATTTAATTTCTGTTTTTTTTATATTCTTGTTCTACGTGTTCAAGGGTGTGGGCTAAAAAACATCTGATGTCCCCGTGGCTGGGTTCACCCTATATTGGTGGGGTGTATCTTGGCCAAGAATATGTTGTTAGATGAGCCCAGACCTTTTAATAGCTTCTGTATTTAATGTATTATCTCCAATTTATGTGTTTTAGAAGTGTTATTTAAATTTATTTTGTACATACTATGTTGCTGTCAATAAACCTATATTTATTTATTTATTATTTATTTATTTATGTTAAAATACAGTTAAAAAACATTTACTAGAAAGTAGCTACCCCGATCTAGTGACGTCCAAGGGTAGTTTTGCTGCATTCGAAATTTTCTGTGAAAGTGCTGGTAACTTGCTAGACGGTTTTTAAACTCCAGGTTATAAAAGTTTATTTACCATACTGTGAGTCATTCTCCATCTTCCGTGATATCTGACTTTAACGCCATCGTTGCTTCTATTCTTTTCACACTTAGATACGTCCCCTGGGAAGAAGCTCATTTGGGCAGTTTCTTCTTCTTCACCATACGACGTCACGCTTATAAAAAGAAAGATTTTGATTTTATAGTGTAGATTGCACTGTATGGGGATTATTTTAGCCTCCTTAACAGCGACGGTGGTGATGGGATCGAATTAACTGAACCCTTTTCTAGAAACCAGTTAAATCATGCTATCAAGAATTGAACACTTAAAATTAGTATGTTGATTTTTTTTCCAAGTACTCGTAAACTAATCTTGCAGGTGGTTAAAACATTATACTTTCGTTCATATTGTATGATTTTTTTTTATTTTTTATTATTTGATTCATTCTTTAACAAGTAGAAATAATTCCCCCCAGCAAATACAAAGTGTCACCTGCATTGACAGGTAAGGTATTAATACGTCATTTGTTCTGGACATGAGACCCTCGTCACAACAAACATGTAATAAAATACTCGTATTTTGAACAACGTCTCACATTCCGTCCCAAATTTTCACTACACACAAAATCAACGAAATTGATAGTGACTTTTTGTGAAATTGTAACTGTTTTTTCAACAAATATTACAAATGATAGTGTGTATACGGGTCTTTATATTATTGGCACATTTTGTTAACTTTGGGAATGTACGATTTTATAATTTAATAAAATACTGTTTTTCTTAAAATATTAAACAAATTATTGGTTTTTATAAAGTTCAATATTGCTCGTATTCATTTTTTTAAATTTGGAAAGAAATATTTTGTTGTTTCGTATAATAGAGATGTTCTTGAAATATACACTAATTTTTAATTCTCTTAAAATCTAACATTTGCAACCGAAATGGAAAAGTATGTGAAAATTCAGCTTAACCAAGTAAGTTGTATAAAATGATGTAAAAATGAGGGAAAGTAAATAATGTATATTTTATTATGCCATATGTGTAGTTTCAATATTATTCGGAACATTTGAATGAAAAAACCCCAAGAAAACTTCTCCAAGGAGTATCACTAAGTAACGACATAGTCCCAGAAATAACATCTAGAAAGGTAAAAGGAGTCATTGAAATGACGAAAAGTCACATGATCTGATAACATTCCTATAGAAGCATTCCAAGCTGGAGGGAACACTCTAATTGAATATGTTTGTAAGATATTTAATGATATTCTCTACTAAAGCAAGATGTTGGACTCGTGTAAGAACAGTGTATTATATTTTAAGAAAAAGGAGATATACAATACAAGAATGCAAAACTACAACCCAATAAAGTGTATGTATCATGCTGTAGGAATACCTACCTAAATAAATAAATAAATAAATAATTGTCAAAATGAATAGGTGAATTGTTAAACACAATTAAATTAAATTAATTATTGTCAGATAGTAAACATACAGGGGCAATGACCGATGAAGAATTCAATGATTGTCACACACTATGAACAACAACAATATTTACTTTTTACAACGTCTGCGAATTGGCTAGCCATCTCCAAATATTAATAATTAACCTACCGCCAGTTCATGCGCTAGAGCAAGGCAGATATGTATCGCGAATGTATTCACTCATTGGTATAAATTACTCGGACGCCGAGAAATAAATATATTATTATTGTCATTCATTCAACTGTCAAGACTTATTATTTATCACCTGCTGTCTCTTTCGTTTTTATATCCGCATTCCTGAGTCTATATTTATTTGAATACAAATCAAGATCATCATGACTTATAGAGATAAGCAATCCGCTATATTGATGACTCTGAACGAGAAGTAACGCAGAATCAACTAAAACGAAGATAACGATGTCGATATCAAAATCATCAGCACGTTCTAATAGGACACACGCTACATTGATAACGACCATCGTTACAATGCTATTAAATGGTTTGAAAAGATTATTGAAAATGTATTAAGAAGCAAGCTATATGAGAAAAAATCAGAGTGCGAATTTTGGTGTATGTCGAGATAAGCATAACAGATGTAACGTACATGTATGTTTTTTTTCATTTTTTCAGTACAGGTTTAGCCCAATCACACTAAAAAAACATTTAAAAATATATACACATGTGCATATATACTTAGATACATACATTCAAAGTCATTTAAATACGTTGACGAGTGCTTTCTAACGCCCCCAATCTTATAGAAAATTTTCTTTTGGTAATGTGATATGAAATATGTCAATATCCGAATCGGTTCCGTTCAAAAGAGTTAAGGTCCTCCCAACAGGCATAACAGCTGGAAGACCTGTTATTGCGTATGTGATTGATAAAAGTTCTTACCGGCGCAATCTAGTGTAATTGATAAGAACATTAAACTCTAATCTTTGTAGTAATGCTGGATTGCTCACAACTCCTCGAATGAGTCTGACAACGTATACCAGGAGACGTAGATCTCTCCTTACGATCAAGGAGTTATACCCGAGCATGCCCAGCAGAAGCTAAGTTGGATAAAGTTATGGATAGACACCAAACTCATTTATATAGAGATATCGTTGATATTTTTTTTTGTACGTTCTCCACGATGAGTGAGTTCTGCACCCCCAGCTGGCTCCGAATGCAAGAATTACTTTCTAGTTTGATACGGATCAATAAATTACATACTGAGGAATACTAAATTAAGTACGTTAGAAAACCGTTCTATACTTGATCTTTATTGACCTGGAAAAGACATATGATCGATTCCCCAGGAAACCAATATGGTAATCACTTTGCAGCTTAAATACCCCAGAGACATACATCTGCCTTATCAAATTATGTACAGTGGTAGCACAATCATTAGTACGACATATGGAAACAGTAACCGAGCCCGCTTCTGTGTAATATATTCATGAGATGCCTCACTAGGAACGTCCTAAGAGAGACCCACAAGAACATGTTGTTTAGAGACGATATTGTTCTATGCGATAAAAATATTGGAATGATGCAAGTACAATTGGAAAAAACGGAGACAAATGTTAGATAAAAATGTATTAAAAAAGAGTAGTCAAGACTTATCATATTTGAGATCTCCTTAACTAACTGAATAGATTGTATTTGTATTTTTTTTTAATTATTTTTTTGGTTATAGGTGGCATAATTATTTTTTATCTTCAGCACTGTATAATCATTTAATCCACATTATTTCCTAATGTTGTTATGACTTATTTTAAAACACAATGTTTTTCATTGTATGACATAATTGAATTTGTGAAATTAGCTCGTCGAAATAAAAACATCTAGAAAAGAGTTTGAAGCTATTCACCCCCTTATTTTTTTTAATAACTTTGCGAAATATCTTAACGATACCATACCTTGTTATAAGAACAGTTTAGATATTTTCTTTTAAAAATTTCATTATTCAGCAGTAAAATGCTACACACGAGGTTGTATGCGTGCTCATCGTGTGTAGTTAAAGGTGGCGAGGGTAACGCTGGGCTTAGATTCATAAAAACCTCGCAACGCTGGGTTTTACGATAACACATTTCTCAGTTTAATTTGAGAAGAAAGTACACATATTTGTTCGGGTCTGTGTAGGGAATTTCGACACATATTACTGTTAACGTAGTTTTATTAAATGACCGGACTATAGAGAAAGATTTCACTATATTTTGAATGTGTATATGCGGAAAGTACCCCCAATTGCATGTAAGGAGACAATAAATTAACATACTAAAGAATGTATGTAAAAACATTATATCACAGATTACGAAATTGTGATATAAGGAAATAATGTGGAGTAAAAGATGACGCAATACTTAAATTAGGCTGTTTTCCAATGTAGGGATTTGGCACTTTGCACATCTTCACAAATTATTTGAACGCTACTAAAATGGTTGAAATATATCAGAGGGCTTTATTACCTATACCCAAAGATGGTTTATAAGAAAAAAATAAAATTGGCTATTGCAAGAGGGCAATGACCAAAAACATCAGAGTCGTCTTTGCACTGCGTGAAAACAGGAAAATGATGTTGACGTAATGGATTGGCCGTCGCCGTCACCAGATGCATAATCCATAAACAATGTTTAGGCACTCGTGAAGTTCAAGCTTCGAGGGAAAAGGATCTGGAACAATAAGCAGTTATTTCGACTTATGTCGAAGTCCGTGTCCCTAGATTATGCTATAAAATTAGTAGAAAGTATGCCTCGGAGATGCTGGGCAATCATTACTAGTGGAGGCATCTGGACAACTTATTAATAATAAATCTTCACGGTTTATATCATGTAATATGTATGTATTTTTTTAATGCCTTACCCCAAATAGTTTTTCGGGTTTCACCGTACACATTTTAGTCAAACAGAGTGTATGTTATGTTCGTCGGTTTTTTTTTTATTTTTTTTATTTATATATTAACATTTTTAAATTTTTACAACTAAATATGCAAAGCACTCTCCTGTCTATCAAGGCTTATGCCCTATATGTTTTACAAATATCGTTAAAAAACCTTTATAGAATAAATTAAAATGTATTTGATTAAAGACAGTTGCCACTAATAAAACTATTTTCATGCCTCGTAAAGACTATCGAATCGTTTTATGGGTCCGTCTTTTTTTAAGGTTTTTACCTTAAATACATTTTTTCAAATTGTAATAGGCACAGGACAGGGAGAAGGAAATAGTGACTAATAAGGGGAGGGGAGTAAATAGGTGTCAAAAGGATGGCTTTTGAACGGGAAACATTTTAAGCAGAGGGCTTTTATTGAAATTAAATTTAAATTAATTACACCTAATTTCAATAATAGCTTTCTGATTAACATGTTTCTCGTTTGAAAACCATATTTTTGATGCCTTCATACTCATCTGCCCTTATTATCCACTACTCCCCTACCCCTATCCAGTACGTATTAAATTTTTTTTTTTTTTTTCAGAGATCAATTATAAAAATTATATGGAAATATTGTACTATATAATATATAGGGAAGTGTGTCATCTCTGTCAGTCTCTTGGAGGCAAATGGTGTGCTGGTTTTGTGTCTAACTATTATAAAATTATTAAGCATGTAGTGTAGTTTAATTTTATATATAACATATTTGGTTATATTATAATTAACTTTTAAAGTATTTTTAAATAAATAAAATAAAAAACAATTCAATATACGATCTCCGTGGCCTAGTTGGTTAGGCATCAGTCTTCCAGCCCGGGGGTTCGATTCTCATTAGAACCTAGATTTTTTTTAAATAATTTCTCTCTGATTTTCATTTAAGGTCACTTTAAAATATTTCTGGTTGATGAGAAAAGATCGTCACGTGGTAATAAGTCAATCACTTATTTTTTTTATATGCAACAGATATGTTAAAAAAGTGCTGTATACCATTATATTACACAATGTCTTATACAATCAATTTATTATTAATCAGTGAGTTCAAAAACCTAAAATGATAAAAACCTCAATTTCTCAAATCGAAAAGTGTGAGCTTAAGAGGACTCCAAGAATAATTTTTTTCTGATATCAAATACCAACTCAAATAATAAAAATAAAACTTAACGTAAGCGCAGTCTGGGTCGCTTAATTAAAATTAAGTCTTGTATATAAAATATAAAAATAATGATTAACAAAGCGCAAATATTACACGGAACCAAACCTCATTATTTCGACTAAGAGAAGCTTAGAAAAGAAATTTATAATATGGGAAATGCCATGTCCTTGGAGCAAGACGACCCAGATGGGACGTTTACTTGCCCGTGATATTTTGTGGGATAAAACGAGGAAATATTACCCAGGACTAAGTTACTCTTCTAAAGACAATGGCGCCTATACTGTTTTTTTTTAAATTTTATACATACATATCATCTTGCCATTATCCTTTCAAGGTAGGCAGCGAAAACAGAACGCCACATTTTCCTAACTCGACATACATAGTAAGTCTCTCCCACATCCATACCATATGAAAATACAAACTGTACGATTTTCTGATTTCTACTTTTCTTCTTTCAGGATATCATTCACTTGATCCAACAACAATATCCTGTTTCTTCTTCTCTTACACCTACCACCCACATCTTCACTTTCTATCTGTTTTGTTAGTCTTTCTTCAGTTATTCATTGTTCATGCCCAAACTATCACAACCGTCTCTTTGTCTTACTTAATACATTAGCCTTAAGTTCACATTCATCCCTTATCACTAAATTCCGTATATTGTCATACATTGCCACTCCGTGAATTCTTCTCAATGCACGCTTCTTTACAGCATTTATTAAGCTCCTCTCAGTATTTTTCCACATCCACGCTTCACTCACACATAAGAGGGTTCTAAAAAACTATTGTTAACTGTCATCTTAGCAACTTTTTTATTTACTGATTCGAGTATACGTGTTCTAGTACCTCATCGACTTTATTTCCTATCGCTTAGCACCTTTCAATATCTCTCCTAACTCTTCCATCATCTAAGAATGTGCTATCCAAATAGCAGACTCCTTTTGCTTCAATCTTTAATTTTTCATCCATATATCGAATAAACTTATCCTTTCAAACGTTTCCCTCACAAAACTTTGGATTTATTACATATATGTAAGAAATATTAAACCAATCAATCAATGCACAGTTAATAATAATACATGTTCTACTTTCAGTGTATTTCCTTAAATGGGTGGTTTAAAATTTCAAAAGGGGTTTAATAAGAATACCTTATGCCATCCTCGTTGATTAATATTTACATAAACTCACGTGTAAATGAACTACAAATATAAATGGGTGGCCAACAAATGTCAAATGGGAATATATGCGGATTGATATATTCTAATGACATAGTATTGTTTGCGGATAGTAAATATGAATAACAGTGTATGAGAGATGTTAAGAAAAATACGTTATAAAAAGTGTGAGAGAATTTTAAACAAAGCTTTGTTTTATGTGTCTTGTTTTTATTATTGCCAATATACATTTTGTTTTTCAAATAAATGCTAGCAAGGATAAAGCAATTATTGTTACATTTATCACAAGACAGTTGTTTTGGGCTCGATACTAAAATTTTTGCTCCGTAAAGTGTTACTGGTTTCAAATATCGCCGTCTTCATCGTCAGATGAAAATGAACTTTGTGAAGTTCATCATGGAGTTCATCATCTGACGAGGAAAACGGAGGTCATTGAAACCGATAGAAGTCTTAATAAAACAGTGGTAAAAACAAAGTAAAAAATAAGTGTTTTATTTATTTTAATAGAAATAATATACAGTTGAACCAAATTAATTATATTTTTAAAGAAAAAAAAAACGTATTGAGCACGATAAACTAAATGAGATATCAGAAAATGCCTGGATGCAGAGAAAAAAAATATTTAGTGGCGAGAGAGTTGTATTATTTTTGTCTCATCTGGTATGAAATGTATGGCCCAGTTATTAGAATATGTTGAGAGTAAAATATGCTTCATTACTTGGATGTACATATAGTTTACGCTGTCAGTGATTAAGAGGACGGTGGCCGACATGATGAAAAAACGAGTGTTTGTTTTTAATTCCTCCCGTGCATAATTAGAGAATTTTCACTCACTCGTTAACACGGCTGAGTTTTATATAAAATGCAAACTGGTAATTGTAATTTTAAAACGATCTTTTTTGTTGTTCATTATTTTTTCAATTTCCTTTAAATGTTATATCAAATAAAAAATATGATCTGTGTGAAAAGAGAATATTTATTTAAATATTAAAAAATTGCCGCTGTTCGTTAATATGACCGCTTGTTTGATATGCACACAACACATAAACAAAAACGACGGCCCTGTCATCCCCTTGTAAATTTATTGGGAGTTTATATTGACAGGGGAGAGAAATGAGCAGTGGATAAGATGGCAGGCACATCTAACATGGCCAATAAAAGGAAGGAAAAATTTAAAAGGAAAACATATAGGTTGTTATTTCTCTTTGATGTTTACCCCCATGGACGCTTTTTGTTAACAGTTATTCTAATATCACGTGTTGAGATGTGATCGTTTTGATTTGCCGTTACTCGGAATTAAGGCATGCTTTAAAAGTAAAATAGCGTCGTGAAAAGCGTAAGTTATAAACATTTCTACTTCTATTAATTGAAAACATGTGGAATTATACATCATCTCCAGTATACCATGCATCGATAATAGTATAAAATTTATCAATTCTCTATTATTTTCATATTTCATCAAAAAATAAATAGGCACATATGATAATTTTATACGAATATTTCAAGTAAATGTGTGTCTGCATTCTTCTAGCCCCATTATTTGATTAAAAAATATTTGTCATCTTTCGCACTTGCTGTTGAATATTATTTTTGAAAATCAAAGATTTATCACCCATCCAATCGAAATAGTTATACCACTTGTGATACTATACACAATAGTGGACAACCTAAATTGTATTATCTGCTACGCTGACAATGCCACTATTGTACCAAATTCTGAAGGCGACGTCTGAAAGATGCTTCATAGATTCCATGTATCATCTAGTACAACATAACAAACTTAGTGATATGTGGTTGTCTCATACAACCAACCAAAAATATTTTAAAGATACCTTATATATAAAAAAAACCAAGATTGGTACCTTTTATTAAAAAAAAAACTGAATTCTAACGAAAATCAAACTCGCCACTCTAGGACTGGAACATAGGTATTTTACACATTGTGTCACATCTATAGCATTCATCTTCACGATGACGCCAATATTTTGCAAAATCTGTCATGAATTCAAAATTCAACATTAAATGTTACTCAATCTGGTTGGCTGAAAAGAACATGAGTGTAATAAATAATCATATATGGTATACCATGAATGTTATTCTAAATAATAAAAGAAATTAAAAAATCCTCATTAATCAATTATTCAAAGTTAAATATATCTTACTCTAAACAAAGCATGCAGCATCACTTATGCATTTTTTTCGTAGGTAGACGAGACGTTGTTCGGTGGGTTATTTATACGATTTCTCTCTTTCTTAAAAATATATTTATATCTCAAGTTATTATATGACTTGGAAGAAGTGTTTTAGAAAATCACTGCAATTTACTTCAGAGATATGTTAATGCTATTGAAACTATAAGGTGCTTAAAAAGTAACATTTTTTAAATCAATGACTTTGTCGGCCTACTTTGAAATAATGTCAGTTTCAGGTAGAAAGACAGGCTAAATATTAGCCTATCTTTCAGGCCGGAAACTCAATTTTATAAGAAAGGGTTGCGGTCTGGTTTTCATTTAAAGCCATAAAAATATTTCTGGTTCGTTAAAACAATTCTGTCGCATCACAAAAAATCATCTAAATTGTGCTTTACATAACAAAAGCTTAAGAAAAACAATAATGCTGAGTGTTTTGGTCGTTTGATATATTTGGAACATGGCGCAGCACCTGTCTCCATCCTTGAATGCAATGCTCGAAAAGTTCCTATAAACTCCGTATTATTTAGTCCATCCATTTTACAGGACACCTTTCTATTGTTATGCCCCTATTATTTACAGCTTCTTCAAACTTTTGTTACGTTATTTGACTACATGTCCAAAGTACAATATTAAACGATTTTTCCTCCTTCTTTGTCTAAAATCCTTCGGTAAACTCTCATTTTTGGATGATAAGAGACATTGAAGTGCCTCGCAGTTCATAAAATATGTAGTAAACGTCTCCATCACATCCATTTCGAAGTACTGTGTCATGTTTCTTTTCCTGTTTCCCATCATCCATGTTTTCCCTCCATACAGTGAGAGAATACTATATATTGCATTAGACGGATGTCGGTTGTATTAAAACGTCGAAAGCATTTTTTTATTTAAACACCAATAACTAATTTTGATGTACTTTTCTTTTTGGAAGAATATTTACTACGTCACATCGATATATATATATATAATGAATTAATAAAAACCTCCCTCTAACTTTCAGTCCATTGGAAACGGAAATTCAAGGAAAGCGATATTTTTCCGATTGGTTGCTTACTTACTTTATTAAAAACGAAGTATTCTCAATGGAAATAGATTTCTCGTTAATATGTTTTGATAAAAATCAGATTCTCAAAGAAATATCATATTACATATACATTTGAAATTTAGACACTTTTATTTATATTTTATACGTTTTTAATGAAATATTTGGTCAGGAAAAAACGTAACATGAATTTGAAAAAAAATTGTATTAAAAAATTGCACAGCCTCAGAATTGGCTATTTCTGGCAAAGACAATACTAATTATCTTAGTGGACGCTTACAAACATGCGTACAAAATCACTTCCGACCTTAAAAATTCTGACGTTAACAAAACTGTCGAAAGACACTCTCATCAGCTTTGCTTACTCCTCGACAAACTAAGACGATGTGGAACTTTTTTTACACCTCGTCCAAAATCGGTCGTATCCTTGACAGACTTAAAACTCGAAAAGTTCTCGGACCCGATAATATACCCAACACACATCCTTCTTAAGTGTAAACGACTTCTAGCGAGAAATTTCCTAACTAGATATTCCCTCATGAGTAATTGAATTTAGGGCAAGACACAACACAGTCCAGCAATTTACCGCATCGTGAAAGACGTATCATGGCTTCAATAGAAACATAAGTACTCTTGGTGCTACTTAATCTTAAAAAGGTCTCTAACCTGGTCTGGCACGATGGTTTTCTCTACAAAGTTTTCCTTGCTGATATTCCACTCTATCTTTAAAAACGAACTCAATAATTCCTTTCCGATATAAGTTTCACAGTCACTACTCATCATTCTATGTTCTCCAAGAAAGAAGATATACACTCACGACATAACATCTGTAAACTCGCAATCTTTGCTAACGATATGGTCTGCTGCGCGTTCTCACTAAAGGTAGATCGAGCTGATCGTCGCCTCCAAATTGTCTTCAAGATCCTTGGAAAATACTACCGGGGCTCAAAATCAATGGTGCAAAACTGAGGCTATAATGTTCTTCCGCAAAGTCAAGAAAAGTGTGTCATCGAGGATCTGATTCACTAACCGTTGCCTGGTCATATAGCGCGACGTAGTTAAATACTTTGACCTGCACCTTGACCGGTGAAAAACGTATAAAATCTATCTGGATAACATCAGACATAAGGGCCGAAATGGTATTAGAGCTATTAGTTCAATATTCCACCGACGCAGGTTCCTTTCACTCAACAATATACACCTTTATAAAACCCTCATCCACCCCATCCTGACCTATGATGCACCCGTTTGGGGTAATATGAACAATACAGATCACCTGAAGCATCAACGAGTGTACAACAAGGCAAGATCTCTTTCAACACCCATCCCAGAATAAACCTCTCCTAACTTCAGCTCAAACCACATGAAGAAACCCTCCAACACCACATCCTCGCTTGGCCTGTGAAGTTTTATGAAAGTAGTCAGAACTACAGCAATTTTGCAATTGCAGCTCTGAAGGCTAACGATAGTTAATCCGACCTACCTTTTCGTTATAAGCACAGGCTTCCGAAGCATCATCTGTTACCTGACTAGTCATCCTATTGTATTAGCAAGGAGAACCAAGACCTGAGTGAATGTGATCACATATTAAAAATTGAGTGAGCTTATAGTTATGTTCACCCTTCTTTTAAAGCTCTACAAGGGAGCATAGGGAGGCCACCAGTCTTCTCCATTCAGAGCGGTGCTGGTAATCTCCCTCCACGACATTCCTAATGCTCTAACTTCCTTTTAATAGGAACGGTACACCTTGAGAGAGGGTCTTCCAGGCTATCGGGACCCCAATGGACAGAAAAATAGCACTCTTTTCGGTCAACGATCATCGGGCATTCTCAGAACACGTCCTAGCCAGGAACATCGCCTCTCCCGAATTGCAGAGACGACAGACCCCTGCCAGGTGCGCCGGCAGAAGTCTGTCGTCTCTCTTTTTTTTATAGTTGTAAAATAGGAATAATTTTTGAGCTCGAAGCCCGATAGCTCCAAAAAAATATTTTTTAGTTTTGAGGTGACAAATAATATTGCATGTGTGTTGACGAATTTAGATTCGAGTATTCCAGTGATTTTTAGCCCAGACGCTCGATAAATAAGGCTGTAGACTATTTTTCTCTCAATATAACATCCCAGTAATAACACACCATCCAAATAATTCCGCATTTCAAAACGTATTCACTGGGGGTACTATACAAATGAAAAAAAATGAAAGCTTTATTGATTAAAAATATTCGAAAAATAAAAAAAATCATATATAATATAACTTTTATGACCTAGTGTGTAGAACTCTTGACTTCCTATGTGATTCAAGATTGAATAAAAAAAATCCTAAATCAATTATTATTATAAAGGTTGGTTATGGAAATTTACAATACATAAACCAATAATCCACCAGTTTATATACCGTATGCAAAGTAACTGACATATAATATAAAATATTTTATGGAAGTTTCTTAAACTTCAAGTATATCTAGAAAATCTTCATTTTTAAATATAATTTAGTAAGTTATTATGTCGTTTAGACATTTTAAATTCATAATGGCTGTTTTAACTTTAAATAGAAATAAATTTCAAAGCCGTTTACTTTGATAAAACACTTGTAAACAATTTTCAACCATGTGTCATGTACCTCAAAGGACAGACTTTAAGCAACAGTATTACGTCACGCGTGGCCATTTGTCTGACACACTCGAGCTGGAAGTTCCACAATAAAAAGGACGGATGGAACTAGATACGGGCATCCGGAGTCCTTGCCTGACTCCATCCTCCCAACTTTCTATCCCCTGAACAGAATGGACGCGTCGACCCAGCAGGACCCCCGCCAGAGTCAAATATGCCACTCTCAATTAAGTAATGTAGGTATCACGAAATACCACCTCAGAAAGAAAATTATTCATATGAGAATATTTCAGAGGGAAAAGCGGATGACATCAAACCATATTTAAAACATCTGATTTTCTAATGTCACGTAACCTTAAATTCTTTGATGTTATAAATCAAAGAAAGTGAAATATTTATGTATCGTTTTTTATATATATTTTTTAACGAGTACTTTTAAAAAGACCTAATAAACTTAACGATAAATATGCAGCAATAAATGTAGGAAAATATGAAAAAAAAAGTGACAAATGAACATTATTCACATGCACTGTACAACCCTTAAAGCCAAATGTATTAAAATAACATATCGAAAGCTCTACAATTGTTTCCTTGTGGTTTGTCTTCCCTGGGTAAGTTTTCTACGGTTTTCTTATTAAATATGTTTTTCTAAACACAAGAAGATGCGGAAAAATACTTTACCTAATGGCCGCAGCCATTACCTTCTCATCCTTACAGTTAGCATATATACAAGGTTCAGATTTCAGAGTTTGAGCGTCCTTGAGGAGAGCTTGCTCTCTGAATGGCGCTGTATAAATTGTCTTTTTAATAATATTACTATTATTAACACTACAAACCTATTATACTATACACATACTACATTACACACATACTACACTTTACCTAAAGTCGAATGAGTTATTATTAAATATCGAAAGTTCTATAAAATTTTCTTTGAAGTTCTTCGTCCCTTGGTAAGTTTTCTGCAATTTTCTTACCAAATATGTTTTTCTTAATGTATGCAGATGTGTGAAGAACCCAATCTAATGACTTTAAGTGCTAGTTCATATTCTTAAACTTATTTTATGT
Organism: Odontocerum albicorne; assembly: GCA_949825065.1. Lineage (NCBI taxonomy): Eukaryota > Metazoa > Arthropoda > Insecta > Trichoptera > Odontoceridae > Odontocerum > Odontocerum albicorne. Next base: position 39,625,856 of record OX463845.1, on the reverse strand, counting down.
ACATTGGTGTTGTAATATTTACCCAATAAAATATATTACTTATATCCTCTTGATTGTTATTTATGTGTCACGCAAATCATTTATTGATTCTCATACAATGCATTTGAATTGGTAATGCAAAAATGTTAAAGAACGGGGCTGGGAGATAAAATGTTCTTCAGCCCCAGTTATCGAGCCTTCAGATAAAGTGTCATAAGGATATATTCCTAGCTCATGGTTCGTCATTGTACGTGTTTGAAACTATACCGCGCGTATACAGACAACAGTACTCACATACGTCTAGAGCGAAGTCTTTAACCAGACTGAGATATATTTTTAGCTTTGATTTGTATCCAAAATTGAATCCCCAAATACTTCCGGGTGGAAATCAAATGTCTTACTTACTAAGCTACGGAGGTTGTCTTATGTAAATTCAACATTCCCGAAAATGTTTTTAAAGAAAATATTTCGAGATTTCTTAGTAATGGGAGTTAGTTGTTTTGGCTTAGCTATTATTTGTTTTTTTATTTATTTTTATTTGTTGTTACTGTATATTTTTATCTTTAAGTTTTATCTTCGATTGGGATTAACCTGTAGTCGTAATCTTTGTTAAATAAATAATGTTGTTTAAAGTTTTTATTAGTATTATTTTTAAGCATACTTTAAATATGTAATAAAAATCTGGCCAATATAACGCACAAGTTGTTATTGATATGTTGGCGTTATTAAAAAAAACGATACATTGTGACTAATGGTTAGATTAGTTGATTGCGTGCCGCAGACACATCCCACTTAAGAACAATACGGTTCCAAATTCACCCTTAAGTTTGGTCAGTATATTTGCCGCTTCGCAAGGATGTTGTTTGTGGCATAACTTCTTAGGGGAGGCTTCTTGAGGAGGGACAAAACACTTGTAGGAAATTTAACAAAACAATTTTCAATCAAGCGAGGAAACGGGAGCCTCGTGGACCGTTACCAAAGGAGTTACGTGTTCAGAAGGATTACTGAAATGGGATTTTATTGCCTGCTCTTATTCTTTATTAAAAGCTTTAGAACTTTCCACGTCTTTTTTTCAGTTCAAAAACACAATTCTTAGATTTTATATCGGCTTTTACTTTTCTGGTATAAATTGAAAAAACATTTGAAGGACGAGTATATGTTTGGAAACCATTAAAAATATTTTTTTCACTTCATTTTGAAACTATTGTCTTTATTATTTGTATTTCCTATGAGTGGACCTCCTCAACCTTAAAAGTAAAACGCCTAACATACATCCCCGGGACTCCGGTTTTGATTCCTGTTAGAACCAAGATTTTTTAAAAAGGGTTCGAGTCCAGTTTTAGTTTGAGGCTTGCTTAACACCTTTTCGGTCAGTTTAAAGAGATTGGCACATACTAATACGTTTGAAGAATATATATCACTCTTAAACTCTTTTAATGATCAATTATATATTATTAAGATGTTTTTGCAGGATTTGCAGATATTACAGATCGCTCTTTTTGCAAACACAACATTTTTGTTTTTTGCATGTTCACGTTTTTTTTTCATTTAAAAACTTCATCTTTTCAATTTCCTAACCAAATTTTCCCTCCTCGTAATTTACCATCTCTCAAAATACGGTCCACTTTATTAAGAAAGTTTTTCCACGGTCCAACTATTTTACCTACACCATGGACTTTTTGAGTCGTTTAGTCATTCTATCAGCATTCGTTCTTTTCACTTTATATATGTTTAAGTCATGCATTTTCTTAAAACTTTCAGGTTTGAATTCCTCTCCTTTTTATATATTAAAAAATGTTTTTATCACTATTTAATTGCAATCGTCACTTCAATCTCACTAAATTCATTACCGTTTTTTTAAGGTGTGTTAAATGGTAAATTTCAATAAATAGTTATTTGAAAATTTTATTCACAATTTATGAAGCCTCTGTGAAAGGTTTCAAGATAAAGTTAGTATAGTTTTTTAGTATTCACATTTATAATTATAATGAATAATGAAATTTAAAAAAAAATTACCTGTTGGACTGGGTGTGAGTGAGAACATAACAAAATTGACATTCTTCGGCGTAAATCCATACTGCTTCAAGAAGTTCAGCTTGGCCCCTCTTCCTCGGTGTAGACTGCCAACAGCCGTGTTCACAGCTCTGATGTACTCGCGGACTCCAAAATTGGTCTTCGGAACTATCAAACCGATGTTCAGAGACGTTGAAGAACTTTTAGAATGGCTAGAACCGTGACTTTTCCAAGCTTCAGGCTCCCGCTGGCAAAGACACGGAAGCACAGCGAAACACAAAAGAAGAAGAAATGTTCTAACAGTAAAATGAGGTTTTTCCTTCGGTTTACGCATTGTGATATTGTTATTTTTTTAAGCTTTAGGTTGAAATTTTTTAAGTTTTTGAAGAAGATGCAGGAAAGTTTTTGAAAGCTTCTAATCGTTTCTAAAGGAAGATCTATTGAGACCACTACTGCTATCTCCTAAAATATAAGTACATAGTCTTGTCGATTTTAGTTACATTATATCACTCTGTACTACTTTACAACACTTGTCAACTCATCCAAACTGTTTTTAATGTCCATATTGTTTTCGAATAGAAATATTAAGACTCTCATCTTTGTTTTTATTGGTGACATTTTACATTGTAACGAATTCACGAGTATGAAATGTAATAAGTAATGACATCTTAATTTAGTTAAGAATATTGCCAAAATTGAAATACAATTATGATTCTTTTAAATATTGTACTTATAGTGTGCCAAAAATATTTGAAAATAAATGATGCTTATTAATTTATGAGTATATTACATTATATTGTTGATAAAAATACTTTTGAGTAAAAGACACGTACAATCATTAGTAAACATGTGATAATGATTTAAAAATAATTTACTTTTATGTTCATAAAGAAATGTCCACAGAAAAACCAAAATCACCCTATACAAGATCATAATTAGGACGGTAGTGACATACGGGTGCAAAGGGTGGACGATGATAGCAAGATCCGCAGAGATGCTGGACACACTTGAGTGAAGAGTGTTAAGTAAAATTCTGGGGCTCGTGAACGATGGCTAAACTTGGAGAATAAGATACGATGATGAGTTGTATAACATTTATAAAGCTCCCAGGTTCTCTGTACATGCTAGACTGGGCAGGCTGAGATGGGCTGGGCACGTGCAGAGAATGCCATCATCACGAATACCTAAGAGGATCCTTGAAGGACATCCGGCCGGAAGAAGAAAGGTCGGTAGACCTAGGCTGCGATGGGAGGATGAGGTGAAAAAGGACGCGGCCCAACTAATACAAGTGACAGATTGGAAGGCCGCGGCGAGAGACAGGAGGAGTTGGAGTAGAGATTGACGGAGGCCAAGGCCCGATATGAACTGTAGAGCCATCGAAGAAGAAGAAGAAGTTTATAAAGAAAATACCTATCGAAATATTTTATTGAAGATCGATGATACAAATCTGTTTCAGGTGTATATTTATTAAAAAACATTTATTCTTGAGATTTTATTACAATTCACAATTTAATTTAGCATTTTTAAATTAAATAAAAATAATAACACATTCTTTCTTTATCCATTTCGTTTCTAGGCCTTAATTTTTCTATTCAAGTTTTAAGATTTTTTTTTGTCTTACCTTTTATAAGAAAACGTCATTCGACCTATTTTATGGAACGTTTAAAAAACGATATTTTGAATCAAAGTCTGCATTTGATAAGTTCATCAAAGGGTGGGTATCGAAAAATGAGCAACATGTTAAAATGTATTCATTATTCAGCATTCGTTTCTTTTTATTATATGTTGTCATGTATATTTTATTTTCATGTAATGATTTTTCAATGGGCTTTACCTTTTTGTTTATACATGCATAGTACAAACTAGCCGGTATATTGTCACGTAATAATTTATTTCAACTAACCAAAAAGTAATTGAAGTAGCATTAAGTGAAAACAAGGGATTTAGAAAGTGGAAAACAAAGGGAAAGAACCAGCAATTCTCGGTTTTGAAGACATGTGTCTTACAGGAAACAGAATATTGAATAGCAATTAGAGTCATTAGTTTGTCCGGTTAATTTGAAATCTTACTCTAAGAAATCTGCACGTTTAACTGGAAGTCAAAGATACGAGTATATTAATACTCGTATCTTTTAAGTGTTTTTTTTTTAATAAATTAAGAAATTTAGGTAATATTTACGAGTATAGTTAAGGCATTAACATTGTGGAGGTTTAAAGACATTGCAATTTGTTTTATCGAGCGCTGTTTATTCCACTTTTTGTAACGGTATAATCCTACCGGTTTCAAGGCTATCTATCACCTCATTATAATGAGAGCACATACAAGACTTGTTTGTGCTACCCTGATGATGAGGTGAAAGCCTTGAAACCGGTAGGGTTATACCGTTACAAAAAGTGGAATAAAGAGTGTTCGTTAAAACAAATTATGTACAATGAAATTAAGGTATTAAAAAAACTGTAAATCTACTTTGCAAATTAATTTCAATGATTTTTCTCATTTTAAAAGGCTGGCAAAACAAAGTTATTTTTGTGCAATTCACAAAAATAAAATTCAATAATTCACTCCTGTGGAACACTATTTCAAAAATAAAACTGTAGTTTGATAAAAAAAAACAGTGCCTTCCACCACTTGAACGACATTTTACGATTATTTTCGTGAGATAATCTTCTCCTTATGTACACAAAATAATTTCGCGATTTAATTCTGTATTTCTCAATTAGACAAAGTGCCTCGAGAACAAGGATTACCACTCGAAACAAGTAGGCTTACATCATATTATTTGTAAAACACAAAAAATATAACAAAATGTTTAACAGGTTTGTCAATCGACATTTGTTGGATAGGTTATTGAACTATTTATTCGATATATAATATACATAATATCAAAATAATTTATTACATATTAATAAATTATTTTGATATTATATATCTAATAACAATATATTGTTTTGTTAGTATATATATAAGCAACACAAGGGTTCTTCAAAGAGCCAAATTTGATAGAGAGATGCTGACAAATATTAAAATCCGAAAAGTGTCCTACTTGGGTCATGTACTTAGAGGAGCAAAGTACAATTTGCTGCACCTGATCATCCAAGGCAAAATAGAAAGTCTAATAGGTGTTGGCAGGAGGCAAATCTCCTGGCTCCGTAATATACGTGATTGGACTGACATAAGGGGCGTTGGAGATCTTTTTCGGCCTGCCGGGGACAAAGATGTCTATTCTCAAGTGATATTCAACGTTGGGGGGACCTGACATGACACTGGGAAGAAGAAGATATACTAATGTAGGTTAATCACGTAATATTAAACTACTTTCAAAGAAACGTGAAGTTATTGAAATAATTATTTTACAGTGGTTTTTTTATATAATTTTAAAAAAATTTATTATTCATTGTATCTAGAAAATAAAAAAATAGGATTTTTTTTATCTTTGAATTCCAGTTTCACTTGCATTTTTCTCCCAGCGAGATATTTCATATTTATTGGACATAAAAAAGCCTCTAATCATTAACCTACATTCTGTCTCCTCCTTTTTTTTGTATTCCACGAATAAGTGACTGAATAGAAATGTGGGACGTGAATTTCTCGTATTTACGGGGTTTCAGCTCATAAAAAATAAAACATTCCAGAATTATATAAATGTATGGTTACAAGAAATAATTTTATTTCAAATATATTGTATTTTTATATACGAGTATTAATGGGTAAATTTGTGGTTCTATTTTTTTATTTATGGCGTGTTTTTTTTTAATCAACTTATAACTACCTCTGTGTCCTAGTTTATAAAACACACTTACCTCCCAATAAGATGATTCGATTAACATTTCCGTTGTTAACTATTTTTTTATAAAAATGTTTCAATACGGACTTCAGATTTCTTAAACAATTTCCTGGCTGATTTTCTTCCGAACGAACGAGCTAACTCTAGAAGAAAACCCTATTTGTACAACAGGAGAAATCCGTGCAGTGGATAAAAAATGTTTTGTTGGAAGAAATTGTCATATGAAAATATTTGACAGGTTGTATTGTATACGACAGTTCCATATAAAGCGAAACAAATGTAGTGCGGACAAGTAACATAACAACGACTCAGTTTTTAGAAAAAAAAATTGGTTATATCAACTGGCATAAGCGCATGAAAAAGATCACGTGTAATTAAGGATCCGAGAATTAAGTCACTTGGCGTTTAAGTGTAATTGGTAACTTGAAATATAATATATGAATTATGACAAGTTTAGATATCATTAAGTTTTTTTTTATAATCTCAGTATCTAAATATCCAACGACCACTGTGGTCTACTTTAATGTCGGGTTAGATTACAATGGATCCCAAATTTAAAGGTTCTCGTCTGATAATTCACATAAAGTTTTTAAATAAACCTTGTCCATTAAAATAAATTTTCATATATTTTTAAGAAATTTTCATATTTTTCTGCCAGGTTGTACTTCATAAAACGGAAGTGTTAAACAATACAATACATTATCGCAAGAGAGAAGGTATTCATAACTCTGAAATTTCTTTTTCCAAGTATTTATCAATTTTGTAATTATTTATATTCTACAAGTATTTGGAATATGAATGTAAAGGTAAATAAATAACAACCTATTTTCAAATTCGAAAAAAATAGACCCAAATCGTGGTTTATGACATTCAAAGCTACTGTTCTTTGAAAACAGAACACTACTCAATATTCTTGGCCAAAAAAAAACTACATGAGAATGGAAAATGAGATCTTATGAAGAAAGTTAAAAATGAATTAGGTAACTTCTTATTGCCAGCGATAAAAGGTCACGAAGGTAAGAATGGAACGGCCATACAAACAGATTTTAGTTAACACTGTTAACAACGATCATTATTCAAGTCTAATAACACGGAATAAGGCCACTTTGTAGACCGAGATAGAGACTTTTACATAATGTGCAGCCACATTTTAGAAGGTTAGGAGAAGAGAAAGGCTGAAAGAAGATAGCGAAGAATCAATCGGCTTGCGTGCAAATCGTTTTACTGCCATCTAGGGAGGTTAAGAAGTCCGATTAGATACTCATATACCTTCAAGAATGGAGATTTAGGGTGGTTTAAAAAAATCATTTACAAAAATATTAAATAATTTTAAGTTTTCCACTAGAAGACATCTGTTTTGGTATTTTTGAAATGCAAACATAAACAATCAAATGAATCAAAATTGTCCCAGCCCCTTTATAGTTTTTTTTAATTGAAAAATAATTTTCAAAAAAGATTATAAATGTTTTTTAAAATTATAATTTTAATAAATGGCGTAAACTTTAGAATTTAGTAACTTGAGAAATAATTTTATTACAATAATTAATGCATTAATTTTTTTAACCCTTTTTAAGCTCATTAACTTTGTAAAGCATGAGGAAACGGACTTTAAGATGTTCCATCTTCAATAATTGACGGTTTGCAATCGTTTAGCGGCTCCATTGGTGGGGATATTGAAAGAAACAACACCCTTAGATGAGAAAAGCTTCCCCCAGATGAGGGGCAATCCCCCTAGATGTGGGGCAACTTCCCCAGATGCGGGGCATTTCCCTCGACCCAGATTACGTGACCCGTTTCGAGAAATGTGAACTCCTCCCAGGATCTTCCGCATATATCCTTTCTCCCTCATCCTTTTTCCTAAATGCATTCTTTTCATTTCTTCCCCACAAGTGGCGCCATTCAATCCTGAGTATTTTCGATACGATAACAAGGAAATGGCAGTCGCTTTCTGGCAGGGAAACTCCGAACAATTTGTAACCAATTGTAAGATAACTTAGATATCAATCACATATTTGGCAAATATGTTAGGCTGGAATAAAAACAGTATTTTGGTGGAAAACAAATAAGTAAGAGATGGATTTATTCACCCTTGATTTTAAGTAACTATCTTCTTTCCATTATTTATTTTAACTTAGCTTTTGTAATAAAACAGATGCTGTGATTTACATAAGAGCTTAATTAAATCTTTAGAAAGAAAAATAAACAAGGAATTAAATATCTTATTTTGCACCATATTTTAATAGCGATCAGTTTACAATTACTTTTAAGAAGAAAATATTTAGAAAGTCAGACGTTATGTAAAATAACCGTTACCCATCACTTTTACGTAAAAGAATTTAACTTTCCTTTTAACTATAAAAAAGGTTAAGTACTACGAAAATTAACCTTTTCATTAGTTCTACCAGTTTTGTTTAGAGATATATATTTTTCCTAGAATTTAAATAAATATTTTTTGTCATATATTCCATTTACTTTATGTATTTAAGAATAGTTAGTGGACTAGTAAAATTTGTTGTATGTTATAAGCTCTTAAGATGTACCATTTATAACAAATGAACACAAAATATTAAAATGAGCTAATAAATAATAAATTGTATCATATTATTTTATATTACTCTTTCATTGTAATTAGTAACACTTGATGGATTGAATGCCATGTGGCAATCGCTTCCAGCCAAAAAGTAAGATGTGTAAACAAGCCTTTAGAAAAAACTACAGGAACCCTTTTTAAAAAAATCTGAGTACCAACGTGAATCAAATCCGCAACCCCCCGAGATGAAAGACAGGTATCTTACTAATTACACCACGGATGTCATAAATTGTCACTGTAATTTTATGCATTTTTCAAACGGTAATAAAAATTCCCTATGTATGCATAATTTTCAAACATATTCGAAGTGTAAATGAAAATATACGTTTGATGGCTATTTAGGGACTTGTGTTTCACATAGAAGGATGAGGTTGTTTGAATAAAAGTCGTCGAGATCGAGATAAGCAAAGAGAGAAAGTTTATTGAAAGCGTCTGTATTTATAATGTATAGAACGGCGCAGAACATGTCGCTGTCTCGCTTCGCCGGACACATGGTTATTGTTACGCGTTCTATATACATTTCATACTACGGTCTGCAGGAGAGGCAAGAGATATGTCGTTGTCTCGCTCTCGCTGTTCGCTACTAGTGAGTTCAATGGCCGCGCGGGCGACCTTCGCCCAGCGCTGTCTCACATTCCTTACAGTGCGAGTTCAATGACCGAGCGGCCAAGGATCGCCTCAGTGGGTTCAGTGACCGCACGCATGGTCACTACAGCTATATTAAAGCGAACAATTATAAACTCCGATGGATATATTCAAATTTACAATTACAAACTTCGATGGATGTATTCAAGTGAACAATAACAAACTTTGATAGATATATCAAATTAACAATTACAAACTGCGTGACCGAATCGATACATGGAGAAAGCAAAATATATTATGTGCAATAAACGCTGCAGTGTGCATATCTCTCCTAGCTGTGCAATAATTCAATGAGCAGGAAATCGTCGGAGGACTGCGCACAGTGCAGTTGCATTAAGGTCTGCAGAAAAAGCAGAGATTGTGAGGTCGTTTAAAGCTATAAAATTCACTTTTATGTATTATTAATAGTAAAGGTATAAGGGTTGTGGATGATTAAATCACTGATGATGAGGAGAAAACCTTGAAACCGGTAGGGTTATACCGTTGTATAAAGTGGACTAAACAGTGTTTGATTAAATAAATAACAAAGAATATTATTTGTGTTTCTGTCAAGACTCGTGCGAGTTAAATATTTATTAACTTTATTAGAATAACATTCATAATTTTCATCTTCTTTTGTATGTAAATTTAAAAGACATTTCATCAAACGTTTCCACTTCAATTTAGGTCATATTAGAATATTCAAAAAATAAAACTTTGTTGCTCCACTAATTAAATCAATCCCCACTTCACGTATTTCTACCTTCTTTCTCGAGATTTTCTGCAGTGCAATGCGTTTTTTGTCTAAGAACAATTTTTCGGAATCCGCGAACCTAATATAAGATACAATTTTTTTTTTTGATAAAGTAAGTTTTAAGTTTAGCACACATCACAACAATTATAGACAACAATGAATTTAGAAACATTATAGACACAAAGCTCTTAACAAAAAAAATGAATGAATAACTATGTAAAAAATGCAAAAGAATCACCATTAAAATTTTTTCTTCTGAATAAAATTGTCGAATTCATAATAAATATTCATACAAAATATTTTTATTAATTTATTATAATTGAAATATATTTGTCAATATACCACACATACTTTTGATGTGGGTGGTTCATATTAACATGCCACCAGTCTGATATAAGCACTACTCTCCTTACAAACCGGGATTATTCCTCCTTTAGAGAGCCTCGGGATAGAAGGAAGAAACACGTGTAGCGAGAATGAATAATTAGTGAAATAACAGACAATTTTTTTAAGTATTAAAAATATATCTTGATTTTTTTTTTCAAAACTTTTTTATGTTATTTTACTCTTTCGTTATATTTTAATTTCCTTAAATTTAGTTTATATTGAAATTCGTTTGCATTTTGTTGTTTTCTTTTTTTTGCTGAAGTTTTGAAACAAATAAGGCTTAATTAAATTTTTATTTTGTATTATTATAACTCAAAGTTAAAAATGATTTTTTATTACATTTTGTATGTTATAAGTTTTTTAAATTTATAGAATTCAAATTAATGATAAGACATTTATCTTAGTTACATGTATACTATCACACCATTTCCCTGTCGGGGTAAGCCGAAAGGATAGAGCATTAGACTTTCATATATCAATGTACATTTTTAGACTCTTCTACATGTATACACGTTCTTACATACATTCTAATATTTTTCTGACTTCCTACGTTTGCTTTTTTCAAAATGTCATTTACTTGATCCAACCACACTTTCAATATTTTATATTAAATTTGAAAATTTCAAGACAAACTTATATTAAAAAAATATATACCAGAAACGGCTGAAAAAATCCAGCCTTAAAAAAAAGGTATTAGGCGCTTTTAAATTATTAATGTTATCAATTTATTTCAAGAGTTTCAATGATTTAAAAGGTATAATTTGTCTTATAATTTGGCTTTTTTTTATACAAAAGAAACTGAATTTATCGTAAGAGTCAGATTTCATTCAGGAATTCATTTAAAGTAAATATTTACCATTTATTTTGTTAAGAAAAAAGTAACTAAATGCCCATATAATATATATTTGAGCCAAACGAATTCGCATTTGAGTTTAACCTTAAATAAAAGCGCTCCCTATTCCGAGAAAACAAAACAAAGTTTATCTCTGTGGAAAAAAGCAGAAAGCTAAATTGCGCAAATATTTTTATTTCTTTGTTGGTGAAACTGAGAAAAGTATATTGTAATTGGTGATTTAAATATATTCGCTTTTTTAAGATTTTAAGAATGTATTAATGTATTATTCGGTTTTCTATAATTTTTGAAATGAGAAGAAGATATAAGAATTGAAGAGAATTATCGAATTATTATATACATATTTATTATTAAAGTTAAGGAAAATGTATCAAAGTTTGTATTTAAGTGATTTTTTTCTTTTTGTAACTTTTTGATGTTTCTTTCTTTTTGTAACTAACTATTTGAAGACATTACAAATGAATTTATTTTCGTACATAAATTACTTTATTGAATTTATTACATTCTTTCTTTATGCGTTATGAAGACATAATAAATCAATGTAAAGATAAAATTAATTTGTTTAACTAAGAGGAAGAAAGGGGCATTAGATGGTTTGGACATGTGGATATAATGAATGACGAATGAATGACTAACAAGAGCAAACTTGTCATGAAGTGGACCAGATTTTAAAAGACTGTGAAGTGAGAAGTATAAACAAAAGAAGATTGTGCCTGACGAGATGCACGAATGTGGAAGATGCAAATATTGTGTAGTTGTATATAAAAGTATGGAGATCTGATCTCACTGTCTACCTTAAAAGGGATACAACGAGATGATGTATTTGTATGTGTACTCTCTTATTATTGCATTTTTTCCTTTAACAATTATGGAAGAAATCAATCTAGTGTGGGTGGATTGCTTTTATATTAAAATACCATTGAATATTATAACATTTTAATATATAAATTTCTTTGAACGAAATAGTTTTTTTTTATTAATATTACAAACGTGAAAATATTTTGACTGGAGGCAAAAATCGTTGAAAAAGTAATATCGACCAGTTTTAAAAATATAACAATAAAAAAATATATTTACGTTTTGACACATCGATTGCAATAGCAAAGAAATAAACATAAATATTTGCATGACATTTTGCAGTTCAATTGTCATATAAGAATATGTAACATCTTTTTGGTTGCAATGTGCCAAAACAACTGTAATACAACACACGAAGTGCCAATACAACTGTAATACAACACACGAAGTGCCAATACAACTGTAATACAACGCAACACACATCTTATTCTTTTGACACAAAATCGCCTACAAAAATTAAGTGTGGGATTCTAAAAAAACGATTCGGAAATACTATAGATAACACTTAAATACAACATCAAACCTACCATATATTTAACTACGAAGTGTAAAAGGCAACTAATACTTCCGACTTATTGAACGAATTTATAAAATAGTTGTTAAATCAGAAACCTTCATGGCCTAGTTATAATACATTAGACTTTAATCCGGGTTCGATTTCCGTTCTTGTTCTGTCTTGTAACACTCCTGAAACTCTCTGTAACACTATGAGGACTGAACCATATAAATTAAGAGTGTCAGTTCTTGTACTTTGCTGATTAGAAGCGGAATATTCAGCTCCAGTCTAGAATTGTTTCTCACAAGCTAGACAATTTGACGTCGCCACGAACGAAACTGGGAAGATATTAACAACACCAGTACAGAAAATTTACCAATTAGTAGCTATCGCCCTACTTAATATTCGAGTAATGTTGCAGCTGATATTGAAATAAGAAAATAAGTTCAGAAACGAAGATACCCCTTATACGAGTATAGTCACCAGCTAGCATTGAAGAAATAAAAATATAAAAATTATTTTATAAAGAGAGCAAAAAAAATTAAAGATTCCTCCGGATAAAACACGTTTTCTTAAGTGGCAAGAAAAAAAACACCTTATGCCGGAAAAAGCTCTCGGAAACGATGCCACCTGGAGACCAACTGCCTTGGCCTAGTAGAATAGAGATGGGGTAACTATACACGCAAAGTGAACAAAAGTAACAATCAATATGATTCACAAAACATGTTTTTCAGAATATCGGGATAACATACTCGGGCCAAACCTGATTGACGCAAATTTAGAGGGATCTCTGTTGGACACTGCTGGAAACACATGGTAAAATTAATATTTGGTGGTCCGAACACGAAAATGAGTGAATAAAGGGTTCAATACTAGAAAAATAATGTTGAACCATTAAAAAATATGTTGATGAAGCTGTTTCAGTTTAGATTTTTGGCTATTTGAGTATTCCTGTATGCACAATATTCCGTTGTATTTCTTAGTCAAAAGTCTATTTTTCATTGATTTTAGTCATAAAAGTGTACTTTTCGGCTATTTGAGTATTCCTATGTGCACAATATTCCATTATATTTCTTAGTCAAGAGTCTAGTTTTCATTGATTTTAGTCAAACAGTGTACTTTTCGGCTATTTGAGTATTCCTGTGTGCACAATATTCCGTTATATTTCTTAGTCAAGAGTCTAGTTTTCATTGATTTTAGTCATAACAGTGTACGTTTCGGCTATTTGAGTATTCCTGTGTGCACAATATTCCGTTATATTTTTTTAGTCAAGAGCCTATTTTGTATTGATTTTAGTTACAACCGTGTACTTTTCGTCACTTCAACTTGTTCATTTTGTAATTGTAACAGTCGTATTACATTTCATTTAAATAATCGATTTCTTTTTGTTTCATTTCATTTAAGGAATCGATATTTCTCGAGTAATATTTCTTTGTCTGCCTATTCTGATTATATATAACCACTAAACTAGTTCGTCCTCCCTTGGTTAAATTATCCGCGTTTTATTTACCAAATTTATTTTTATAAACATATTCAGATACGGAGAAGTTCCTAATCTAATGGCCGACTTTACCACCTTCCTATCCTTACACTCAATATGCTATTTTTGTAATATTTTAAATCTGTCAATAATAGTGGCTTTGAGTCGCGAGCTCGAGCGTCCTTGAAGAGTGTTTGTTTTCTAGCCTTATTAATAAAGAAATAATATTTTATCACTAATCATTGGTCACATAATTTATTGACCAATTTAAGGTAAAAGCGGGTTTTGCGGTTGCGGTTTTCAGTATTAGCCATAAAACCAATTTAAGTTATGTATAAACCAAACCAGAAAGAAAGGGTCGTCGCTAAATGTTGTAATAAACAAATATAAAGTAAATCATAACATAAACGTATTTGAAATACAATATAAACGATCAGACTGTTTTTCTTTTAGGGTGAGCAGAGACGTTATTTTCAAATACTTCCTATCCCTAATATATACATTCATTCCCCTTTAAAACACCAATTTATAACTCCACTTAAAATATGAATTATTAACTACCAATTTACCTTTAAAAAATTTGAAAGAAGCACTGCTGTTGAATTTCTCTAAAACATTTTTCACTCAATATTGTATTATCAATTTTTATCATTATTTCATCACTAAGGGAATTCTATATCAAATAAATATTATATTCATAAGAACGTAAAACTGGATCTACAATACATAAAAACCATCAAGTATTTTTTCTTTTGGAGTAGGTAGAGATAACAGAGTGCCAAACCCCCATTTTACGATATACTTCTATCACCTTCTCCACATCCATTAATCTTCTCATACTGTCCCTTTTGTTTCCTTTACTCCTTAGCTTTTCTTCTTTTAAAATTTTACTCAATTAATCCAACCATATTTTATCAGCTAAGCAACGACTTTCACTAATGTTTTCACTAAAAACATTGTGATAGTCTTTCTTTACTCACCCGTTCAACTCACATTCATCCTTAAAAATTACAACTCTTATTCTACCATACATCGAAACATCATGTTATCTTCTAAGTACACATTTTTCTAACATTTTCAATCCTATCCTATCAGAAAATTAACACATCCATGTTACACACATATCAATGTTGCCACAACAACGTTTTTGTGAACCAGAACCATTTCAGCAGAACCTTTTGTTTCGGTTTGTTTCGAATTGCAACTATTTTTTTAGGTTATGATGACGACGTTTCAAAAACTTTGCAGTTTTCATCTAAAAGACTCGTTTGTAAATAGCTTTGCTAAGAAGATAAGGGTGTGGGCTGAAAAACATCTGGTGTCCCCGTGGCTGGGTTTGCCCTATATTGGTGGGGTGTATTTTGGCCGAGGGGATGCTATTAGATGAGCCCAGACCTTTTGATAGCTTCTGCGTCTGATGTATTGTCTGCAATTTATGTGTTTTTAGAAATGTTATTCAGGTGTGATCTTGTACATACTATGTTGCTGTCAATAAACCTAATATTTATTTATTATTTATTTATTTATAAAAACTGAAAGTTTAAGTAACGTTGGCATCATCAACCGGTACAACACTCCAACCGGAAAACGCTGTAGACAGTCTGCGAGAGTCGTTTGCTTTGTGCGAGGCGCCTGAGGACTGGGATCGGGTGGGACCGTGAGGGGGGAGAGCCGTGTGTTCTCGGGCTGATGGCGTCTCAGCGGCTAGATGTATGAGAAATGGTCTGCGCGCTGCAAACATGCGTCAACATGGGCAGGGGGCTTAGCAGGATCCATATGTCTGTGGCATTTGCGGGAAGGAGTGCGCATCCAGGATCAGACTGTTCTCTCACAGAAGATCACACGATTGATGTGGAAGAACGGTTCAGGACTGACGTGATTGGAGTGGCGAAGGGATCATCGACTGCGAGGCCCGGCAATGATGATGACAACACTCCGAAACATCTTATACAAATAATCTTTCTGGTTGGTTCGAATAGATTACCAAAAAGTTATAAGGCTAATTATACTGTATACAACAGGTTAATGCTAATAATATACAATAAGAATAAATGAATGAATCTTGATATAATCGTTCATTTTGAAACAGCACAATGAAGTGTTGTGTATGTCGCCTCAGATCTTGTTTTTCACAAAAACAGCGAGTTCGGGAAACTTGTAATAACGTTCCGGGAGTCTTTAGATTGAATGTGGGAGAATATTCACAAAAGGTAACTCGTTTAAAAGACGCAAAATTCAGTCTACGTTCTGTTTTTATGAGCCGTTTTATATTGCCACTGACGCGGCCTGAATCCGAAACAATGTACTTGCGAAAATATAAAAGGAATGTTTTGTGACCAGACAATTTGGGGTTTCGCTTTCGGATAAAACGACTTCTTTATTGCGACGGCACTTTCTAATGAACCAATTGATGAAAATATACTGCCTTACTGTCATTTAGCATAATAATACGTAACAACTCTACGTTGAAATCCATTTTTAGGATGGTTAATGTTTCTTATGTAAGATTATGATCTTCATCAGTCTCCATTCTTTTAGAGTTCCAAAATGTATTCATTACCAAAACTTAAATGTTGTTCTTATTATCTCTGCAGTCAAAAAACAGTTGAACCGATTACAGTGTTATTGAAATGTTTATGTAAGATTCATGTTTAACCTGAGAAAGTACGATTAAATCAATTCATATCAGAATATATACATATACACAATCACTCTTTTTATCTGGCGGGAAAGGCAGAGAGGAGATAGTGTCATACTTATCTACATAGCTTCACATCCTTAGCCTCTCGTCTATAAACCTTCACATACAACTTCTACAGTTTATCTGACTACATTTCCTTCTTTCTGAAAATCATTCACTTGATACAACTTTTCTTTGTATTTCTTTCTAACGCTTTCCACTCACATTTGCACTAATCTCGTATATTTATTTTGTTAGTCTTTCTTAATTCATTCATTCCACATGCCTAACCATCTCAACGTACTCTTCTTTAAATTACTTAATACATGACCTTTAATGCAAAAACACACTATGACCGTGAAGTGAAAACGAAACAAAACATATATGCAGAAGCTACTGCGTATCGTGAATATTCCAATTTTGAAATACCCGTCACTTGTTTGAGTTCTGATTCAATTAACGATGTAAATGGTGAGTATAAGCAGTTTTGATTCAATTGACGATGTAAATGGTGAGAATAAGCAGAGAACTATCCAATTCATAAAGAGTTCCTCAACGAATTAACATATTTAGGAATCCCGATTTAGAAGTTAAAATTATATATAGAACGCATCGTTATTATATAACGAAATTTTAATACCAACCGTTGTTTTGTAACGGTTGTTTGTTGGATATCAAATACCTAAAATCAAATTAAGTAATTGCCTACGGGAAGTACAAAAAAATATATAAAGTATTTTTGTCAGATATAGAATTGGCAACAGTTTATTCAAATTGGCCTTTAATTTTCTAAAATAGACAATCCACAATTAAACTGACGTTTACTTTGTCTATTAATGAGTCACAGGGACAAACAATGAAAAAATTGGATTATTCTAACCAGAGCCAATATTTGGCCATGGCAAATAATGTATATGTGGCATTCCAATGCTAAAGCGAAAATTTGAAATCGTCCTCAATCAAGGGAACTTTAAAATTGGACCTAACTAAGTGTTCATTAGGAAGGTTACGTACAAAGCAATATTTTCAAAATAATATCCTATAATTAATAAAAAAATCCTATTTAAAAAATTAAGTGATGAAAGAAGAGTAATATAAAATGAAATTCGTAATGTAGTTGAGATGCGACCGTTCAAAAGGATGTGTGAAAATAGATTAAAAGATAAAGTTAGAAATGTCGCAATAAGCAAAGAATGGGAATATATGAGAAACGAGTAAAGATAGAATGAAGAAGAAAAAATGTATGACTGAAAAAGAGTAGCTAGGAAAAGAGGATGTCCAAAAACTGCATGCAAGGAGCATGTTAGACAAATTTTAAAGAAATTACGTTGAAAAGTATAAAGATTAGAAAGAGTTTTATGAGACGAATGATTGTGGTCCAGTCGATGGACACCTTTAAAGATCGGAATCTGTGGCACTTGATCATCTGTGCTTACCCTGAATGGGATATGGGATAGAATGTAAGGACGTGTAACAATTACAAGTATTGCGTTAATGTTTTCGCCCATCCTAGGATGGACGTTTCAGCTCCTATAAATATAAAGTTGCTTAAGGCCTGGAGTTAAAAAAAATCGTTACGCACAGACATCTTTCCCAACCAAACAGAAAAATTGTATTAAGAGATAGTGAAAATCAGATTGATTTTTTTTTAATTGGGTGACAGCAATGATACTCGTCACCCTTGAGTCGGAAGGCAGGCGTCTTGACTAGGCCAAGGAGGTCGTTGCTATGTATTCATTTTTACTATTTAATTTTTTTACTGTGTGTTATTACTAAAGGCTTACTCTAGTAAGAAGTTATCCAACAGTCTAACCGTGGTAAGGAGTTGAGCTTATTCGAGAGTATTGCAAACATGAACGATGATGGGTCGCGAGTTATGTGCCTATTCTTAAACTCGAAGATTATTTTGTCCCCCCTACCCACGAATTATGCAAACGGAAAAGTTGAAAGAAATTTTACTTGAATATTAAAATTCATCTAATTTTTTTTATTTTTGTGCTTCTATTTTTACGCGTTGGAACCCAATTTAATTTTAAAATGGTTTTAGTATGTTGTAAATTTGAAGATTGCAACATGGTAATAAACCCATCAGGTTGAATCGTATACATGAAAGGATTTATTCAATAAAATAATTAACTACTTTTTCATTAAACTTATTTCAATATTTGTTATTCTTGTATGTTTTTAATTACGAATACGTGCGTAATTAAAGTACGTGCCAAAAACACAATTTTATGAATCAATCAATCATACAGAAAAATAAATAATAACATAGCTTTCAAAAATAAACATGTGAATTCAAGAAATGTACAGGCATATATATGTTCGTTCCACTATGCTGTTTTGTTATTGAGATCTGTATTAAATTATGTTTGTCAATTATTTTACCAAGTCCGCTTTTCCTAAATGTTTATCATCTATACAGACACATCTCAAGAATTCCCAAATGATACATTTTGCAAACACAACGACTCCATTTATTACTTTATCGTGGAATTCTTTGTTGTCTTGCCCATTGTTCTGCCAAGGACATCTGGTAAGTATGCCAGCAAGGAGATATTCCATACTCCTTCGCCATTTACGGTTGCCAGCACCGTACCGAATATAGTGTAAACATTAATAGCCGAGACAAAGGAGTGAAATATGCCAGTAAATCGTTTATAAAGAACAATTTTCGGCTGATGTGGCAAAAATTGAAGTA
Organism: Odontocerum albicorne; assembly: GCA_949825065.1. NCBI lineage: Eukaryota > Metazoa > Arthropoda > Insecta > Trichoptera > Odontoceridae > Odontocerum > Odontocerum albicorne. The sequence continues at coordinate 39,606,657 of OX463845.1, read as the reverse complement.
AAATGTGCAGGGACGTTGCACCCTCATGTGTTTTGATTATCATGTAAGAGGGCGATCAGTTTGTCGAGGCGCCTCAAAAAATAGGTGAATAAAAAAATGTTAACTAAAAAAAGAAAACATGAGTTTGTAATATTGATGTCAAAATTAATATTTTATCAGTATCAATGCACAATATATGAAATAGAATAGCCCATATTTTACTATTTTTTTTCTTTTGCTATTGTTTTATGTGAAATTATTTTGTCTTATCTTGTTATTAGTTTTTGAGAATTTTGAAGTATTTTTGAGCTACTAACTAAATTTTAAATTAAACTTCATTTCGTTTCGTTTATGTAAATTAATTAGGTTAAAATATTTTGAGTTGTTTTATGTCTTGTTTCTTTGTCGTTGTTTTATGTCTTGTTTCTTTGTCGTTGTTTTATGTCCTTTTTCTTTGCCAATGCTTTTATATATAATGTAGTGTAAGACATCTATTAAGTACTAGTTAACCAGGACAAAAAATAATTTTAAAACTCAATGTTAAAAATCGGATCATTTTTAAAACATGAAACGAAGTATTTCGTAATTTTTGTTCTATCATATTTTACTGTGGACTCAATATTTAGATACATAAGAAATGGAATATCAAGAATTGACATATTTCGAATAAGGTGATGAGGGTGTATATGGTAAAGCGTATTCAATCCTCGGATAATTATAGGTGGAAAATCGACACTCCTAAATGAGTAGGGCGTATAATACGAGTACTTGTATAGATTTTTGAAAACTAGGATGAGGCAATCTGTCAACCTATTGAATCTAGTAGTTATACAAATCGTCTTCATTGATAGATAGTTCATAAAAACGGAGTGATTTCATAAAAATAACTTAAATCAACCTTCATGACGACTCACAATTCCTCAGACCTTCGTGACTTAGTTGGTAAGACACATGCATTCCAATTGGATTTTTCTCTCAGACCAATCTCCCGGACCAGAATGTGACCTTTTTTTATTTTATCAGGAATTTATTTATTATTACACATATCAAGAAATATACGTAATTTGCAAAAAAAAAAAACAACCGGTAATTTATTTTTATCAAACACTGTCGGTTTCAAGGCTTTCACCTCATCTTCAGGGGAGCGCTAACAAGACTAAATGCTGTTCGAACTGGTACCGATATACACGCTTCAACGGTTGGAAGCGGGGGGGGGGGGGTGAGGAAGGCACGGGACGATTTCGGCCAAGAGCGAAGAGATTTTGGGGAAATAACTGTTGTTCAGATGTTCCGATCGGTGTACTGACTTAGAAATTTCTAGGGTCTCTAATCTGATAAAAATAAATTACAATGTCTTTAAACCTCCACAACGTTAATACCTTAACTATAAACAACAACACAGGTAATTTAATTTGGACATAAAATTTTAATGGATCTGGGTTTGTTGCCTTTCATTTGTCGTATCCCCAGTAAACCAGGCTTTTGCCTGTATCTCACTGAGGATATTTAGCATGAAAAAATAAATCGATACTTCTTTCCGATTTTTGATTACACAAAAACATAACCCCGTTGCACATTCTCATCAACCTGGTAAACAGTGACACTCAATTACAACTGGAAATATCATGCGAAATTAAACTCGTCACACATCATCACTCCAAAAAGACCAAAAATATTCATCCCACAATATACCGCACACAGTCATAAGAATAAAAATAAAAAAAATATACAGAAACACAAATCAACAAAAATTAAAACAACATGAAGAAAACCACACTCAAGATCCCACACAAATCTTTTCCACACGTCATTCATCCTGAAAACCCAAGTACTCAAAATCCTGTCGCAATAACAACCACGCTCCGATCGACTGTGTTTTCCTCCCTTTACCTTTATTGAATTCGGCACGCCATTGTATGTCATGGGAACCAAATAAGCATATTTCGTATGGGCAAAAGAAGTTTTAAATCTAGGGATGGTGAACATTTCATTAGTTGCCATAAAGCTGCTGCCTCAAAATAAGAGATGCCATAACGATCGCCAACATCCGAAGAGGAGGTGAACTTTAAAGAAAAATAAGTAATTGATAAACTACACATCATGTTGAAATGTCAGTAGTTTATCCTACTCAGTTCCTCTTTATCCTACTCAGTTTCTGCTGGACATGCTCGGGTATAACTCCTTGAGCGTAAGAAGAGATTTGCGTCTCTTGGTATACGTTGTCAAACTCGTTCGAGGAGTTGTGAGCTGTCCAGCATTACTACAAAGATTAGCGTTAAATGTTCCTAACAATTACACTAGACTGCGCCGGCAAGAACTGTTCTCAATAACATACGCAAGAATGGGTCTTCCAGCCGCTATGCCTGTTGGAAGGGCCTTAACTCTTCTGAACGGGACTGCTTCGGATATTGACATATTTCATATCACATTACCAAAAGCAAACGTAAATTTTCTTCTTAGATTGAGCGCGTTAGAAGGCACTCATCAACATGCCTAAATGACTGTGAATATATGTGTGTAATATGTTTGTGTGTATATACTCGTTTGTATGTATATGCATTATTTTTTATTTTATATAATTTTTAAAACTTTTTTTTTCCTCTATGTAATTTTTCTTCTTTTTTGATGTTTTGTATTTTCAAAGTAATTGGGCTAAGCCTGTTTTGAAAAAATAAATAAATAATGAGCAACAATATTTTCCATTTAAGTATAGAGGCGAAACATTAACTTGCAAATATTCTGCAAAGTATGTTTTTGAAACGTTAAAAATGCACGATAAGCATCGTCAAGGGGGCGCCCACACATGCTGCTTTGTGAGTTGCACCCCATAAAGAAAATAGACCCCGTTTAAGAAATATCAAGTGGGATATCAAGTTCGATAACAGACGCCAATATCGCCGAGAAAAGACGTTCAGCATTCACTGCAAATGTAAGATTTATACCCGTTTCTCGTTTCTCTGCGAGATATTTCAAGTCTAAAATGATTTAAACACAAATTACGGTTCAATAAATTCCGCCGCGAGGCACAAATGTTTGGATAAAAAATCGAAACGAAATGTAATAAATTATTATTTACGTTTACTTTTTCGTTAAAAAGTTATATTTTGATCAAATATATTTCATAATTTAGTATAAATATGGTTTGGCCATGGCACATTTTTAAGTATTGGGTGTTAACATAAGTTGTGTCCGTTTTTTTTCCAATTTATAATGAGCACCAAAAGTAGAACCAAATGGTAAATGTTATATGTCACTCGAAAGAAAATTTTCGGTCTAAGCGGTCTTCATCGAAGTCTACTGGTCGTCCGGAACGCTCCATGTCTTTCAGATCGAAATTACCGTCTTTGAAACACAAAAACCATCGACGAGCTGTCCTTTCATTCATAGGATCTTCACCGTACACTTTGCAAATATCGCGAGCAGCTTTATTCTTTCGATTGAACGCGAACAGAAAGAAGCGTTAAAAATGCTCACTTTCGTCTACTTGACATTCCATTTTGAAGGCTTGTAATCAAATAAAATAATATATGTAACGTAAAAGCAAACACAATATCTTATAGAGCAGAAAATTATCTTTCGAATGACATATAACATTTACCATTTTGTTTCACTTTTGGTGCACATTTTTAAATTGAAAAAAAAAACGGACACAACTTATGTAAACACCTAATATAAGGGAGTTGGTAGACATTGAAGTACTGCTACTTTTCCGCATTTGCATACGTTTAAAAAAAATTGATAAGTAAACCGCATAAAATGTATCAAAGAAAGACGGATTACATAGAAATATTTCTAGATCTTCCAAAATCTGAAAGTAGCACATTCAGCTTAAGGTGAATTATAGATCATTCAGCCAGAAGAGTCATTTTGCAATAGTGTGAGTAACACTCTCTATATTAAATAACTTATGTAGAGGTATTGGTTTTAGAATGTCACACGATTGGTTCACGTAGAGCACACGTTTGTATTGTTGGTTAAATACTCGGTGATAAGAAAAACACTACTTTGTCGAAATTAGGAGTGCAATTTTTGTCTAATGTAATGTATAATTAGAAAAAATTCGAAAGCTTAGAATGTACTTTGTTATAACTTAAAGTTTCCTAGAATTTAGTATCATTCCATCCACTATTATTTTAAAACTTCAATATTTGGCATTGTTATTATGATTCATTAATTTGTTAAATAATCCTATATTCATTTTATTTTTATGTGCAATCTAATTAAAACTGACGAAAACTTTTACTTCATAATCTTGAAAAATTCCATTATTATTACTTAATGTTTCCTTGAGTCTGCCATGCTTAACCAATGAATATGTTAAATGAACTTACTTTAATTTTATTTTTATGTGCATTACAATTAAAGCTGACATCATTTTTAATTTACAAAACGTGCGTGTTCATTTCAATGTTTGAATATAAAATATTATGTTTATATTTTTTTGCTTTTTCACTTCATTAAAAAAATAAAGTAACAAGTTTTTGTAAACGCACTGTTACTCACACTATTGCAAAATGACTCTTCTGGCTGAACGATCTATACATACATACCATCACGTCATTCTTCTGATCAGGAAGGAACACCAAAAAATCTTATATCAACACATATTCTTTGCCTTTTCCACTCCCATATATTTCTTAAACAACTCCTACAATTTATTTGATTTTGTACGTTTTCTTCTCTCAGAATATCATGACTTCGATCCAAATATACTTCCCTTGATCTTCCTCTACGACACCATCCCCTAAAAAGTATTTTTTCATTCATTTGTTCTACATTCATTTGTTCTACATTCATTTGTTCTACATTCATTTGTTCTACATTCATTTGTTCTACATATCCAAACCATCTCAGATTGCTCTTTTTGATCTATCTTAACCCTTTTAATCCCACGGGGCCGATCATCGGCCCCAATTGATTTATTGGAAAAAATCCAACAGGGCCGATCATCAGCCTCAAAGTTTTCATACAAGTTTTTATGTTGAATATATATTTTTTTGAAACTTTGAGAATCAATTACTTATAAAAGAATGCATTTAAAACTAAATATTAACTGAGAAAAAAATATATAAACGACAGTTGTCAAAATATGCTGAGATTAAAGGGGTTCATACATCAGACTCAAGCCAAAATTAATTCCTCTTAACTTTATTCCTTATTATGTCATATATTATCACGTTCATGTATTCTTCTCATTAGATTTTTTTTTCACATTTGCGTTTAACTTCCATATATCAAGTGATTAATCAATTTCTTTAAAAAGGAAAGAGTAAAATGAATCATTTTTTTCAAAACGAATATAATCGTAAGTCCAAAGAGATTAAATCAAAATCAATTAACCATTTTAAGAAAGATATTGGAGATACTTTAATCAGCAACAAAAAAATGAAGAATTATTCTTGACCGGTTAGGTGCCTTAAGCGAGTTTACTCGCTTTCTGTTGCAGTGCCCGTGGGGCTGGCCATACAAAATAAGCGAGTTAAATCGCTCAACTTTGTACCTATTTCTAGCCAATGTCTAGTACTAATTCGAATAATTTAAAATATGAAATATAAAGAGACATCTCTTGAGATGATGAATAAATACTATAACTATCTGTGAGATATTTATCCTCAGTCAGATACTGGCAAAAGCCTAGTTTACTGGGGATACGACAAATGAAAGGCAACAAACCCAGACCCATTAAAATTGTATGTCCAAATTAAATTACCTGTTGTTTTTTCGCAAATTATGTATATTTCTTGTCATGTGTAATAATAAATAAATAAATAAAAATAGTATAACAGTTTACAGAAATTATCGAATTTACATAGATTTACCTAAAAGCTTCGCATGACAGTCGACATGTGTCTCTAATACAGGGTTGTCAGTTTTGCGTTTTACTTATTTAACCGTTGAAATTCGAATTGATTTTATAGTTACATTATTTACTTTCCGTGCGTTATTAAAATAATTAATATTTTCGTATTACATGTACTTTAAATTTCATCCAATATTTTATTAATGTATAATATGTTTCCGTATTTTCGGTGTTAAGTTGTGACAACCCTGACATTTTGTGAAAGTTTTAGTTGTGTTTTTCTAAGTGAACGGCGGCACAAACGACACATAGTGTACATATTTGGTAAGTGTTCATAATAACCTTTGAATATATATACAAAAAAGATAATTCTATTAGGTTTTATTTTTGCTAAAAAAATCACGGCCCTACGGGATCAACCATACTAATACCTTGTGGCACTTAAAGGGTTAGATCAATACTTGCAAGTTGAATATTGTATAATCCGTATGAATTAAAACAGATGACACAAAGCGTTGAGTTTTGTAACTATTGAAAGTAAAAACCGAATAAATTTAAGTACGTGTTGAGTTGGTCAAAATACTTCGAGATCAAAATAGTTGAAAAATTAATATAATGTTGTTTGTTAAACAATCTTTTGAATTTTATAGTTTTATAAATTATAAAATCAGCAACAAACTTCAAGGGTGGTTTTAATGGCCAAGAGTGTTAATTGAGGGGGGCAGAGATTGTTACGACAAAGTAATAAAAAAAGAACAAAGAATTAATTACTAATGCATGTATAAACATATATACGAGCCGTGATAAAAAATGAACTAGTTTTTTTTAAATTTCGCAGGCTGTTTGTTTTTTATTGTGCCTATATTTTGTACGTAATGTGATCCGAAAATGCCAGTAAAGTAAAAAGGAAAAGTAAACCAAACGATTGTCAGACCCGCACTCCTCTATGGCTCCGAATGCTGGACGATGTATAACTCTTACTCTAGGTAACTAGAAACTGCTGAAATGTGCATGCTAAGATGGTCAGCAGGTGTGTCCCTAAGAGACAAAATAAGAAACTCACGCATTCGTGAAAGCCTGGGTGTTACAGACATCAACAGCAAGATGGAAGAGAGGCGATTGAGATGGTATGGACACGTTGGACGCAGAGCACCCGATCATATTGTGAACCAGGCAATCTCCATGGATCTTCCTCGAATAACAACCAGAGGAAGACCAAATAATTCATGGGTGGTGCAAAAAGATAACCTGATGCAGAGGCACGGCCTGGGGGACGTAGTCCGGGACAGAAGAGCATACAACCTGAGGACGAGGAGAGCTGACCCCAACAGTCGCAGACAATGAGTTGGGATGGAGCCAGGGAGAGAGATATTTTGTACGTAATTCTGTATGTGATAAATATTTTAATGTTCAATCATATTGGATGGGTAGTTTGTGTTTGACATTTACAATGCATTTTGACACGTTTGCGATTTTACCATTATAAAAATGACTGGACACAGTATTTGTGTTAATTTTTTACGCCCGATCCGTACGAACCATCTCAGATAGTCATTCTTATCCTACTCAACACATCAGTTTAAAATTCATATTCATGTCAAATCCCTTCATTCCATATTTTATCACACATTTTTACCTCAATTATTCTTCTAAGTCATTTATTCTTACATTATTTATAAAGCTGATTCCTGTATTTTTCCACGTCTAAGTTGCATTCAAAGATGTTACGAAAATACTGTCCAAGTTTCAATTACTTCCATAAATCAAGGTGGATACTAACTGAGTTAGTATCATATTTGAATATTTAGCAAATGTTATATTGGCAAATGCACCATTGACCTAATTCTACGTTGCAATATCTCTCGTAAACATGCTTTCCGAATAGCTGTAATCCTCAATTTGTTTTAGTGTTTCATTGTTCATCCATACAATTTCCAACACTCATATGATAGCACTTGTATGCAGAGGTTATGTTTTAAAATAATTTTTTTTTAGTGTTTCATTGTTCATCCATACAATTTCCAACACTCATATGGTAGCACTTGTATGCAGTGGTTATGTTTTAAAATAAATTTGTTTTAGTGTTTCATTGTTCATCCATACAATTTCCAACACTCATATGATATCACTTGTATGCAGTGGTTATGTTTTAAAATAAATTTGTTTTAGTGTTTCATTGTTTATCCATACAATTTCCAACACTCATATATCACTTGTATGCAGTGGTTATGTTTTAAAATAAATTTGTTTAAGTGTTTCATTGTTCATCCATACAATTTCCAACACTCATATGATATCACTTGTATGCAGTGGTTATGTTTTAAAATAAATTGGTTTTAGTGTTTCATTGTTCATCCATACAATTTCCAACACTCATATGATAGCACTTGTATGCAGTGGTTATGTTTTAAAAAAAAATTGTTTAAGTGTTTTATTGTTCATCCATACAATTTCCAACACTCGTATGATAGCACTTGTATGCAGTGGTTATGTTTTAAAATAAATTTGTTTTAGTGTTTCATTGTTCATCCATACAATTTCCAACACTCATACGATAGCACTTGTATGCAGTGGTTATGTTTTAAAATAAATTTGTTTTAGCGTTTCATTGTTCATCCATACAATTTCCAACACTCATATGATATCACTTGTATGCAGTGGTTATGTTTTAAAATAAATTTGTTTTAGTGTTTCATTGTTTATCCATACAATTTCCAACACTCATATGATAGCACTTGTATGCAGTGGTTATGTTTTAAAATAAATTTATTTTAGTGTTTCATTGATCATCCATACAATTTCCAACACTCATATGATATCACTTGTATGCAGTGGTTATGTTTTACAATAAATTTGTTTCAGTGTTTCACTGTTCATCCATACAATTTCCAACACTCATATGATAGCACTTGTATGCAGTGGTTATGTTTTAAAATAAATTAAGAAAATTAAAAAACCTTTTTTCAATTGCACGATACAATAATTATTATTAATAAGCCCGTGTCCTTTCCAGCTGGTAATACGAATAATATTTCAACTCTCATTACAATCAATCATTTTATTGAATAGTTTTAACCCGAGTCAATACAGAATATTTTTTGTTAGACGGATCATTGTCATTTTAATTTTAAATTATTTGGTGACACAGAGAAAATTCAAATTCAATATTTTTAAATTGATGTTATCACAAATACAATGTAACTCGTAAAAAGAAATGAAGTGACTTAAAAAAATTCAAAGGAAATGTTCAAAGAAAACGCAAAAAAGCTTCAAGTAAGAAAAACACTCATTCTAAGAAGAGATCGGAATGGAAATAAAAAGAAAGAATATGAAATTAATTGAGTTATAAGGGAGGAGAAATCAAATGGTACTTTGAAATGTATACAAGGACGATTTATTTTGTACCTTTTAAAGCAGAATGGAAGTTAAAATATTAAAATTCAAATTGATAGACCTTACCGTTTTAACTTTGTTGAGTTATATTATTCGAGGAATATACTGAATTAAACATATTTCTTTCACCCTCTAGTTCTTTGATCAACGGTTTTTACTCGTTTAAATTAACGTTCAAAAAGACATTGTAATTTATTTTTAACAAACACTGTTTATTATTTTTAACAAATACTGTTTGTTAAAAATAAATAACAATGTCTTTAAACCTCCACAACGTTAATGCCTTAACTATAAACAACATTTCAAAAAGACATTTAAACAACAATTAAAGGAAAAGGTAATAAAAATTGAAAGATATTTTACGGTGATCGAATATAATTGACACCCATTTCGTGGATTGAAAATGCATGTGTGTGTAAGCTGATCCACTTCAGTATTTTATAAGTTGTTTCACTTCAGCAAGCACATAGTCTCAACAGATAGTTACTATGGCAATGAGAATAAACTTCCAAAATCGGTAGCTTTACCTTGCTGCAGCTTTTCGCCAGGCATATATAGGTTTTCTAAACAGGTATTTAGTGTCGCTTAAAAGCACTATAAAAACATGATATTTGCAATTTAAAAAACCACAAAATTGATGATACAAAATTCTCTAAGAATAAACCAATGTGAATCTACCCTCGGGCGCCCACTTGCTTAGCGCCATTCCAAAACGTTAGACAAAGAACACTGTAAATCAAGTGGTTTTTCAACATTCATCTAAATTTTGTTAATTGTAAATTATGTACTATATATATCAAAGTTTTTTAGCTCAAAATAAACATGTTTTATATAATCGCTAGTAAATTGTGTTAAAAAATCTGTTTAAAATTTGCAATGATTTATCTAACATTGATGATAAAAATATTCGAATTCTTAAAAATATTTCTCAGTTACAAAAATATTTCATAAAAAAGTGAACTTTAAAGAAACAGATACACTCAATCTCCGAAATTTGATAAATATAAAATTCTAAAATATTGAAATCCTGGAAAAATTTCGTTAGTAAATACTCCACCAATGAGGCCATTTCACGGTTTTCCTATTTAAACAAAAAATAAAGTCAAATATTAGACTTATTTAAATTTTATATATTAGTCCATGAATGAAAAGGAATTGAACATTTTCGGCAAGATAAGAGGGGGGCTTCGGGACAGTTAAGGACATTACCCAGAAAGACAAAATTTTAATTTGGCACATATTTCTCTTATCTTAGCTATTAATAATTGATTCAATAATGTTTATACATAGAAATAAATGTTATATTTCTTATTTTTTATAGTTTGTTTCTTATAAACGATATTTTATTTAATTCAAAACTTCAAGTTTATATGTAATTTATTAGAAAAAATCAAGTTTGTAAATAGAAGTTTACAGGAATAAATATGGAATTTTAAAATATCAACCAAAATCTGGAACAGAGAAAAGCTCAGTCGTCCAAACACAAAATTATTTCAGATGCAGAAATAAACTGCATTGGAGAGTAAAGAAAAGGGAATTTTCCACATATTGTATAATTAAAAATACTCACTACAGAAACAATATGCATAAACCTTACTTATATTTAAAAGAGTACAAATGTTTTTTACTTACATCAAGCGAACGTCTTTATTTCAATTTTTTTTAAATAATTCTATGGTTGGTTTAATGAGATAACAACCTATCAAATAAACCTACCCCATTTTGCAATGATCAATTAAGTAATAAAATAAAAAAAAAAAAGAATAATTGTTAAGTTGTCAAACAAATTCTTTTGGTGACTACAACTTTATGGTATAAAGTACATATATTTTTTTATGAAAGGATAGAGATATACACACAAATAAACATAGATATTTTATATCAGAATACACTACGAAGCTGGGGATGAGGGGGGATGACGGTGTGAAAACTGGTGGGTTTCCACATATACGTTCGAGTATATACCAATCAGACAAATAAGTAGTATGCAGATAGATGAGGAAGTAATATTAAAAAAAAGAACATGTCCACCAAATCAGTATGTTGGGAAATCGTAAAAAAAATTAATTGTAAAAATATCTGAAATCCTTAAAATCGCTTAAGGTGAATTGATTTGTTGTTTAAATCGAATCATAATAATTAAAATAGTTATTCTACAATAGTTTAAAATATGGACATGATCCTTTTTGAGTGAACAATTCCACTTTAATAATTTTTGATTGAACGGGTCTGGGACATGATGTTTTTTGTTCGATTTAAAAAATATTTAACAAAAAATAATTGGGAAGAGTAATTTATTTCCATTTTGAATCAAATCAAATAAGTAAAGTGTTACAAAATAAGAAGAAATATTACTATTGGAAATAATAGTCCAACTTCCAAAACTAAAATAAAATAATTCGTACAACAACGGTTAATTTTTTTTAACGAAACGCAAAAAAATAAAACGAACTCTTAATCAGCAAGGCTTTTCTACTTTAGGGTTCATGAGGGTGAATAAATTTATTATTATTTTAACTAAATAAATAGATAGCACATATTTTGTAAGCTGTATGTCTTGTTTCTCTATCAACGCACTTATACATTGTATATACACTGTATATTCCAAACTCCGGACTTCAAAGCCTGTGAGTTACCCCAGATACATACCAAAGGATATCAGATGGAGAAGCTATATTGGAACACAATGACCATATTGCACGAAGAGGTCAGGTTGTCTACAAAATCTCTAGGGTATCCAAGATATATATTAAGGGATATTGAGTAGAGAAAGTGTGTGAATATACGAGTATATAGACTGGATCACAATAACACGATTTAGTATTTCATAATAATTTTAAAATATTGCTCAAGTACTACTTATTGCATAGGTAGTCATTTATGAATGTCAAATAAATCCAAATCATTGATATTGGTCCTACAGAAAAAAGGAAAAACACATTCTGCAATACTCTTTACATTTAATACTTCTTTATATCTCACATTCATCATCCTATCGTGTAGCTCCTGAGTGAACATCGTGACTCCCATCTCTGCACTCCGCGGCTCAAAGGCGAGTTCTTAAGGCTGGTCCAGTTTCATCTCTCACGTGGTCAATCGAACATATTTGAATTATTCATCTTGTGCGTCGTCCTTCCACGCTTTCAGTAACCATAAACCTTTCCAAACTGTCTCCTTAACCACGAGCAATATGCTCAAAGAATCGAAGGACTCGTTTAATGCATATTGTTGACATTAACATGAGTTAAACGAGTATGACACATTTTAAATTAATTTTATTTCAGTTTTCTTCCAAATCTTAACACTGGCATACATTTTCTGAACCAAAACTGAAATTTCCGACCAAGCCTAATAGTTATGATTATCGAGTATTGAACATCTATGGAGATATCTCATCCTTGCTTCACATTTTTTTGTACGAAATCATTAATATTCTGTTTACCCACTAAGACACCTGCCGTACTTTCTTTATACAAGAAATATCGAATGAAAATGGTTTTCATGGAAAATATTCAGAGATATAAATCACTATTTCATTGACAGATAATCGTCTGGATTTATATTCTTAGTTTTTCCCAGAATAACTCATTGATATATCTATTTGTGTTGAGAAAATAATAAGAAAGTCGTAAATAGTAAAACTCATTCGTAAAACTTTCGAGTGCTAGAGAAAAAACAAGTTTTATCCAGATTCTGCTTAAAACCAATGTTTACATTTTCATAATGGAATACTTATATATTAAGTAATCGATTTTGCAACAGTACCAGAGCTTACACCACAAAAAGTTTAAATTAATTGTTACATTTTCATCTGTTTAATTCATTCATACATAAAATAATCACGTCGCTTCTCTGTTGGGGTACGCAGATAAGACAGATTGCCAGGCTTTCCCATCTTGACACAAATTTCACCTCTTCCAAACAACTTCTCATACAGCTTCTGCGATTTTCGTACTTACATTTCCTTCTTCAAAATATCATTCACCTGATTCTACCACATTTACCTTGGTCTCTCTCTACCACGCATACCACTCACACTTGCTTCATATATATTGCCTTAATAGTCATTTTTCATTCAAATCATCAATCAAAATATGTCCGAGCGCTCTTCTTAGTAAAATTAAAACTAAAAAAACATAATTTACTACCTAACCCATATCTTGAGTTATACAATACAATAAGAAATACCTAAAAGTCCTGTATGATTTTAAACCATCTTGTGGATGGAAGACGCTTGTGTGTATATTATATTGTGTACATACTGTTGCACTTCAATTAGCACTCAATTTTAACAGATAAACCCTAAGTTTCGATGGTAAGGAGATCAAAGTTCTAAAACGATCAGCAAATTTCATATTAAAATGACCTAAGAGTTAATTTAATCCGCAAATGAATCTGCCAGGAATCGAATCTTGGTGTTAATGCTTACCGTTACATCACAGCTGCTGACAAATCTTGAGTTATACTCTATAGGGGAATGATTTTATTGCCAGGAATCGAATCTTAGCGTTAATGCTAACCGTTAGATCACAGCTGCTGACAAATCTTGAGTTATACTCTATAGGGGAATGGTTTTATTGCCAGGAATCGAATCTTAGCGTTAATGATAACCGTTAGATCACAACTACTGACAAATCTTGAGTTATACTCTATAGGGGGATGATTTTATTGCCAGGAATCGAATCTTAGCGTTAATGCTTACCGTTAGATCACAACTGCTGACAAATCTTGAGTTATACTCAATAGGAGAATGGTTTTATTGTCAGGAATCGAATCTTAGCGTAAATGCTAACCGTTAGATCACAGCTGCTGACAAATCTTGAGTTATACTCTATAGGGGAATAATTTTATTGCCAGAAATCGAGTCTTAGCGTCAATGTTAACCGTTAGATCACAGCTGCTGACAAATCTTGAGTTATACTCTATAAGGGGATGGTTTTATTGTATGCATGCTGTTGTTATTCTGTTTTGGAAATTATTCGCTGACAATTCTTTCACTTGTTAACAATCTTCGCCATTGTGACGTCGACGTGTTGTAGGCTGTTTCCGTTGATTTTGTGGTTGCGATTATGTTAGGTTGATATCTTTTCCTACTCTCCACATAAATTCTAGCAAAAATATAATTAATATCACTTTTTCTAAAAAATATTAAAACACGAAAATTAATTTAAAATAGCTCATTGCATAACTTGAAGCAGCACACAATTAGTAATAAAACTTAAATAACAATTTATATGTTGCCGTTTGGTGAGCAGACTTTCCTCAAGAATGCCAGAGATTCAACCCCACTATTACAAACTGATTAAAAAAATTATACAAAAAACGACTTGAAGAATATAAAGGCAGTGGTTGCAGTCATTCGAATAGGAACTTACTTGCGTCTGCATATGTTTAAAAATATGTATTGGTAAAATAAATTACCAAGAGAAGACGAATGACAAAAAAAAAAACACTGAAGATCTCTCGAAATATGATAGAAACACATTCGACATATCGAAAAATCTACATAGGTTTCTTGGTGGTTTGACTTTTCTTGGTAAGTTTTCTGTGATATTCTTAGTAAATTAGTGTTTTTAACACATGCATACTTTAAGAAGTAACTTATCTAATGACCGCAGCCATCACTTTACTATCATAATACTCAATTTAAATATATTTATTTTGTAATATTTTTATTCGGTCAAAAATAGTAGATTTAAATTTTGAGTTAGAGCATCCTTAAGATAAGTTTGTTTCCTAAACGATGCTTTAGAAATTGTCCTTTTATTTTCAGATCTAACGATATTTGATAGTACAAAGTTTTGGATGAAGTTTTTTGTATCTTAGAGTGTTAATACAATGGACAGGAAGTAAGAGTTGAAAGATCACGAGAGGTGGATGAGTGTGACAGAAGAGAAGAATATCTGCTGCATACTAATGGCTCGGGAGTGTTATCGGCAGTTTAGGTAAGTTGAGGCTAAATCGACAGGGTCGGTGCTGTAAGAAGCTATTTTAAGTTATGAACTGAAAATAATATTGTAAATAAAATCAATAAATCAAATAGCAAAAGAGGCAGAGAAATTATGTATATCTAAGAGATTTTGAACCCATTAAAGATCTGTCAAAGCACTGCCCCAATTAAGAAACACGTGATATCACAATCTGTATTGAGAAAATAAAATATCATCAAAACAAATTTGTTTTGCTCTGCTTTGCATAGAGCCAAACCAATAGATTGTCGTGTAAAGTTTTTTATAATTGTGGCTTTTTTATAATTTTTACATTACATTAAATGACGTTTTACATTACATTAAATGATCGTATTAATAAGTGAAAAACATGAAGACCTGCAAAATAGTCTGAAAAGGTGGAGAAGAATCTTGGAGGACAATGGATTGAGACTGAGCAGAAAGAAAACAGAGTATCGGTACCTACCATTAGAGAACACAAATGCTGTCTCTCCCGTTATGCAAATGGATGGAGAAACATTACCAAATTGTGACTCCTTTAAGTATCTTGGGTCACTCATACTCATGGAGGATGTGCAGCAGATGTAACACATAGAATTAGTGGGGGATGGATGAAGTTTAGATCAATGACGGGAGTTCTATGTGATCCGAAAATGACAGTAAAGTCAAAAGGAAAAGTATACCAAACGATTGTCAGACCCGCACTCCTCTATGGCTCCGAATGCTGGACGATGTATAACTCTTACTCTAGGCAACTGGAAACTGCCGAAATGTGCATGCTAAGATGCTCAGCTGGTGTGTCCCAAAGAGACAAAATAAAAAACTCACGCATTCGTGGAAGCCTGGGTGTTACAGACATCAACAGCAAGATGGAGGAGAGGCGATTGAGATGGTATGGGCACGTTGGACGCAGAGCACCCGATCAAATTGTGAACCAGGCAATCTCCATGGATCTTCCTCGAATAACAACCAGAGGAAGACCAAATAATTCATGGGTGGGGCAAAAAGATAACCTGATGCAGAGGCACGGCCTGGGGGACGTAGTCCGGGACAAAAGAGCATACAACCTGAGGACAAGGAGAGCTGACCCCAACAGTCTTCGCAGACAGTGAGTTGGGATGAAGCCAAGGAGAAGAGATTAAATGACGTTTTAAAAATAATTGTAATATAAATCACGCTAGAAAAAATAAAATGCTTATGAGCACTTTATAACTACATAATCTGATATATTTTATATAATGTTAGTAGAGTTTCTTATATATTTGTTATGTAAACAAAATAATTTGTTATGTTATTTCTCCGTCAAACTTTATTAATTAAATCACTATGAATATTTAAAGTTGATTTTAACTCAAAAAATTATTTAAATTTCTCGTATATCCCAAACTTGAAAAAAAGCACACTTTATGAAAGAATACTAGATGTCATCAAATTCATATAAACATCACTTATATAATTCACATTATTTGTAGGTATACAGAAGTATATGTACATTTTTATTTCTGTACTCAAGCTCTTAATAAATACGTTACGGAGTAAAAGAACGTGCAGGATTTAAAATGAACAAATGAGTATTGAGATGATTTGGCAACTTACTCGTAGAAATAAGGAATGGTAAAAAAATTATATATTTAAGTGGTATAGAAGGTATGAAAAGTTCAAAGTTACCTATAAAGAAGGCGCAAGAACAGAGTTAATCAAATTATATGAAAAAAAAAACGAAAAGCCTTCGTTATAGTAGAATATTTATTGCGAGGCATATGGACAAGCAAGACAAAATATAATATATGAGCCAGGATAGATTGAAGTAGAGATATTTTATCTATACCTACCCCAAAAGGGTCTTAAAAACGTTAAATGGGACGTCTATTGGTCACAATCGGTCATCGAGTTTAAAACTAGAAGCTAAAAGGTATGCGTTTAGTAGTTTCAGAGTCACCCCTGCTGGAAATGGGTAAGGGTTCAGGATATATCTGAGCGTAAATAATGAAAATCGTCAATTAATTAATATCCATCACAACCAAATTCTAATTTTCATGATTTATGAAAAAACTGTCGCAAACATATACGTTCAATTTCAATCAATATTTTTTTTAAATCTTTTTTAATGAATAAATTAAATATAACAGCAAAAAGGATGCTGAAAATCGAATGTAGAAAAAAAAGGAACGAATTAAAGCAATATATGTGTATAACTCAGACATTAATTCAATTATTGTAACGGAACTGCGTATCTTAAAATCACATAAATTAGAGTGAGTCCATTAATTAAAGATAAATGTCATATTGTATTAATTAATTCGAATCGGCTATTATTGTATAACTGTTTGATAATGTACCTTTTCTGTGCTGGCACACTTTAATTATAAGCCTTCATAGGAGTGTATTTCGATGGGACGGGTCGACGTTTTAATTTAAGCTTTGATTCTTTTTTTTCGTATAAGATAGCTGGTTTTTTGTTTTTATAGTCACTATCTGTCTGTTCATTAAATGGTGTTATCGTAAAATCATTTGGTTTAACGGGAAGAATTTTTGAAGTAATCTTTGGAAGGTTGTGTTTCCCGCCAAGTAGACTCGCCGCTATTTCAAAGAAACATGTAAGCTCTCTCTCTATAATGATAGATAAAAACGAACCTGACAATCAAGAAAGTATCCACAGAAATTGACATCTACAGAAAAAATGCATAAGACTTTTTACTGTATTCCATTTTCGTTGAATACAGTAGCCTAGTGGATTTATTACTATGTATTTTTGCCTCTGATCTCTTCCAGTAATTCATTTGTCTTTATTGAAGACCACTCTGGAACCCTTTTTGAAAGAAACTGGATTATGTAGAGATTCAAACCTGTAGCTCCCGAGTTAAAAGGCGGGCTTCTTAGAAACTAGGTCATGGAAGTTGTAATATTTTTAAATAAAAAAAAAACAACCCGCGGCTTGCGAGCTCAGTTGCCGGTGGTTGGAGTGATCAGGTGAAGATCATTTTAGTATATTTTGATACTGCCGGGCTCGAATATTTATGTTTCAGTGACCTTTGACTTTGTATCCTATCGCTATACTTTGTTCAAAATCCCTCCTAACTGCTCCATTTTGTTTGAAAATACTATCCAAAAGGAGAATTTCTTAATTTTACCCAATGTTTCCTTGCTAACCTATATATCGCATATTCTTTTCGTTTCACACTTTTCTTTCACCATTATTTTAGATTCAGATACATGTTTTCTCAGATCAATAACGAGATGCTCATGAAAGCTCAATAATTTACTTCTTCTTCTAGATCTTGCGATCTGTTTAAACAGGATTTTAGTTTTGGTCCTGTGACGAAGATGTCCAACTTTCTCTCCATCTCTTTGGTGGACGTCCCGGTAGTCGATGACCCTCTTGAATCTCGTGCATTACAATCTTAGTTTTTCTCGCGGGGTCCATCCTCTCAACGTGGTCCCTCCAGAATCCCCTTCTCTGCCTTATCTATCTCACGATGTCCTCAATGTTGCAACTTCTTCGGATTTCCTCATTAGGTATCCTATCTCTAAGGGTTCTACCTACGATAGGCCGCAGCGTTTTCATTTCTGTTATTCTGAGGAGGTGTTTTATTCTTATAGAGTCTGCTCTTGCTTCGATTCCGTAAGTTATAACAGGTTTTATGCATGTTTTGTATATTCTGACTTTGCTTTCCACCAACATGTGTTTATTGTCCCAAACAGTGTTCCTCAGGCATCCGGAGATAACTGCTGCTTTATTGGTATGTTCTTTGACTGCATTATACAGATCGTTGCAGCTAGATATCTCCACACCCAGGTATTTAAACTTCATGACCTGTTCTCTGGGTTTATCGTCCACAGCCAATTTGCATCTAAGAGGTTGTCTGGATATTGTTAGACATTTTGTTTTGCTGACAGATATCGTCATGTTATATCTCTCAGATGCAAGATGGAACATATACAGCATTCGTTTTAGATCGTCTTCGCTTTCTGCTAGTATAGTTGCGTCGTCAGCATAGCATACCAAGCTGATGATATTTTTGCCCATCCTATATCCGAGATCAAGAGATGTGACCTCTTCTATGATCTTGTCTATGATCAGATTGAAAATAAATGGACTGAGACTATCGCCCTGTCTGATTCCTGTTACAGGAAGTATCTCTTTAGAGAGCTCGCCATCCACTTTAATTCTTGTTTTGTTGGTGTTTAGATCTTGTATTGTTTTTATTATGGATGGCGATACACCCTTCTCCAACAGGATATCGACAATGTCTTTTAGCAGCAATCTGTCAAACGCCTTAGTCAAGTCGACGAAGCACACAAAGACTGATTTGTTGTAGTCTATAGATTTTTCCTTTATCTGTCTTATGATGAAGTATAGTTGCGTCAGTTGTAGATCTGTTCCTCCTAAACTCTTGTTGTTCCTCCCATAATAATTAACTCAAATCGTTGTTAGGACTATATTTGTTAAATTGCATACTTCACGTCCTCGAAATTTTTAATTCGCGACATGTCATAATTTATGAAACTTGTGGTGTCGAGACCATGTGCTTGCCTTGAAAACAGGAAGATTAAAATATTATGAAATACTTGAATATTTTAAAATACTAAAGACAATAAGATAAGGGTAACTACCCTTGCAGTCAGGTACATTTTTATTCAATGACAACATTGTCACGGGGGACCGAGGTCGAGATTGGCACCCCTGCCTTTTCGTACTTCCTGGCCAGGGGGGAGCGGGCGCTAGCTGGCTCGCCCCATTCCGTGCAGAACGTGGTGAGATTCAGACGTTGGGTCCGACACTGCTCTCCCTCATATATCACAGAACTCCAGGACGCCATTTTGATTACGGGTGAATATTTCCTCCTATTTTTAATGTGAATTTTGTCCGCACATTTTAACCATCGCTCAAGTTTAACTCTAAATTGTTATTGGAATCTCCCTTGCTAAATACAACACATTTTTATTTTCTTGCCAATTTTAAACTTTTTCTTGACATTCGTCAAGTTTTTTTTTTATATTTTTTTTCTTTTTTCTTTTTTTTACAATACAATAAACTGTTTCATTACAAATTGTTCTTGTTTAATTGTGTCGCCTGTCCCAGCGAGAAACTAGAGAGACTTATTCAGAGTTAAGAGAACCCAACAATACCCCAGAGACCTAAAGAGTACTTGTCTCGTTAAGAAGCCGACTGACCTGTCCGGCCCTGTCACCTTGGTAAGATTGATATTTGGTGAATTGATTTATGTAATCAATTGTGTACATATAATTCTTGTTTCTTAAATTTAGCAAAAAGGCGTGACATAATTGGCCCCCGAACGCGGGGCAGAAAACTCTGTATCTCTTGATATCTCGCTAGACAAGGCTTTTATTTATAATTTGTTTATTTTAAATAATAATTTATTTTCAGAAAAGTGTTTTTATATGTATTTTTTTGTGTACGACCGTTTGTTTTCTCTATTTTGTAACCACGTGTTTGCATCATTTGTTTTTACTGCCATTGTTTTTTTTTGTTGTTCTCCCGCGTTTGTTTTCGCTGTTCACGACCACATGGTCTTCCTTGTGCCCATGTGCTACGGGCTCCGAGTTGGCAAGGAGCCGTTTTCGAGTTTTTTCATTATTTGAATTGTGAATAGAATTTTACTTAATCGTGAGAAGAAAAAGAATAGATTTTCTAGCTAACGTTCGCTAAAATATTTCGTTGTCAAGAGAATGGTGTTCTGATTTATTTGAGACCAATCTCATATTAAGAGAGTTCGTGGGTAGGCAAAGCGCACGAAACGCCTATCTTTCGTGAAATAGTTCGCTGTTCAGTTGGCCCAGTCTTTCGGGTTTTCTAGCAAGGATTAATCATTTCTTGGTGCTCGGTTTGTCGAAATATGTAGAATTTCAACGGTTTAATATTACAAAGAAGTGGAAGTTTCGCTTAAGTTAGATTCCTCTTTTACTTAAAAAGATTCCGTTGGAGCAAGTTATTTTTGGTTTCGATCTTGGTTCAATGGCCGAATCATGCATTGAATAGTTTCTTCTGTAATGGATCTATAAACGATATAATTGTTTATAGAGATTGAATTACATTTTGGTCTATAGTCGTTTGTTGTTAAAATGGAGCTTTGGTCAGCCTCGTCCCTCGCGGTTGATTGTAAACACGATGTAGGAAGTTGTTGTTTGTAAATTTGAACTGCGTTGCTAGGAGAAATCTTGTTGGTTTAACAGAACGATCGAGTTAGAAGTGTTGTTTTTGTTATTAAGGTCTTGATTTGCTTCGGTTGAACTTTTGTCCTATTGTTTTATTGTTGCAATGTATCCAATTAAGGCCGAGGGAAGATCTCTTCATTCTGCTCCCCTGTTTTCAAGAAAAAAGTGCGCGGTCAGAGAATTGTAAAAAGGACTAGTGTGGTATTTCGTGGATAGTCAGGCTTAAAAAGAATTAAATTCCACGTGGATTAAGCTCCAGTTCATCTTTGAAAGGAGATGGGCTGGGCAAAGTGTTATGTGCGCCCTACTTTCGTAAGAAATATTCCAATCGCGTAAATGATCCAGTTTACGAATTTTGTTTAGGAGTAAATAATAATTAATATCTCAGTGGTCAGTTTAGTGATTTTTTGCGAATTGTGATAGATTGAAAAGGAGATAAAGGATAGGAGTTCAATGTTTAGAAAATTTAAATTATGGAATGGTCGTGCATAATGGACGGACGCCATTTTGTTTTGCGGCTGGAAATACTGTCCGATGTTTTTCTTTGAGGAAATAGATTCGCATGGTATCGTGTTTTGAAACAGATTAAATAATACAGGAAGTGCGTGGTCATTGAATGACGACAAGTGTTTTGAAATCATAGAATATTCCAGTTGAATAAGAATTGGTTCCTGGCTAATTGAGATCAATCTCACCTGGAAGGAAGGTAACTTCCGTAAATGATGTTTCAATCGCGCTAGAGACCCGGTTTACGGATTTTGTTTAGGACTAAGTAATAGTTAAAATCGCAGTGTTCGGTTTGGTAATTTTCAAAGTCAAAGGCAAAAGGACGAATTGCGTCGTAATTACGGATAGTTTATTTTGATAACGGTGTAGCAGGTCAGGCAGTAAATATTGTGAAAAAGACAAAGAGTGAGAACTAGAAGAAGGCTCTAGATGTGAATAGTATTGCGTCATAGTTATAATTTTTTTTTTCTCGTGTTAGCAGTGGCTGTTATTAAACAATATGTTGGAATAGAGAGAACTGGAATTAAGTTCCAGAAGGATTCTTATAATAGGATATTGCGAATTATTACGCGGAGCTACTGTTGTTATGGCGAGTTTGTGTAGAAAGTATTGCGTCATAATTGTTGTCGTTCGGTAATATTGGCTGTTCTTGTTGACACGGGGATTGTTAGAAAGGGCTGTTGTATCTTATTGATAATCAGTCAGTCGATGCTGAGTTTTCTTACATGCGCTGTTTTTAAACACTGAATGGAATTACGTTTTAGATAAATTCATTTGTTCTCGTATCAATGTCTTTTGATAGAGAAGTTTGTTATCTGGTCTGAATTGAATTTCGGTTGGCTAGATTCCTTTGTTTCTGACAATACATCTGGATAACACGGTTGGTTTCGAAATTCGAATAGAATTTCGTTTTGGAATAAATTCTTTTGTTTTGTGTCGGTGCATTGGGTACAAAGAAGATGGCTTGTTTATCCTGGAAGTAGAAGTAAATAGACTTCCTTCAACTAGCCATAGTTCCTGTGAGATGCAACATTAACCTTCTCTGAATTAAGGTTAAAAGGGTAGTGATTGCCATGTAATCTATAGGGTTTTCCTAGAAGGGTATGGGTCGGAAGACTTTAGGATAAATTGCAGACTAGACAGGCTTATGTATAGAAACAGTTGAGTCCCTTACAGAATATATTCCAAGAATAGAGAATTTAAAATCATTCTTTAGAGCCACCCTTGTCAGATAACGAATTATCACGGGTGTAAAAAGTGATAGCATAAAGATGGCGCAGAGATTGTCTGTTTCCAGTCGTGATTAGTTGAGGATTTGTGAAAACTCTGCTCAGTTTTCGAGCTAATAATTAAGGAAGATAAAAGGTCTCGCCTCGCTTCCTTTTACGTAAGAGCGTGGCCGGGGTCAGTACCAGTTTGTGGTCACCCCATTTGGTCTAAAAAATATTCCTGCCGGAATGCAGAGGCTAAGGGATAAACTGTTTGCCGATCAGGGCGATCATGTATTTTGCTACCTAGATGACATCTTAATCTGCAGCGCAGATTTCGATTCACACATCGCCACCTTACGTTTGGTGTTGCGCCGGTTGAAGGAGTCCAATCTTACTATAAAATTGGCCAAGTCGGAATTTTGCAAGTCAAGCCTTAGGTACTTGGGACATATAGTGGACCGCGAAGGGTTGAGAACGGACCCTGAAAAGATTAAGGTGATGAAGGAATTCAGAGGATTCCTGGAATCCTATGGGATACGAGACCTCTTTTACAACGCGTATTATCACCCGCAAAACAATACCAGCGAGAGATATAATTCTTCAATTCTGACGTGTCTATCCATTTTGGTACAGGACAATCAACGAGATTGGTGCGAATTCTTAGGGAAGATCTGTTCCTCTTTAAACAATACTGTGAGCATAGCCACCGGTAGCACCCCTTTTTATCTGTTTCACGGATTCCATCCGGTTCCCCATGCTTCGTTCCACGACCAACTGGATTCGAATCAGATTGTCTCTTCCACGAGATCTCCTAATTATCTCCAAGGGCTAAATAGAATGGAAAAATTGTACGAGACCATCACTGCTAAACTATTGACTGGGTTTAAGCGTAGCGCAGCTAGGTATAACCTACGCCGTAGAGAGAGACGTCTGTCCGTTGGACAGGTGGTATGGAGGAAGTCCTTTAAACAGTCAAATGCAGGTCGTTACTTCAGCGCCAAGCTGGCACCGAGATTTATAAAGAGCGTGGTTAGCAGGAAAATCTCCAATTCGGTTTACGAGCTGTCGGAGCTTAGTGGAAAAGTGGTAGGGAGATATCACGTGAAGGACATTGCAAAGGTTGACCAATGATAGTCTCGCGATCGGGTGACCGACAGAGGAATATAGCACTCCATGTCATAAAGCTAAGTGAGAATTAGTCCGGATTCTCGTAGTCGAGGCATATAAGAGGAGCAAGGCCAAGTGTTAAATAGAGTATAGCCCCTTTGTTGTTACAATAACGGTAGAGTTATTTGTGTATTTTCTCTTTTGAAATTAGAGAACGTAGCCAGGAGACCAGAAGTCGATTATAGCACTCTTTTGTCTTTAAAAAAAAACGAGAGAGTTATTTGAGTAATCACTCTTTAGAAGCTAAAGAGCGTGGTCGAGTGACCAATATTTGAGTATAGAACTGTTTCTCGTCGTAATAGGGAGATCGTAGTCGAGTATTCTCTCTTTAGAAACTAGAAAGCGTGACCTGGAGTCAAATTATTAAATGTATCATTCTTGTCTTGTAAGAGGGAAGGAATACAGGGGTTATTCTCTTATAAAAAGACGGTAGAAGTTTAGTAGTTGCATATATACTATAAATAGACTATTGAATACAGTATAGCTTAGAATAGACTTTATGCGGTGAGTCCGTCGTCACGCGTTAAGGACGCAAACATATGATATGGGTCCGGTCCTGAGCACAGCTTCTGTGCCCGGGTGGATTATAGATAAGCTGATAGTTGACAGTGTAGTGATGGGTTCGTCAGCGCCTAATTGGGAGTCATTCATGGTTAGGAAAATGGTTCTTAAAATAATTAAATTAAATATTTTGTTATAATACCTTGAAGGTATACACTGTCGATTCCTTGGTGAATGTCAGTTTAGTATGTCAAGTGACGTCACCGGTGCGAATTTATTATTGCACAAGGGTGAATGAATAAGTGGGCTGGCCGTGGGCAATCTCGTATGGATTCATTTCCATATGTTTTATGTATGGGCTGGTATTCAACCCGGTGACTTAACCAAAGAATACCTGGCGTTCAATGAACCTAAGCCTGGACCACGAGTGGCGGAATGCTGAGAGCCTAGAGTAGGATTATATGTATCTCAACGAAGGACTTAGGTCCTTCTGAAGTAAGAATTCATGTAATACATAGATGATTAGTACCGTTTGTAGAAGGTACACGTATTACATTCAGGATCAAATTGCTCTTGTGTAATGCGAGCTTAGGTATTGGGTTACCTAACAGCTGTTGTGGGTTATTTAGTGGTAATTGTTACCTTCTCATTAGATTCCCTATCGAATTATTGGCTGCAGAAGTTAGGGCATTAAGTGAAGAAATTCTTGGAAGTCTTCAGAATTTCGTATTAGGGAAGGATTGTCTTCCTAATTGTTGTCTTATCTGATAAGAATTCGTGATGTATTCCGAACTTCTTGACGGAGAGGTGTACCCTTCCCCCGGGAGTAGCGTTCCAAAGATTGTACTGAAGATTCAGTAGAGTATCCATCGTGGATAATTGCTTTGCACAAATGCTATCGCTGGACGGTGGTCCGCAAGTTTAATAGCAGTAGAATTGTTCAGTAATGCTATGGAGTAGGTGTTGCTTTCCACCGAGTTGAATTTTGGAAAAGATTGTACAGATGGTACAGTGGAGTATCCGTTTCGGATAGTTGCACGTAGCAAGTGTTAGTTATTGGACGGGGTTCCATGATGATAATAACCGCTGATGTGTTCGGAATTTCTTGTTAGAGAGGTGTAGCATTCCACGGTGTTGAAGGGCTATAGTATCGAAGTAAGTCATCTTGTTTACGAATTGGCTCCTGTTGAGTGTGGAGTATATAATTTGAAATAAAAATGATTAATTTTTTTTGTTGTTGTGTAAAATATTATAATGTATTTTGTTCTGTCAAAGCACTCACCGAGTACGGGGTCGCATGGTAGTCTGTTAGGCAGCGCGATGAAAGGTTTATGGGAAATGTGGAGGTTGTAGTGGTGCTGCTGGGAGGAATAAGGATAAGAGTATGGTGCGTTCTCGAATGAACTTTGACAGAATTTATGTAACTGTTACGGTAATTGCCGTTCTATTTTTGTTTTGTTTTGAACTTGTACCGATTTTATGTAACTGTTACGGTAATTGCCGTTCTATTTTTGTTTTGTTTTGAACTTGTGCCAAATTTATGTAACTGTTACGGTAATTGCCGTTCTAATTTTGTTTGTTTTGAACTTGTACCGATTTTATGTAACTGTTACGGTGATTACCGTTGTATTGTTTGCTCTGTTTTGAGTTTTGGGATAAGAGCTCTGGTTACTGTAGTGTTGGCAGCATGCGTCATGACTGGGGGCTGCGTTTCTTGGATAGTTAAATCTCGAAACGAACCCGTGCCCTTGTGGTCGGACGTATGGTGGGTCTCGCTCGGTAAATTGAATTCCAAAGTTTGCTCTGTTTTGAGTTTTGGAATAAGAGCTCTGGTTACTGTAGTGTTGGCAGCATGCGTCATGACTGGGGGCTGCGTTTCTTGGATAGTTAAATCTCGAAACGAACCCGTGCCCTTGTGGTCGGACGTATGGTGGGTCTCGCTCGGTAAATTGAATTCCCAGTTGTTGTTGTTTATCATTGTCTCCTTACTTTGGCTCGGTGTGAATCACCGAGAGGCCCTGGGCAGCCTTAAGAGTCCGGGTTGGGGGAAGCTAGCCTCCCAACCGATAAAGGTTTTGAAGATGGCCTGAGAATACATCTGGGATGGATTGCTGTGTGTCTCCATCACGGGCCTCATGAACCCAAATTAGCGATTGCGATTACAGATGTGTTCTGTCATGCACATGTGTCGGGCTAGGGTAGCTTCGGTTCGGGGGGGTCGCGTGTCTGTCGCTCGGATCCTAGATGACCAAAGTTGTGTAAGTGGTATCACGTGATTCTTGGCTCTGTTCTGGGGGTCCGTAGACGCGTCCTGCTGTCAGCCGGGGCTACTTGCCAATTTTCTATCATGTTTTGTGTTTTTTATGTGTTCTGTCATGCACATGTTTCGGGCTAGGGTGGCTTCGGTTCGGGGGGGTCGCGTGTCTGTCGCTCGGATCCTAGATGACCAAAGTTGTGTAAATGGTATCACGTGATTCTTGGCTCTGTTCTGGGGGTCCGTAGACGCGTCCTGCTGTCAGCCGGGGCTACTTGCCAATTTTCTATCATGTTTTGTGTTTTTTTTTTTAAGGGACTAAGGCTCCACCTATACAGTTACCATTCTGTGTGGTGGTGAATTGTTACTGCAACGGTTGTCCAGACCTTGGAGTCTGAGGAAACCCAAGTTATGTGTAAAGTTCTGTGTGAACTTAAGGAGATATAAGTCCTCGAAAATGGTTCGGTGTGAACCATAGGATATTTGCTATTCAATGTATAAAGTTCTGTCTGAACTTAAGGAGATATAAGTCCTCGAAAATGGTTCGGTGGGAACCATAGGATATTTGTTATTCAATGTATAAAGTTCTGTCTGAACTTAAGGAGTTACAAGTCCTCGAAAGTGGCTCTGTGTGAACCATAGGATATTTGTAATTTGACGTATAAGGTTCTGTGTGAACCTCTTGAAATTTTTAAATGATAGATATTGGCAATTGCGAAATTTATTGTTATCATTGTTGTTATCACTACGCCCGGTAGTGGCCGGAAGTTTGGACCGTCTTGTGCTGTGTGCCAGGGGCGGTCGTATTGTGGAAAGCGCCCGTGATATGGGGCCGCTTTAAAATTTATCGGTTCCCGACTGTGCAGTATAGGGAAGGGCGAGGAAAGGAATGTGTTGTAAAGTGTTGTCTTTGGTGTATCAAGGGAGGTGGGATTCTAATTTTGTGTTGAGCCATGTGGGTGGTTGGTTGGACGGAATCCACATTGAAAGGGGAGAATTTCAGGAATCACCTTTGAAGATAATCCACATTGAAAGGGGAGAATTTCAGGAATCACCTTTGAAGATAATCCACATTGAAAGGGGAGAATTTCAGGAATCACCTTTGAAGAGCAGCTGGTTCATAGGTTGGCCCGTGACCTACAGTGAACCCACTAAAGTCAGCCTTTGGGAGAAGACTGCAGATTTGTTTTATTATTTTGGTTAAGCTGTGTCCATTTCTCAGAATATTGTAAT
Organism: Odontocerum albicorne; assembly: GCA_949825065.1. NCBI lineage: Eukaryota > Metazoa > Arthropoda > Insecta > Trichoptera > Odontoceridae > Odontocerum > Odontocerum albicorne. The sequence continues at coordinate 39,578,487 of OX463845.1, read as the reverse complement.
GAGAGAATGGCTTAACTGATTTGTTTCCCTCTTGGTCAACATTTGATTGTTAGTTGACCTTGCAGTTTAATATTTTATTAATTATATTACCCGATTGTATAGTATTATTTTAATTTCTTGTTGTGTGATTTGATTTTAATAATATTGTATCGATTTCCTGTAATCGTGTACCATTGTGCATTGTTTTGTTTTGTATCAATTCTTGTAATCTTGTACCTTTGTGTATTTTTTTTTTGTGTAAGGAGTTGGGAAGGATTGTTTCCCGCTCCTGTGTAACCGGCTATGTGTTGAAGTTAAATTGTTTAGGAGCCTAGTTAAGGAAAGGTTTACGTGGTTCCCTTCCTCGTGGTCGGTCTTACACCAATTAAGACTACACCTATGGCAAATGCTGACTAGAGATAAATCGGCCACGAAACCGTATCCGGTGAGGGGTACATACACCCCTCGCTCCTTAGAAACATCCCTCGGACTGATGCGTCTGTGATATACGGAGGATAATTTTTTTTTTTGTTTGTTTTTTTTTTTTTTTGTTCTTTCAATAACTTAGGGTGGGGTGTTAGGACTATATTTGTTAAATTGCATACTTCACGTCCTCGAAATTTTTAATTCGCGACATGTCATAATTTATGAAACTTGTGGTGTCGAGACCATGTGCTTGCCTTGAAAACAGGAAGATTAAAATATTATGAAATACTTGAATATTTTAAAATACTAAAGACAATAAGATAAGGGTAACTACCCTTGCAGTCAGGTACATTTTTATTCAATGACAACATTGTCACGGGGGACCGAGGTCGAGATTGGCACCCCTGCCTTTTCGTACTTCCTGGCCAGGGGGGAGCGGGCGCTAGCTGGCTCGCCCCATTCCGTGCAGAACGTGGTGAGATTCAGACGTTGGGTCCGACACTGCTCTCCCTCATATATCACAGAACTCCAGGACGCCATTTTGATTACGGGTGAATATTTCCTCCTATTTTTAATGTGAATTTTGTCCGCACATTTTAACCATCGCTCAAGTTTAACTCTAAATTGTTATTGGAATCTCCCTTGCTAAATACAACACATTTTTATTTTCTTGCCAATTTTAAACTTTTTCTTGACATTCGTCAAGTTTTTTTTTTATATTTTTTTTCTTTTTTCTTTTTTTTACAATACAATAAACTGTTTCATTACAAATTGTTCTTGTTTAATTGTGTCGCCTGTCCCAGCGAGAAACTAGAGAGACTTATTCAGAGTTAAGAGAACCCAACAATACCCCAGAGACCTAAAGAGTACTTGTCTCGTTAAGAAGCCGACTGACCTGTCCGGCCCTGTCACCTTGGTAAGATTGATATTTGGTGAATTGATTTATGTAATCAATTGTGTACATATAATTCTTGTTTCTTAAATTTAGCAAAAAGGCGTGACATCGTAAAATAAAAAATATACGTATTAGAGAAAACTGTGCTAAAATATTTTTTAATGAAATATCCTAGTATGTGTGAAACGAATTTAATTAACTTTTTATGCATTGAAATTCACCAAGACAAGTGCAGTTTAAATGATAAAATATGTCGCCCAAGAGCATTAGACGAAGGGAGAAAATTTATAATGGTGGGTATCAAGGGGGTGTTTTGGACATTTCCCAGACTAGAAATGTCATTTATTAATGTAATGAAAAAATTAATTTCATACATAACATGAATTATAACCTATAAACGGAGTGTAACTGTATAATGAATGTTCATTTTGCTTTTTGTGCGAAAAGTGTTATATTCAAGAATTTATTTAAAAAAATATTGATTTTTTTTTAATTATTTCATTATGAGTCTGACTTATAGGTAATAATTAAACAGTTACATGCATATTCCAATGATTCTATTTTATTGGTATAATTGAAATTCTAAAACAAAGTATTAGTTAAATTCCCATAGTAAATTTTGTCAAAATTATCAATGAATGCTAGTATAAATTTATTCTTATGGCTTTTTTCCTACATACCATCATCTCCTTTTTTATAAGGCATTTATATATCCCGAACAGTTTTTGCTTCCTTTATTAATATGATTTTCTTTCGATGTATCCAAAATGGGGATTCAGATAAAGCAGTCATTAACGTATTTAAAAGACTTGGAATATATGGTATGTGTATGTGTAAAGGCCGTTTGCCATCTTAGCTAATTTCAATAAACTACGTACATCAAAATATACGAGTAAATATTTGGGTGAAGTTATACTTATCCTTAAATTTAAAAATACTTTATACATACAAAAACACCGTTTTCCTGTTGGGATACTAAGAGAGGATAGATCACCAGAGTTTCCTTTATCATCACACACACACACTTTACCTCTTCCCTATCCAAAAACCTTCTCATATACCGATTTCTCTGACTTTTTAGATGTACTTTTTAAAAAATATTCACTTGATCCAACCATATTTCCCTTGATCTTCCTCTCACACTTCTTATTTTACTCACTTTTGTATTATTAATTTGTTTTGTAAGTCTTTCTTTATTCATTCGTTCCATATGCCCAAACCAAAGTATAATTGTTCTTCGTCAACACATCAACCTTAAGATCTACAAACCATTCATTTGATATTCTGTCATACATTATCACCATGTGTATTCTTCGTAGGGCACGCATTTCTATAGCATTTATTCTTAGGGCAGGCAATTCTATAGCATTTATCCGACTCCTTTTAGTATTTTCCCTGTCCGTTTTTTACTCGCATATGTCAAAGTTGATAATGTAATACTTTTCTGGACTATATTCTTAGCAAATATTGATGCAATCTAGTTTAAATTTGTTTGTTTTTGTGCCTCATTAATTTTTTTTTGTACACTAGACGGGGAAAATATACTTGTTAACTGAAGGATATATCACAGCGCGGAGATATACCCGACTATTTTATTCAATAAAATTCACCACGTTACTGCTTGGCCTTGCATTTCCAGTTTATATTTCTATGTCATGGACTCCGAGTTCAAACGTGCATGTTTTTTTTTTCATGCATTCGGGTCTTTCATCAACGTTAGAGTTGTATATCAAAAACTGAAATCCTCATTTTCTATGTTATATTGTGCATACGCATACACTACACACCAACTAAAATCAAATGTGTCACTATCACATACCAAAAGATCTTGAAAAACTTCTTTGAAGTTAATCTTCCCTTAGTAAGATTCTTGCGATTTTCTTACCAAATATGTTTTTATGAACGTTTGCAGATACAGATAAGAAGCTTTGCTAATGACTACACTCTACCTTGAGTTACGAGTACACTCAACGTATACCCGTATATAATTATTTTATGAGTTTTTAAATCTGTCAATAATATAATAGTACGCCCGGATTCCAAGTAAGTACACCCTTGAGGAAAGTCTACTCGCTGATCGGAGCTTTATAAATTATTAATTTTTTTAATAATTATTATCGATTGAAAATATTTCTAAAAAAAAAATTTTTTTTTTGTAACGATAAGAAAAGTTTAAAAAGTGTATTTTACGTACTTTCGACTTGAAATTAAATATGCATTCAATTATAAGCTAGAAAATTCATGAAATCTATTAGTAAAATACAAGTCAATGACGAAAGCTTAGTTGGCCTAAGCCAAGACAAATGACTAATGCAGAACACTAGTATAATTTATTTTTTTCAATAGGTTTTAAGTTTTACCATCCATCTTTTTTATGTTATAAATTATTTATTTCTTCGTCGTGTACCACTAATGTAATAAATACAGCTAAGATTTTTCGTCGTTATTTAATTTCTCTTTGGGAGAAAACGAAAAAGACAGAACACATGAGTAAATGCTATGTAACGATATAAGAGCAATGTATGTGCATTTTTCTTTCTTATGATTTTTCTTTTGGTCAAAGCTTTCGTCTTAAACTTTCTGTAACTCCTTGTAAGATAATGAATTATCCATTAACCTTTTTATTCCACAAGAACATTAATCGCCGTATATGTTCTTGTGACACAAAAGAAATAAAAAGATGGGTGAACTATTAGGCAATAAATAAATAATTAAATGAACCAAGGAATGAAAAATAAAATTTATCGCTTATTTTTTCCTTTGGGTGAAAAAACCACACGCACTTTTGATTAAAAACTGGAACAATTGGGCCGTAACATTATCTCTCGTAACAAAACGCAATCATTTCGAAGGAATGTCTTAAGATAAGTAGGAAAAATGAGTGTTGCGGAGATTGATGTAGTCAGTGGAATAACAAAAAAAATTTCTATGAAATATTCAAATTTCCTTCAGATGACCCTGTTCATCTTCGAGGTGGGGAATATCAGACTTTTTAATTATTATTCGTAATGAATTTTCCTAATTGTAATAATCGCAGCTCACCATTACTTGCTTATAAGTAATAATAATATTTAAAACAATAGCTAGAAAACCTCCGTGACCTAGTTGGTAAGATTCTTGTATTCTAATACTGATATTGCGGGTTCGATTCCCGCTATAATATATATTTTTTAAATTGAGTCTAGTGTGGTTTTCACTAAAAGCATCTTTGACATATTTTTGGTTCGCATCGCATCTTTGACATAGTGTACTGTTTATTCTAAAGGTGTAATACAAATCAATACTATATAACAGCTAAGTGTTTTCATACCTTTTCAATACTAAATTATTTCCATAAAGTAAAAACTAAGCTACATAAGATATATCTTAACGTAAGTATGATAAATAAATTTGAACTTTAACAAAAAAATATAGATGCGTTCCAAAGTAACGAAAATATATCTAAATAAATAAAATTCTTTCCCCCTTTCCTATTGAACACATCATATATTCCGTATGATTTTCACTTCGATGGATCGACGCCTGTTACGCCACCCGGTTTGTGGGTCACCAATCAAAAATGAGACTTCAAAGTGCCCCCAAGCAAACCGTTGACGGGCGCTCCCGGCCCCAATTCCAACTGAATCGTAATGAACCGAAATGCCATCATATTTTTATTGTGTTAACTTAATATATAATTTAACTTTTTGGACTTGGGAAAGATAATATAATAATTTTATCTATGATCAATTTCCTTTGGGTTGAAAAGAAGCATTTTTTCTGTTGTAATTTGAATATAGCATTTTTTTTCATTCAAGAAGAGCTATAAAGTTTTAAATTTACTTTGAATACATATTTAGCTCCAATTTATTCATTATATCTTTGTGTTTTGTATGAATATTTTATCTCGTGTTAATTTAGTTCGAGCAATTTCCATATATAACATATGAACATTTAAAATATTTTCATATCATTGACACACGACTTAAGATAATGAATGCAAAATACCCACAGAATGCTAGTTGGACTAAAAGTTAAGATGATTAAAATACTAAAAGTATTTTAGAAACAAGTTGGAAATGCATCAACCTAATGTCATATGTAAGCAGTCTGGTGGATAAGATTTTTTACTAGCAAACGACGTGGATTTATATCCAAGTGATGATTTATTCTAAATAACTGGACGAATATTTAAACACCGTTTTTTTTTAAATAACAAAACTGGTACTTTTTTAGTCACTATCAGAAATCGAAAATATAACTCCCGGACTATACACACATTTTTAGTCACCATCGGAAATCGAAAACATAGCTCCTGGATTATACATACATTTTCAGTATTTCGTAGGCCCCGTACTAATTTTAAAATGTTTGTGTTGATGAAAATGAAAAATGTGATATTTCGTTGCATTATTTTTGTTCAAATAAAATTTTCATTTAAATCTTTTGAACAGTTGACAAGATTCTATTAATTGATGAAAAATAAAACATAGATACTGTTGTAACAATAATAGTTTTAAGTAATAATAACTGTCTTTTGGTAAAAAAAAAAACTCAACAAACTTTAAAAAAAAATTAGAAACTTGTGTTAATTGAAAAAATAATAAACTTCTTTTTTTTTCTATAGGTATTCATTATTCCGCCAAGAATCAAAAGAAACTTTAGTGTTTCATTAAGATCAATTAGACTAAATATATTACATAAAAGTAATTAGCTACTGCGAAAAGGAAGTACTTTTAGAGGCGTAAATTTTGAGAGATAATAACCCGAAATTGAGACATTCAATTTGAAGACGATAAAAAAAAAAGTCTGTATTTTTTATATTTATGAAGAATTAAATTCTTAAATAATTAATTTTATAAAAAATCTAGATAAAAATTATTATTATATATATTTTTTAATGATTTTATCTTTTTTAGTAAAAATAACTTTGATACTTATTCATTTATGATTGCCTTTTTTTTATGTGAAATTAAAAAAACTCCACCTGCGCTTCCTATATAGACAAAATTACTAAACAATCAGATTTAATGAACCTGGATTGAGCCTGAATTCTATACAATTAATATTACACTTTTTCGTTATATTGGTGATTGGTTTAGTGGTAAACAAAACTCAATGCTTTCCTGGTATGAATCATGGCGAAAATTAATCGTGAGAAGTAAAATTTGTAGATATTTTTATATTTAACTCAATTATTTTTCTAGTGTTCTATGGATGGTTAACATCCACTCCAAAAGTGTTCTTGGAGTGAGTTTGTAGCAAAACAGCGTTACATAGAGTTTGTAGCAAAACAGCGTTACATAGACGATTGATAAATAATTTTGCAGCGTTAAATTTAGACGTATTTTTTTTAAATGTTATTTGTTTAATTATTCTGAAGCGATACTAAGATCTAGCATCACACGATTCCGAATTTTCAATATTACAAAATATAATATTGTCTTTTGCAGTTTTATTAAAAAAATCACGCAAGTTTAATGATTACCTTTACAGTGACTGAAATTTTATGCATCGTATTTTTTTTTTAAGAATAAAAAACGTTATATAAATTGATGAAAGGTTTTTAAATATAAAAATAACCAAAATGCACATGTTTTTTTTTAATTAATAACAGACAGCAAACTATGAAACTGAATAAAGAAACTATAAGTTAAGAAAATATCATATATGGGAATCGGAAATGATTTAACGGATTAGGAATCAAATACTTAAAGACAACTCTCAATGAAATGACAAGTGAAAACCTGACGATGTCCGTGGCTAAGTAGGTAATAATGCCTGTCTCCCAGCCTGGAGATTGCGGGTTCAAATCCCACAACGAAAATATAAAATGTTACAGTGAAAATTATTCTAGTGGATTAATCAAAAATAGTTTTTTTCCCCAATGGTACAATTTGACAAGCTTTATAAATCAAGCTTAGAAACCCTCAAAACAATATCTTACTACTGAAGCTAACTATTTATAAACCATTTCTGTAAATGTATACATCTAATATCAAATAATTTGAATAATGTCCTTTTATTTGATATAAAATAATTTGAATAATGTCCTTTTATTTGATATAAAATAATTTAAATAATGTCCATTTATTTGATATCAAATAATTTGAATAATGTCCTTTTATTTGAGTACTTTCAAATAAACTTTATATTACTCAAATCTGAATATATTTGTTCTAGTTGAAATCGGAATACTAAATATTGTAGCGTAGATTCCAATAAGTGACACACTTTAAAATATTTCAATATATTAATCGCACGAAAAATATCCGCTTCGTCTACATTTATTATATAGTTTCATTGCACACATTATAATAATTATAAGTTTGGAATTTTATAATAACCAACAAAAAAAAATGTCCGAGTGTTACTAAAATGCAAAGGCACTCTTGATTTGGAAACATCGAAAATAAAAGACAAATAAATGTGTTATCATTTTAACAAGAAAATATGGTGATTCGTGGGTAAATCGATTTAGATGCTCTGCTAAAATATCTCGTATAGTTTTTGGACCCCCCTTTTAGTCGTTTAGGAATGCAGACTAAAGGAATTATCAAATTTGTATTCGAACGATTCATTTGTTATATACAAAGAGCGAAGCGACCTTCCTAATTTCAATAGTTGACTGTCTTTCACACAAATTTCACAGCTGACCTCTTCTAGATATGGAGATGTGTGAGTATTTGAAAACCAAATTGGCCAAATCCATTTTATATAAGAACCAACGGTTATCTGTTTTTTTTTCCTTTTAATTAAAAAAAATGGGAACACGTGGCTCATATTTTTTTTGTGTTTTGATACATTAGCATTATTTCAAATATAATATCAATTCGAGTCGCCACGTACCAATAACTTTGTGTGATTGAAAAGTCGTCCGATTCTCCGTTTTCATTATATTTTTATCTAAAAGTACCTATGTTTTTTTTTTGTTGAAAATGACATTCTAAATGTAAAAATACAATTTGGACAAATCCATAAAAAAAATATAAAAATATTAGCAAACAGTACCAATTGATTTCAAATGACCGCCTTAAACGTTTGTCGATTCCTCAGCTTATCATTTTATGGATTAAAAAAATATTATTATTCGTTAATTCATCTACGACTATTGACGTTTATAAACAAAACGTAAAACAAATTCATTTAGTTTTGAAATATTTCAGGAAATATCAGATTGACAAGAATTATATTTGTTATATTAAACTTTTTCATGAAGTAATCATATGACTACCTGAATAAGTTTTATAATTCCAACTAATATTTTGTAATTTGATAAAGAAATGTAAATAAAAACTTTCATTATTTGCCAACCTCTCAAGGGTACTTGATATGCGTTACTTAAATTTTCTTGCAAAAAAATCGAAATAATTAAATTAATAAGATGAATAAAACTAACGTGTGGAGGAAGAACTAAAATAATCAGGTAGGGGTACCTTTGTAGATAAAGAATGCTGCTGGAATAGCCGTAAAAGAAGCACACGAGATGAACAGGTCATGGTCTTTCCATGTGATTCCGGGCGATGTGTCCCCTCCGACCCTCAAAGGGTAAGGAGAAGATAAAATAGATAGTACCAATTGTCAGGATCTGAAGGGATTTAAACATACCTTTTCAAAAGATCTATCGTAAGTATGGTGAAATTTGATTCCACAACGAGATTTAGTTAAACCCAACCAGTTTCGATGTATTAGTGGTAACCTCAGGATTATAGTCATTAAATGCAAATACATAAACCCAACCAGTTTCGATGTATTAGCGGTAACCTCAGGGTTATGGTCATTAAATGCAAATACATAAGCCCAACCAGTTTCGATGTATTAGTGGTAACCTCAGGGTTATGGTCATTAAATGCAAATACATAAACCCAACTGGTTTCGATGTATTAGTTGTAACCTCAGGGTTATGGCCATTAAATGCAAATACATAAACCCAACCAGTTTCGATGTATTAGTGGTAACCTCAGGGTTATGGTCATTAAATGTAAATAAATAAAATATTCAAATTATGCATAACATAGTTGGTAGGCAACTAGATTAACTTTCAAAATATAAAAGGAGCTAAGAAGAAGTGGAGGATTATTAAATCAGTAGTCTAGTTGGTAAGTCACTGGACTTTCACTTTGAAAGGTTTAGGGTTCAATCCCCGATGGTACCCGAAAAGAACAAAACATAAAAGGTCCCAATCTGGTAACAATACTCATACGCGCTGAACGTGTGTGAATCTCGTTACATCTTCAGATGCTACAGTATAGCTAATACGTGCAATGACGAACTGCGAGTTCCGTGCCGTTATTCTATACCCGAATATTCGATAAATAGGGCCAAAAATATTTTTTTTTCTAGCCACGTTCTTCAGTATATTTGAATCACCTATTCACATAAGTTGGAGGTTACCCTACAAAGGAAAAAAAGAGGAGGATAGGACCTAATCAAATATGTTGTAGGCTGAAAATTGACTTTCAGGACATTATGTTGGTACGGGGCTCTAAATAAACCAGATGGGGTCTGAAATGGAAACACTACATATTTGTTATGTATGTTTCCACAAGTTATTTACATACTAATTGCTGAATCGGTAATATTATCGGGCAAATATGTATTTACGTGTGCCATGCTTAGGGGCGTTACATAATGTTTTGCCAACGCAACAAACAAATTCTTGTTTGTTACGTTGGAAAAACGAAACTTGAACACAGCCTTTAAAAGTTCACATGATGATTGAACACATTGTTTTTAATGTTAAAATAAAATTATAAGAACGAATTTTGGTTTTTCTTTTAAACTGGAAAGAAATTATGATTATTTGCCCTCCAAATATCCTACAAGAAAAAAATATGACAGAAATAAATTTACGAAGAATTTCGTTTTTAATCATTAATTTATTTGAAATGTTATGTGCTATATTTTGTTTATATTCATTGAAAATAACACTATAACATACATAATTGAATTGTTGGAATTTCAATATTTTTGGCACAATGCAATTTTTTTATGGTTGATAAAAAACGCATTTTTTTATGTTGAGTATTTTAAAAGATGTATGTTAAAATTTGTTGAGTTTCACAAATATTTCTCGAAAAAAAATATTTGTTATACTCGTATTTTTTTAATAAAATATATTAAAGGCACGGTTTACTCAAATACATTTTTAATCACTTTAATGACTGATTCTAACAAAAAAATATTGTTATCGTGTCTTCGGCTGAAAATAAAAAACCTTCACCATGATAAGAGAGCAAGGCTGAGAGGCAAAATACACGCGGTGTAAACCCTCTTTCCCAAGGTCCGCACGTGCTATCAATTTACTGATAAGAGTTGGTCCACACACTGTCACGTCACCTTTTGACTTTCAACGGCGCGCAAAATTAATAACTTTTTTTTTATTATTATTGTCCCGCACGACCACAATAAATTTATTCGACTACGTCATCACGTCACGGTAAATCTACGAGAAAAAGTTCGAGGGGGGAGGGGGCGCGGGAGACAGAAGGCGTCGTGTCGAAAAGCGTCGGGCGCGGGGCGACGCCCAGCTGTAACTGGTTAGAGTAGCGCCGCGACGCCCCCTCCTGCATTCCCTACCCTCTACCAACTCTGCCCCGCCACTACATCCCGATTCAACCCCTCCCCTACGCGGCCGGGATATATCTCCGGCAAATCCTCCGTGAAAGAGGAGCGAAAGTTGCGCGCAATTTGGAAACAGCTTTTGACAGCGGCCCAAGGGCCATGGGATCCTTACGTTTAGTTCTTGCGCTGGTTATGGTCACCCAATACTTTCATAATGACTTCTCCAAACACTCTATCCAGAGTTCATGTTTTATATATACTTTCAAACTTTAAATACGTTTGGACCATGATATTTCTCATGCACCGAACTATCTTTTAAATGTCAGATACCACATAATTTATTTCCAAAAAAAATTTGTTAATAGTTTTCTTAAACTAAATATTTATTTTACTGACTAATCTGCCGGAAACTGGAACCAGCTAAAATCTAAACTCGCACCCTCGTTGTTGTGTTTCAAAAAGCGAAGTTAAAAACATTACGTCTCCCTTAATTTTAATAATTGTTTAGCATTGTAGAGCGTAATAATAAAAATACTTTGATATTTTTATCATAAATTTAATTGATTTTTTCAAAAATGCTAGAAAAAACCCTTTATGGGTTATTTCTCAAAAAATGACAAAAAAAATGCATTTTCAGAGCTATATCATTTTCTGATTCCTAAGAAAGCTTCTACTCAAATTATAGGTAATGTCAACATATTTATGGTATTCTAAGAATCGCCCAATGACGCCTCTATTCATAAACTCCCAGTTATAACATTATGATGGCTTGCAATAATTTGGAGTGAGTTTGCAGTTTTTCAATTGCAAGAAAAACAAACCGAGTTTACTTTCATAGTTTTATGATCCGGTTTGCTTTCCATCAAATATCATCAGAAAAATATAGATTGAGTCAACTTTTTTGAAGTATCCTTTTTAAAGATCGGGATTTCACGAAATCAATTGACTTTAGTCACGTTCATTTGATGATGTTCTTTCCATTGATAGTAAGACCACCGAGCGTCTCGGGTTCAATAAAAAACACAAAATATCTTGAGGTGTAAGAGTGAATCTTGGCAAAAGAGGGATTAAAGATATTGTGATTTGTTTTATCAAACACTGTTTATTCCACTTTTTGTAACGGTATACCCCAACGGTTTCAAGGCTTTCACCTCATCATTAGGGGGCACAAACAAGACTCTGCTCCCCTGATTATGAGGTGAAAGCTTCAAAACCGGCAGGGTTATACCGTTACAAAAAGCGGAATAAACAGTGTTTAATAAAACAAATATCAATGTCATGAAACCACCACAATGTTAATGCTTTAACTTTAAATAATGGATTAAAGTAAAATGAATAAAATTGCGGAGTTTCAATGTACTCGTATAACAGAAGGCGTAATGAAGATATCAGAAATGAATGTTTGTTTAAAATATATATTTTGAAGGTAAAGAAAAACTTGAATTTATTTTTTGTTACAATTGGGAATCAAACCCAAGTTTATTTTACTTGCTTTGTAACGGAGGTTGTCAATACAACAATGTGGCGTCTCGATTTTTGACTAACTTTATCACCCTTTTACCGAGTTTGCCAAATGAAAAACTAGGTAAACGAGCTTTAAACAGAATTTCACCAAAATTATGTTGTTATTTTTTGCATAAATCTAACATATATCTTTGAGTATGAAAGGAAACGGTAGGAAATATGTAGTTAATTAAATAAAACTTGATACTGATTTCATATCATAAAACATTACATTGACAGTTAAGAAAACAAACATTATTTAGAAACTTTACAAAATATTACAGTTGGAAAGGGAAACACTTATAAAAACAGTGAAATTATTTAGCGAATAAATAAATTCTTATTTGGTTTTAGCATTTTGTTTACAAAAGTTGATAATTTTTGCTGGAGTTTATTTCTTGTCATAAATACAAAACAATATTCAAAGTCTTTTCCCGAAACAAAATCAGACTCTCGTATTATTTTCGCAAAATTTAATTACTTTAATCGTTAAGAGAATGGAACACGAATGACTCTTTATTTAGAAGTTTTCCGAACACTCCAATTCTGATATATATCATATATAAATTAAGCATTTGAAGATATACTTTCATTTTGTCAATGTTTTATGTTTTCAATCAACAACGAACAACTAAATATTTATTTAAGTAGCATTAGCAATAAGAAAAAATGAACTTTATTTGAATTTTGGGTTTTTCTTTGAAAACTTATTAGAATTTAAAAAAAGCTTTGATTGTTTAATAAGGAAATGCAAAACTTAGAGAAAAGTGCATAAGAATCCGAAAATCACAATTTTCTGAATACAACGAAACTTCACCAGCTAAGGCCTGTGACAAACCTTATTTATGCTATCACAAATTTCATATGTTTGTCCTTAATACTAAATCGCTACGCTGACATATTTATTTTCATCTATATCGTACAATATTCCTTTCTTATAATATTTGCTATCATCTTTATCCTACAATATTCCTTTCCTATAATATTCACTCTCATCTATATCCTACAATATTCCTTTCCTATAATATTCACTCTCACCTTTATCCTACAATATTCCTTTCCTGTAATATTAATTCTCATCAATAAACGAATACTTAAATTCGAATTAAATTCGAAGCTATCACACACATAGATCCAACTGCATCACAATCTCACAATTCATCAAAATCATGTCGGAAAATTCCTTACCACACGCTCTATATTACCACCAGTCTTATTATGTTATTAGAAAACAAATTAAAACCTTCTTGTTGTTTGCTTGTACATACGTCTTTTTATTTGTTTAAGCATACGGCTTATGTTTACACTTTTTGTGACCAATCCATTTTATAATCATACTTACTCAAAATTCTAAAATGATTACGCCTATTGAAATTATTTTAATATCGATAAAATACGGTTTATTATTAAAAATCATAAATTTTATGCATATCCTCTTCATCTATGAGCCACACTCTAATTATTTGGAAGGTTATCGCAGTCTCGATATATATTAACTAGATGTACTTTTGTAGGTATCGGGCGTCGATAATCACACGTCAAATAAAATGATCTCATAAGGGATTTTGGTATCAAGTAATAATAAGATTAATTCAGAATAATTCAAGATTACGCAGAATGGAATAAGTTAATTAAAAAAGGTATGACTGCAATTAAAATAATAAAATAAAAGAAACATGAATAAATATAAAAGCTTGTAAGCTGATTTTCAATCTAACACTTATTCATTATAAAGAAAAAAAAAACAGTTTTTAAAGTAATTTTGGTCGCAAAAAAATGCTTGTTTACTTGATAAAATAAAAATTAACATTTTATTACTAGGCTAAAACTAAAATGTCAAATAAAGAAAATAAATTATAATGTATAAATAAGATTAGTTAATTAAAAAATTTGTATATAGGTATACCCTTGACAAATATTTGTACAATATATTACTTTGTTTAATAAAAAAAATTAAAAAAACCAGGGCAAAACGTTAAGTGTTTTACTACATACATACCTATTTTCCCAGTATATTTATTTATTTATTTAATTTACGACACAACAGTGTCGATTACATACAAATGAACAAATGACAAGTTACAAAAGTACTTAAAATTATTGACAAAAAATACAAAAAATTTGTCTTAAACTAACATGGATACACAAAATGCAGTAGTCATAATTAATTACAAAGTCATTGTTTAAAATGATTTAATATTAATATGTATATTTAAGTTCAATACATGATGTATATCACAAAATATTACCAAATTTTACCAAGTGGACTTACGTGATTGTCGAAGACTTATTTTATAGTGGTAAAGGACTTAGGTTTATTTTTATTGGAGCAACGCTTACATGAATAATAAGAATTGGATATTTCAAGAATTTTATGGATAGATCTTGTGATATAGAAAACACGTGGGCTCACTTGTACAACGAGATATAAGTTGCATTGCAGATTCAATTGATTATTGCAAGAAATATAATAAAATACGGTAAAACATGCATACTGTCGGGGTAAGTAGAGAGGAGGAAGCACCAGACTTTTTTTTCTCACCTATTTTATATCCACAAAACTTCTCGTACAGTTCCTATAATTTATCTTACTTTCATTTATGTAAAATTTTCAATTTTCTGATTCAACCATACTGTATTTGGTTTTCATTAACCACGCCATCCACTCACATATTTTACTGTACATATATTGGATTTGTAATTTTTTTTCATTAATTCCTTCTACTAGTATATGCCAAAACCATCTCAGAGTGCTCTTTTTCATCTTTTTCAACACATCATCGATAAGTCCTCATGAAATATTTGATAAAAATTTATGCATTTTCGGATAAAGTCTTCACATGGTACTTTTTTATTATATTACATTTACGTGAATACGTTATTTAAACTACGTAGAAATACATATATCTTAAGGTCTGAATGTGGAAAATGATATTAGATTTTTTTATTCCGTTCACATGCCTTAAGGGGATATTCTACTCTAGAGGCGTGAATTTCGGGCGTTTTTTTTTCAGACTCAATATAAAACAAACAAAAAATATTTTTCGTATGCTTTTTGTACAGTTTGTTTATTGATGATAAGAGAATGTATAAAATAAAATTTGAAAATAAAAATTCTAAATGTTGCAGCTTTTATATCTTATCGTAACAAAAAAGGGGTAAGCTGGTCGACACTATTGGAACTCTTTTGTAAATTTGAAACAAAAAGCATACACAGTTTCTTAATTATAAATAATGTGGCTATTGTTGGTACCAAAGAAAAAAAAACCCTAAAACGGGTGCTGTCTGAAAAAAAAAATTTTTTTTTACCCTTTTTTAGTTTTTTAAAAATAGTTTTGAATGTTCCAAGATAGGAACGATATAAAAACATTTATCAAAGTTTCATTCCAAATTCGAAGGAAATCGGTTGGATAAAACTTGAGATTTTATGTCGACCAGGTCGAAAAAAGTAGTTTCGAGAAAAACGCGTTTCAAGTTTTGAGATTATTGTCAGAGTCATTCCGATGCAGCGTAATTTCTGCCTCATTTATAGCGATAACTTCGTAAATATTGAGAATTTTAAAATTCCCTGTTGAGAACATATTTTCAAAGGTCTAAACTTTAAAAATATGCAAAAAAAGATTTTTTTCTAATTTCTAGAGTAGAGTACCCCCTAAAACCCTGCACTTGGCCGTTTCACTCAAATAACACGGACATTTTTGCCACCTGATGTTTGCGGTAAATAGAAGTCTTCGACTTTGGTCACATAAAAAATCTTTTCTTCAAAAATAAAACAATATGTATGTTTAAAAGTAGTTTTGTCTCAAAAAAGTCGACTAGACTTTTGTTTGTTGGGTTCATTAATTTTCTAAGACTAAAACGACTGTGAAAAATAAAGTTAAATTAAAAAAAAACTTATTTAAGAAAAATAATTTTCCTAAATTGCACAATTTAAGATAAAAAAAGAAGATTTTAAACGGAAAAAAATCGTCTGAAATTTGCCCGTTTATTCTATTTAAAAAAAAATCCTTAACCTAAAAACAATTAATCGACGTTTCTACACCTCGCACAAAAATGTTTAAAAAAAGTATTATCTAAATATTTGATCAAATAAATAGTTCACACTTTAGTCTAGACATATTTCTTCTTTCGCTTTATTACACCGACGATTTGCACTGTGTCGTAGGGGGAATGGATTCCACAGATTTGTTGCAAAGCCTTTCATTTGTTGAGAGGGATAAAATTTATCGAGTTCATAATTCCAATAAAGTTCACGGGACATTCATTGACCTTACGACAGCACGAAAGACAATTTTTGTAAGAATTGAAATTGTCTTAAAAGTGTAACACTAAATTTTAATGCTTTTATTTTGTTGAAATCACATTTAGATTGAAGAATTCTATAATTAGTACCAAATGGTAAAAATATGAATAACTTAAAGTTATTTCTCTGATTTTCAGTTGTGACATGTTTTATAGGAGGTTGATACTAGATTATATATTTATTTATCGTGAGATGCATGATCATGCGGTAACGCAATGGTCACTAGTTCAAATCTCGCGGTATGAGTTCTCCCTTCGAATTAAACAGGCATTTTTTCATCTAGTATTGAGAGTATAAGGATACCTATGACTTCGGTCATATCTATTCGGTAAAAAAATTAAACACATGCCGGTGTGCTCCGATTGTCTCACTTTGGCGTGCTATAGGATCCAGTACAGTGCTGTGGATGGTGAGTGCTGTGAGGACTGTATTTGATAAAGTGCATACTTCACGTCCTCGAGGTTGTAAATTCGCGACATATCATGTTTTATGAAACAAATGGTGTCGAGACCATGTGCTTGCCTTGAAAACAAAAAGATTAAAATATTATGAAATACCGGAATATTTTAAAATACAAAAAGATAATAAAATAGAAGGGTAGCTGCCTGGGCAACCAGGTACATTTTTATTCAATGACAACATTGTCAAGTACAATTTTTGTTCACGATGGCCCCAGTCGTACTGGTGAGAGAGATAAAAAGAATTGTCGTCTCTCTCTCGGGATTTCGTTGCTAAGGGGAAGAATGCCTTCGCAGCTCCCTCTTTCATTCGGAACGCGCTGAGGTACGGACGTGCTCCAACGGTGCTGCCAGACTCATTTTCGCTGACTTCCTCTGCTATCACAGACGTTTTAGGACCACATTTACAAATTGGTGAATATTATCCCTTTATTTTAATGCTGGATTTCGTCCGGACGTTAAACCTTGGCTCAAATTAAATTCTAATTGTTATTGTAATTCCCCTTGCTAATCCACAACACAATTTTCATCAATTTAAACTTTTTTTTCTTGACATAGGTTCAAGTTTTTTTTATTTTTTTTTTCTTTCATCCATAATATAATAAACTGTTTTGTTTTAAAATTATATCTTGTTTAATTGTGTCACCTTGTCCCGCTGGGTATTGAGAGAGAGTTACTCAGAGTTAAAGGAATCCAACGAACCCCTGAGATCTAAAGAGTGATTGCCTCTTTAAGAAGCCGGTGAGCTGAGCAGGCGTGTCCCACTTTGGTAAGATTGATTATTGGTGAACTTGATTTATGTAATCAATTGTGTACATCTTATTATTGTTTCTGATAAATAGGAAAATGGTGTGACAATGCACTGGTGTGCAACGGCTCCCTCACTCAAAGAGGAGAAATATAAAAAAAACTAAACTCCACAGAGGGATCCTACTGTTTAGTCACTTAAGTGTAAAATTTACGAATATAAAGTTTATTGCCATACTGCAATATCTTCCGATCAACCAGTCAAGAGCAAAGCAGATTCGTTCTAATTACAGGATGAAAGGTTATCTTTAAAAAGAACAAAGCTTGAACACGATTAAAGTATCAAAAAACAAATGAAAAAAAAATGTGTTTGCAAAAGTGAGAAAGGATAAAAAAAGATTGCAAACAACAAGAAAATCATTTCGTTATTGAAAAGAGATATTGTGTTTTAAAGTCACTGTTTCAAGAAAGTCAACGAGGGTCAGAGTTTTACGACAGTAATTGGTTCCAGAGGCGATAGCTTTGAAGTGTCTTATTCTTCTAGAGTCATATTGAATTATTCTGATGTAGGAGATCACTAGAACAAAAGCCTTTATATCTTTAATAAAATAAATCCGCTCTTTACTTTATTCGAGTCCCGTTTCTGATGTCACGAAACACAAACTTCTATTAAATTCCAACACCACTTCAACAAACAACTTTCTCCTCGATGATGAGATGTAGGCGACTGTTCTGCACAACGCAAGGCACTGTTCAAATATATCTTAAGACTTTTAATATAAATGATCAATTTCTTATCCTAGTTGAAGATCTTGTCACCTAGTTAGTAAGATGCTTGACTTCTACTTGAGGATTCTGTAATATATTATCGATGGTATCAGAAAAAAATCCTGTCTGGTTGTCACTTCTTCACGTACAATTACAATTAATGAGTTTTGAAAGTATTTTAAGCCTTAAGATTTAAAGCCTTAAGACACAATTTATTTGTGCGAAAACCGTTGTTTTCGGTATATTTCGGTAAAAATCGGTACCTTGAATAAACTTATGTTTTTTTTTAAAGTAAGCGACTCTCTTAATGAGCTCAGGCACTGCTGAGGAAATTGAAGATACTTATTAAGAACTTAGGCTTTACAGTTTTTCAATGTTTTTTCCACTTGGATACTTTGTGACGCCACATCAAAGTCAGAAATGTTTTTATATTAAAGACTTCTTCCACTTGGATACTTTGTGACACCACATCAAAGTCAGAAATCTTTTTATATTAAAAACTTCTTCCACTTGGATATTTTTTGACACCACGTCAAAGTCAGAAATGTTTTTATAAGATAGTCAATGTAATAAATAAATTAAATTTAAAAAAAAACAAAAATTACAATAATTTTAAACATCAACTTATTACTTTAAAAAAAATATGTATTGATATATCCCTGGAAAAATCTGAAGAAATAAAGAACGCCACATTCATTGGATGCACTCAAGTAAATCAAATCTGTATTATTGGTTTTTCCATTCAACTTTCAAGTCGCTTCCGAACCACTTATAGTCTTCTGCTGCATAGAGCTGCAACATTAGATTTGTATTATTATTATTGACTATGGTAAAATATTAGGTTTAATTAGAGTTTCTGCAATATCAGGAGTTACTTAAATAAGAACCGTTATAAAACGATAATTTATAAAGCGCTGTTAAAAGAGCAGAATCTTTAAATGGTGCTTTATAAATTAAAAAAATAAACATCTTAAAAAGCAAAATCAGTTGAATAATTATCTTCAAAAAATTAACAAACGGAGAAACAAAACGAGATAAAAATATACAAAACAAATCTGTAAACATTACAACCCTTAAATAATTTATTTCCGTGTAGGAATCTCCTCTTGCCAACCGAAAATATGTTAAAAAGGACTTTAGTTAAAATCAGAAGGGAACTTTTTTTTTTGTATAAATAAGGTACAAACAGGAATCAAACCCGCAACCCTCGAATTAGAAAAAAGGTATCTTACCAACTAGGTCAAAAACACGTATGTTAGATTTATCATATTGTCCTTAGATTTAAGGCAAATCTAATATTAGGTCCTTACATATGAAATTGGCGTTTTGTTTGGGAGGAACATAAAGTTGATTTTTTTTTTATATAATATATTTATTTAATCAAAGTATGTACCATTGCTATCTATGCACTTTTGCCATCTCATAGGTAGTTCATCGATCCCTTTACTAAAAAAACCATTCGGACGGGAATCAATAAAATCTTTGAAGTCGGTTTGGACTGCCCCATCGGAGTTGAATTTTTTCCCTTGCAAGAAGTTATCCAAATTTCGAAAAAAATAGTAATCTGTTGGGGCAAGGTCCGGAGAGTACGGTGGATGTCTTAGACATTCCAATTGAAGCTCTTCTAATTTGGTAGCCGTCTGTTGTGCAGTGTGTGGTCTAGCGTTATCATGAAGCAGCAGTGGCCTAGAGCGATTAACCAGCCTCGGTTGTTAAGCAGCTAGCTTTTCCATCATGGTTTGCAGTTGCTGACAATAGACATCTGCCGTAATCGTCTGGCCAGATTTAAGAAAGCTGTAGGGAACGACACCAGCACTAGTCCACCAAACGCTCACAAGTAACTTTTTTGGAGTCAATTTTCGCTTGGGGAATGGTTTGGCTGGTTCGGCAGGGTTCAGCCATTGCGATGAGCGCTTCCGATTATCATACAGGATCCACTTTTCATCACAGGTAATGATTCGATTCAAAATCCCTTCATTATTGTGCCGGTTGAGTAATGCAACGCAGCAGTCAACGCGCGTTTGTTGATTTGCTTCACTCAATTCGTGAGGTACCCACCTTTCAAGCTTTTTCACCTTCCCAATTTGCTTCAAGTGGATTAAAACAGTTTTATCACTAACACCGCAGCCTGCAGCTAACTCGGACGTGGTTTGCGATGGATCCGCTTCCACAATAGCCTTCAATTCTTCATTATCAACTTTGGTCTCCGGCCGTCTACGGGGCTTGTTCTGCAGGTCGAAATTTCCAGAACGAAAACGTTGGAACCAAAAACGCACTGTGTTTTCTTTTGCGGCACCGTCGCCATACACATCATTAATCCTTCGAGCCGTTTCTGCAGCACTGGTGCCACGGTGGAACTCGTACTCGTAAATAACGCGATATTTCAAGTTTTCCATTTTGTAAACTGATTTTTTTAAACTGATTTGTAAACTGATTTGTAAACTGTTTTGTAAATTTTTCGAAACACAAATACTTGAGTAAATAGCTGTATAAATTTGAATTTGGAATTCCTAACCAAAGAGAAGATATTTGAGATCAAAGTTGCCAGTACGGCAAAACGCCAATTTCATATGTAAGGACCTAATATAAAAGCTAAGACAATTTGCCGATGTTTCTCAAAATGGTATTCAGAAAGTTTTTGGAGCTGAAATATGAGAACTGAAATTAGAAAAAAATATCTGCTGCTTAACACGTTTTGAGATGGAGTTTATACAAAAAGGTGAAACTAGTAACGACGTAAGAACTTTCCGCATCGTACTTTTTTTAAACCCGCTGTTAGCCAAAAACTAAACACAGGAATAAAGGGCTGAAAGTCTATCACCCAAATATAACTGTATTAAGCAGATTTTAGATCTAAATTTAAAATTAAAACAAATAAAAAATATTGCTTAAGGCCAAAAGGCCAAAAACATTAATTATGTGGTAATATGCGTAAAGGTTTTCTCGAAAACTGTTAATAATTTACAATCTATCTTACGGCCTGGTGGTTCCAGGTTCGATTACTGCTGGAACAAAGATTTGAAAGAGGGTTCCTGTCTGGTTTTCCCTCAAGGCTTCCCTAAACATTTTTCAGGTTGTACTGTTAACAGCAAAAATGTATCACAAAAATGTTTTCAATTTGATCGCATTTAAAAAATCTTCCAAAATATGCACATATTTTAGTAATTAAAAAAAGTGAATGACAAAATACTTAAAATATTTAAGCAGGTACGAGATTTTCGGGAATACATAAAAAGGTGGCACGACCAAGTTTACTAAATTCTGAAAGAGAGAAAAATGTTTTTTTTTAAATACTCCTAGGAAAGTGTGTATTACGATGTGAACATATGTACAACGAGGTGAATGCACATGGAACAAATAAAATACTTGTGTTATGATAAAATAAATTGAAGATTTATTATCTCTGCCAAGCGCGATATGAATATAAAATAACAGTGACGACGATGATGATTGTGAGAGAACAGTATTTTTTTTTGGATCGATTAAATTAAATTACAATAAAAAATATTATTTTACCGAGGTTTCACTGTGTTAGATTTGAAGTTTTTATTCCTTCGCTTATATATGAAAACTTTTTCAATTCTTATTACAAAGTCGGTTTTTGGAGTAAAAACGTCAATATATGAACCAATAAAACCCCAGCTGACCAAACTTTTTTCATTGTCATGAAAAATTTATCGAAAAATTAAGTACAATAATAATCGGTTTACAAAAGCGGTTTCAATATCAGTCATGATTGAATACTTAATTGTAATCAATATCAACGATAAAAATTGATTCAATCACAATAAAAATAAAGGTTGTGTTGTCATCAGAGAACATGTTTGAATCAATAATTGTTAGGGGCTGGAACCGAAACAATTGATGACGGTTACAAAAGCATGTTACTTTAACCTGTTCACCGCGTTAAAAATCAAATTCCACGAATCCTGTGCGCGGCACAATTTCAGCGTTTTTTAATTTCTAAGTTAAAACACATATTTTGTTTAGAACCACTGATATTTGATTACAACACCAAGTAAACATGACACTTAAGTAATTTTCTGGTAATAAATAATAGTCATTACTCTTAAGGAGACTCGTTAAATAAAGGAGATAAACTTAACATTACGTAAAATAAACAAAGGAATGCTACGATCAAATCAATGCTTCATGACACTCACCCAATCAAATGCATATAGCACTAGTAATGTTTATTTACGTAAGAGAGACTTAGTAATGTTTATTTACGTAAGAGAGACTCATCGCAGGACTCGATCCGCGCGACAGGTCGTTAATGCTGGAAATATTGAGAAACCAAAAAAATTCGGCGCTCTGTTTATTCAACAATATCTCATAAACTAATATATTATTTGACAAGGTTTTCAGAGATGTCGCTAGAATAAAGATTATTTTAAATTTTAGTTCAATTTTTATTCCGGTTTTGTGTAATTTTTTTTAAGTATTTGTGATTTGAAACTTGGATTGTCGTCAGATCACAGGCGTTTGTGCTCCCCGCGGGGAACACGTTAAAGATGAGCATTTGTTTTATATATACGAGTATATTGCACAAAGGTTTTTTTGTAATTTTATCAAGTAATATTACAATTGGGTTGATATTCGTCTGCTTCAAAGTATTAACCATAATTTTGGATTAACATCATTAATTCTCAGTTTTTTTTTATTTTCACATTTTATTAATTTATATTTACAAAAATATTGACGATAAGTATTAAAATTAAAAAAATCATGGTGTTTAGAATTTTTTTTCATCAGTTATTGATGACATTTCATTTTTAAGTTTTTTTTTTATTGTTTTAAAGTTATGATAATTTTTATTCATTTTAACTTCCCATAAATATTAATTAATTTGGTATTTGTATTGTAGAACTCAATTTTTAAATAGAACGATTTGAGACTGAAATGTTAAAAAATCTACACAATAACTTAAAACAATTCTATTCAAGTCTCTTAATGGGATGTTTCTGTTGTATCTTTCGAATATACTCGTATGTCTGAGAGACGTTCCTTCGGAGAGGAGTAAAATTTTGAGGTCGATTTCCTTTTCATCTAATAAATTGATTATTCCAAATCAATCCAATAGGGCTTGTTGTGATAGAGCTTTTGCCATTGTTAGTCCTATGGTGTGGACTCGTTTGCCTCCTAGTATCAGAGATGGAGTGGGTGGAGTGTTTAGCTTTAGGAAACACATAAAAACAACGTGTTGCGAGAGTTCTTATTAAAATTCATGAACATATATGAATACTATATACCTTCTTAAGCCAAATATCTAAATATTGCTAGCTGGAAGATCTACAGGGTTTCTATGTAGTTCGTCATCCCTTAATTTGTTTTTTTTCTTTTTGGTTTTTGATAAACATTTGTTTCTTAAACATATACAGGTGCGGGACCGTACATTATCTAATAGCCACAGCCTCCACCTTCATGTCCTTACACTATTTTATTTTTAATCTATCAATAATAGTGGGTTTGAATACAAAGTTAAAGCGCCCTTGAGGAGATCATGCTCTGTAAATATCTCTAAATAAATTATCATTTTATCATTACCATCAACTGAGGTGTGTGATATCGGAAAAGGAAAACATGTCTAGCAAATTATTTTAATGAGAATCTAATTCTCATAACTTATCATGGTAATAGTATAATAAAATACCCTTGTATTATTGATATTCTTTATATTAAAAGTATCAAAAGTTTAGTTGGTGCTTAAAGCTCGAGGATTGTTCCTGTAATAAACGAAGTCCAGTAGGACAAAGCCAATTAAACAAATTGAATAAAGACCTGAGTTTGTTGTGTCCTTAGAGATTTGGGTCTCAGTTCTAGAACCAACCACTAAAAATAGAGAGATGGGACAGAGAAGTTTCTATTGTTCATCACAATGGACAATACGGTCCAACGCGGACCCTTATTTCCAGGATTAATCATTTGACCACTTATTCCTGACTGAAGATATTTCATGCTGACCACCTTTTCATGTACTCTGACGGCCCCTTGATGGGTTAATTAGAAGGTTATTTTGAATAAAATAAGATTTTAAGAATTTCTTAGTTAAATTCCTTTACTAAAATTTAAATATAGTTTTTCTTTGATCTTCGAATATTATTGAAAGTCATGCTTTGCTTTTTTGAAAAAAAATAAACATAATAAAAATATCAGACTGGCTCATAAAAATACTGATAATTCATCCTGAATTCCTCTGTTGTGGACTTCCAAATAAATATTTTTCTATATTGTTGAAATCTTATAAAGATTTTGAAAAACCGTTCCCGCAAGTTTGCAAAAACATCAAAGTTAAAAATATTTATGAGAGAAATATTAAGAGTGGAAAAGAACCTACACGATAACTTTAATCAAAGTCACTGATCTATCGTTTTACAAAAGCATTGTTAAGCTAAACAGACGTATACCTATAATAATCACAATAAAATGATAATTTATATAGCGCTGTTAATAGGGCAAACTCTCCTCAAGGGCTCTCTAACTCTGGATTCAAAGTCACTCATACATTTCGTCAAGACCTCACAAAAAGGTTTGTTTTCAAGTGATTCCTAAAGTTGTACATGCCAGGCATATTTTAAACGCTAGAAGGCATACGATTACATTACAGAGGACCAGCAACAGCAAAAGCTTTATCATAATACTCCAATTTATTGGATTGATTTGAAACAACCAATTGAATGGATGAAAAATAAATCAACTTCAGAGCTCTTCTTCTCTCGAAGAAACATCCTTCAGACACATATTCGAAAGGTACAATGAAGAAATCCAAGTAAGGGTCTTGAGTACAATTAATTTCATTTCATTTCAAGATTTTTTTCACATTTAAGTGTCCAATCATTATGTTACAAACAATTGAGCTCTGCAACATAAATGTCAAATGAATTAATACTCGTATTTATGGGAAATTAAAAATATGATAACTCGAAAGTAATAATAAATAAACATTAAAAGAAATGTCATTAATAACTGATATGATAACTCGAAAGTAATAATAAATAAACATTAAAAGAAATGTCATTAATAACTGATAAAAATATGATAACTTGAAAGTAATAATAAATAAACATTAAAAGAAATGTCATTAATAACTGATAAAAATATGATAACACGAAAGTAATAATAAATAAACATTAAAAGAAATGTCATTAATAACTGATAAAAATATGATAACTCGAAAGTAATAATAAATAAACATTAAAAGAAATGTCATTAATAACTGATTTTATTTTAATTAAAAATTTTAATGCTTCTCGTCAAATCTTTTTGTAAATTTATTAAATTAAATGTGAAAAAAAAATACCTGATAGTTAATGCTGTAAAATCCAGTCATAGTGATTAAAAATGGGGAAAGGTGAAACAAATGTGGTATTTGGGTGGAAAACTAAAGTATAGGATGGGACAAAAATCTGAAATTTGGGAAGTCTGTTCTCAGATAGGTGGAACGAGATATTAAACGACAAGTTGTAATAGAAAACTAAGACAATAAGGCACTAGATAGATATACATATATTCAAACTAAGCAACACTAAGATTTAGTGTATTGGTGTCAACATTGTGGTTAGTGTATTGGTGTTAATATGGTTTAGTTTATTGGTGTCAGCTATGGTTTAGTGTATTGGTGTCAGCTATGGTTTAGTGCATTTGTGTCAATATTATGGTTTAGTGTATTGGTGTAAACGTAGACGTAAAAAAATATTTAATGAGCCGTATTAATACGTTAGAAACATATACACTGATAAGAATATGTGATGTGTATGATAGTATTGAGATTTTATCATAAAGAATGACTTTGAGCTAAAATATTTAATGAGCCGTATTAATACGTTAGAAACATAACCACTGAGAAGAATATGTGATGTGTATGATAGTATTGAGATTTTATCATAAAGAATGACTTTGAGCTAAAATATTTAATGAGCCGTATTAATACGTTAGAAACATATTCACTGAGAAGAATATGTGATGTGTATGATAGTATTGAGATTTTATCATAAAGAATGACTTTGAGCTAAAAACATGCAACAAAGTAGGGTAAAAAAGAGCTCATTTAGTGGTTTAGACATGATGAACGTATGTGCGACAAAAAACTGACTAAACAAATTTATAATGTAAGTATTAGTGGGGTTGTGGTAATGATCAAGAAAAGTACGGTTGGGCTAATGAAATACATTTTTGAAAGAAGAATAGGTAAGAAAAACAGAACAGACTGTTTGGGAAGATGTATGGATGTGGAAGAGGCTTAGAAAGTGTGTGGTGATGGGTTAGTTGGCGATCTGTCCGCTCAGACTACACTGACATAAAAATGGCGTGACGGTATCTATACGTGTAAATGAAATTTACATTTTATCGCGGAGTAAAGATAAATCACATCACAAGCAATTCAAATAGAGAATTAAAAAAGGTTTTCTATTACAATATTCATTTGTTACAAAAAATGCAAATCCGATTTCCTACAAAACTAAAAATAAATCCATGCAACCCTTAGAAAACCTCCCCCGATTCTAAAAATAGTCCGATGTGCGCAGGGTTTGGTGCCGACCGGAATCAAGCGGAAGTGTGACCTCACTTGGATTTCTGCCAGAATATTTCCATAAAATTGCTCCCTAATGAATTTTTCCTTCTTTTATATTACTATGTTATAAAAATTGTTTTTGTTTTGTATTTGAAAATGAGACTTAATGTGTGTTTGTGCAAGTTTACGCCGATAAATCAAATAAATCGTAAAAAATGTATTATCTGTTTTCTGATAAAAAACAAAACGTGAATGTACGAGTATATATTACTAGTTTCTCTAATATGCTTGTACAAAAAAACACTGGTGTACATTATTTCACTTTTTTTGTTTACATACAATCTAATGAGTTTATTGCCATGGTGCAAACTTTTCCACCAATTATAAAGGTAGTATCGGACGTATGCGTCGCATCTTATTCTTCTTTAGCCGTCTCTCAAATCTTCAAACGTTAAAAAAAAGTGGAATAAACAGCGTTTGTTAAAAAAAAATTACAATGTCTTTAAACCTCCGCGACGTTAATGCCTTGACTATAAACAACATATAAATGATTTTATTTATTTATTTACACATGTCAAGAAATTTTATAAACATGTACATAATTTGTAAAAATAAACAGAAAATAAAATGTCGACAGACAATTTTTATGGATATGGATCTGTGGCTTTTCATTTTACGTATCCCAGTTAACAAGGTTTATTTCTGTATTTTACTGAGGACACGTGATCTGAAAAAATAGATTTATTAAGATACAATTTATACAAATTACATATGTATAAATTACGAGAATTAAACTCCTCACACATCACTCCAGATATACCAAAAAGTCCATTCCCTTATGTGCCGCACAAAATTAACAGAAACACATCACACTCAAGAGTTCACACAAACAATTACTAAAAGTCACTCCTGTTGCAAGCAATAAAATGGTAATTTACATAGCGCCGATTATAGGGCAGACTCTAATAAAGAGCGCAGCAAATCGGCATTTGAACCCAGTTTTCTCGACATATTAAAAATGTTACAAAATAAATATATATTGTAATATAAAGGATCTTTCAAATTGAGCGTTTTTTTTAATATTTTTTTTTTAATTCTTAAATAAAACACAATTTGCTTTGATTTAAAAAACTTTTTATTGGTCATTGAAGTATAATGTATGACATTTAAACACAAAAAAACAATATCCGCCAAATGCCCCCCACCCCCCCCCCCCCCCCTGCAGCGCTACAGATGTCCAATCTTTTGTCAAACTTTTCGATGACATTTTGGCATAATTGCGGTCCTAACTCACCAATAACGCGAATAATTTTGTCCTTCAGCACAGGAGTTGATTGGGAGTCATTCTTATAGCCTCAGAGAAAATAGTCCAACGGTGTCAGATTATATGATCTGGGTGGCCAATGAACATCACCGTTTCCGGAGATTACAATACATAAAATAATTCAACAATTTGAACACGTTGTTGTATTGTATATGACTCCATTTTTATAAATGTCATACATTGCACTTCTCAAATGTCACAAGACCCAGGCAAATTCGCGACGCCATCTGTATTTTATTCAAGAATTAAAAAAAACACTCAATTTGAAAAACCCTTTATAAGTTAAATGTAAGGATAAGAAGAGTGTGGCTGTGGCCATTACACTAGACACTTTCTTGTTTTATTATATGTTTAGAAAAACATATTTGGTAAGAAAATCGCAGAAAACTTACCAAGAGAAGACGAAATACAAATAAACCTTTGTAGATCTTTCAATATGTGATAATCACACATTCGACTTTAGTTGTAGTTCAGTGTGTGTGTAATGTTCGTATATAATTATAAATGTATAAAGAAATTCCAATCAGCGTTTTATTGAAGTGCTTCCCAAAGTTGTAAACGGCACTCATATCTCTAACACTTAGAGACACACCATTTCACGCCACAGAACCAGTAACGTTCAAATGCCTGTCATAATACTCTGCCCTATTGTATTGATTCAGAACAAATAATTGTTTAATGAAGGCGAAATTAATCTTAAAGATTATTAAAAAAAACAGTTATCAGACACAGATTCCAAAGATACAGTAAAGTCATCCCGTTAAGAGACTTTAATAACTTGGAAACTATATAATAGTAATTTAAACTTCGTTGCTTGTATTGTTTCCTCTACCATTTTTAATATTAAAAAAACAAAATAATTTTAATGTTTACCATCTTACATTTTGTACCAAATTAACTTTATCTGTTTTTTTTTGTCCAGGAAGATAACTATACGAAATTGTAATATTTTTTTCCTATCGTATAAAAAAGTTAAGCCGTTAATCGAAAAATAAGCCTTCAGTTAAGAAAAAAGTTTAGATCTTAAATATTCGTAGTTATTTTATAAAAATACCAGAAAGATAATCTTAGACAAAGTTAATTTAAAACTTCCCCTGCTATTCTAATCTGATCCAATTCGACTTATAAAATTTTGTTGTTATAATAAGGTAAATAGATCTTCCAGGGTTTTTGTTGTTGATTTTCTTGTGGAGTGAAATTGTCTGCCTCTGAGTGTAAAAAATATATAGGTGGCATGTGCAACTTTAGAAAGCATTCGAATAAAATCTTTTTTGAGAATTTTTATCAAAATATATGTTTTTATATGAACACTACTTATAAACATAACATATGCTACACCTAAAACCGAATGTGTTACTTGTTACTATCGGGAGATCTACAAGGTTTCTTTGTAGTCTGTCTTACTTTGGTAAGTCTTTTACGATTTTTTTACCAAATGTGTTTTCCTTAACATATGCAGGTGTGATGAACTACCTTATCTTATTACCTCAACCATCACCTTCCTATCCTTATACTCAACATATGGATAATAATTTTGTTATATTTTGAACCTGTCCAGTAAAAATGGGTTCGAATCTTGAATTACAGCGCCTTTGATTAGAGTCAGTGTCCTAAACGGCGCTATGTAAATTGTCAATTTATTATTTTTATAAGATCTTTAAGTTATGAAATCTTTTCAATTATAAAAAGCCACTTTGCTGGTCTATAAGTATTTAAAATTGAAAACTTTTTCAATAACTATAAAAAATTATTTCTAAAACTAGACGAACTTGGAGTGATCAGACAAAATTAAATTGAATATGATAATTATTATTAAAGAGCAGACCAGGAGCTAGACTACTTGTCACCGCATGAAGTGGTGAGATAATGTCTAGTAAATGACCTCTGCGGGGATATTGAGCTTCCCCATGTTAAGTTCTTGGGAAGTTACTATAAGGGACGTTCTGACTTGGTAATTTATTTAAATCGCAACAATGTTATCTTTTGCAAAACAACTAAAATAAATGGAATAATTCTACTCGAGATAGTGAAATTTATATCCAAGGCTCTTCTATCCTAGAGAAGTTGTCTAAGTAATGTTTATGTACTGAAAATAATTCTTAAATATATAGATAACTGACAGGAGAAACATCTATTCCAACAGTTTTGGAATATATATGAATGGTTGAATTAAAATAGACACTAAGTACCAAAAAAAAAACCAAAAAAAAACTAAGTATGCAGTTTCGTTCTATATGTCATATATAATGAAACAGTTTTTTTTTTTTTGGTACTTAGTACCTATTTTAATTCAACCATTCATATGGTTTTATGTTTTTAAAATATATTTGAGACAGAGGATTATAAATTTGCTTAGACTAGTATTAAGTAGAACTAACTTGCCAAGTGCTCTTTTTTGTTTTGAGGGCTGTCCTTTTTGAATAGGACTTCAGATTTTAACATCTTAAATATTATAAGAAAACATATAAAGCTTTCTTAGTAATGTGAAGTTATCAGCAATCGGTTGAACAACCATAGGAGTACAATGTTCATTACATGAAGGAAAAAAACATGTATTTTTTTTTTCATTAATAATAAAACCCTTACAAAAACCGATAACATTCAAATTAAGTCAGTCCTTAAAATATAAAAAATGATGATCTTGCGACGTAAAACACTCAAAAACAGAATAAGGATAACAGAAATAAGAAGAATATATAAAATTGAAAACACCATTAGACGACGAAGTCAAAGTTGACGTCATTGACGAGATTACGTCCGAGGAGTTATTGAGAACCGGGTTCTCCGTATCGTTTCTCGTGGTTATTCTAGATGAAACCAATACCAGACCCACCCATAAAGAGATGAAGGAATAGCTGGCATTCCACATCTCCGGAATAAAGCAGAAACAACAGATGAATGATCTACTACAAGAAGAAGATAGTAAAATATTCAAACATATTACGGGTTCGTAAATGGGGTGAACCCGGCTGTGAGAACGTCAGGAGCCTAATGGTGGGGTATATCTCGATTGGGAGGATGTTATGAGATGAGATGAACCCGGCTGTGAGAACGTCAGGGGCCTAATGGTGGGGTGTATCTCGATTGGGAGGATGTTATGAGATGAGATGAACCCGGCTGTGAGAACGTCAGGGGCCTAATGGTGGGGTGTATCTCGATTGGGAGGATGTTATGAGATGAGATGAACCCGGCTGTGAGAACATCAGGGGCCTAATGGTGGGGTGTATCTCGATTGGGAGGATGTTATGAGATGAGATGAACCCGGCTGTGAGAACGTCAGGGGCCTAATGGTGGGGTGTATCTCGATTGGGAGGATGTTATGAGATGAGATGAACCCGGCTGTGAGAACGTCAGGGGCATAATGGTGGGGTGTATATCAATTGGGAGGATGTTATGAGATGAGATGAGTGTTTCTCTCAAATGTATTTTTTGTTCTATTACCTTATTATGTATGTATAATTTAGGATATACACGTATATACGTATAATGTTGTTATCAATGAACCCATATTTATTATTATTATGTACAAAACTTCGGACCACGGACTATCATTGTATTATAACTCCGATAAGATAACCGAGTTATTTTTGTTGTATTGCAATTACTCAATCATTTTCAGTAATATATTTGTTTTGTAATATAATATATTAAATTTATTATGCGAGCAATTGAAGTGAATAGGGAAAAAATAAAAGCATCAAAAAAATAATAAACAATACAGAACCAGAAATGTAAGGCAGATACAGATCACTTTTTATAACACAGTCAAAAATTACCCAAACGGGTTTAATCCAAAATTATATGAAAGGTTTAAATAGGGTTTTCATGATGCCTAAAATACAAAATAATTTATATGAAATGGGCACAAAGATAACTTACTAAAACGAAGGAAGGGAACAAACAAAAATAAGTGTCGTATTATCCGGTTGTCTAAGATATGCAATGTGGAAAACAAAAATACCCGAATCGATAGTAAAATTTAAATAAAGGTGTATAAAACCTGTGTTAGGTCGATCATGACTTGTAATATTGAAACTGACATAACTAGAACAATTGCCTTTTTCGAATATTAAGAACCATCACTGTAAAAACTCTTAGTGATAAGATCAGAAACAGTCCAATCGATATGGTCAAATGAAGCAAGAATTGGTACTAGCGAGACCATGTGGATATGATAGGCAGATACAAAATGCCGTAAATGGAGGCATACAAGATAACCGCAGGACACCGCCCTTTTAGATGGCATCAGGAAGGCCATCTAAAAGTTAGAAGTATAACTGGTGGAAGCGTAAGCCTCCCAATAACTAGTTTGGTAAAACATATACGTAATATACAATATCTGTATCTTAAAGAAGGAAACGAATATTCGTAACCATAAACTCACGTTTGTTAAGTTTCAAATTATGAATAAGGCATTTTATAAACGATAAACGTAAATTGTAGCGTGTTCATGGTAATAATAGTAAAAGGACAATTTATATAGCACAGGTTCTCCTCAAGGGTGTTTCTGTCGCTAATACGTAAAATTAAAATCTTAAGTTAATGAAACTCAATAGACATCTTGCATAATACGTCTTAACATATTTTATCATACATATGTGTAGCTTTGCCATTTTGCTTGTTAATAACTTTTAAATATTAAATTAAGCTTGACTTTTCGACGACAACGACGACATAGAAAAGTTAATTGCATAGTTTATTCCCGAGAACAATGTGATTTATTTAAAAATAACTCTATAGATTTTAAATAATTTTGAATCTTGTCTATAGATTTTAAATAATTTTTAATATTCTATAATCTTATGAAAGTATTCTTAAAACACAAATATCCTTTTTTTGCAATGCAGATTTTTTCAATATTCAAATTAAGTTTTGTAAATATCATGATGGATATAATTTTTCAAATCTGAAGTAATAATAAATTAAATGGGCTAATCATTTAAGAATTAAGCCTGTAAATTACAGCCTACTGTACTCATTTGTAAACATTTAAATATTTCGCAAACCTATTACTTATTTCTTTCAATTTGATAATGGACTTATGGTGCAGTTCTTGTTAACACCATGACTAAATAAGATATAAAATAAAACACTTGTGCATCGATAACAAAGCTCAAATTAATAAAAGTTGTGTAAGATCGATCACGACTTAGTTTTGAAACAAGAACTGACAGTGGAACAAAAAGCCTCTTTCGATTATTAAAAACGATAATATTACGAGTCATTACTAGAAAATATCTTTGAGAGAGGTTTAAAAACTCTCATATTCAATAAACCTGCATCACTAATTGTGAAACCAGATTGAGTAAGAAGATGAGGTAAAATTAGTGTGACATATTTTAAAAACTGAGGTAACACTAGTGTGACATATTTTAACACTAGTGTGACATATTTTAAAAGATGAGGTAACACTAGTGTGACATATTTTAAAAACTAGTGTGACATATTTTGACATAAGATGAGGTAACACTAGTGTGATATATTTTAAAAACTAGTGTTACATATTTTGACGTAACTCTAGTGTGACATATTTTAAAAGATGAGGTAACACTAGTGTGACATATTTTAAAAACATATGTTTAAAAACTCTCATATTCAATAAACCTGCATAACTAATGGTGAAACCAGATTGAGTTAGAATATGAGGTAACACTAGTGTGACAATGCGGCTGGAATAAGCAGTGACAGGATCCCACACAAATTAGCATACAAAAACCCCGTAGAACATCGCATGCCAGAGAAGCCAAATTAATGACGGAGAGGCAGCTGGTGATCTTCTTCGAAATAATGATTTTCACAACAAAACAGATTTGATACTATACAATAGTTTATCTCTTGTGATCGAGTATGATTGTCAAAATGATCGACTGGTTTAGTCTATTGCAGCTTTTCGTTAAACAGTTTAATGTATCTCTGTCTTTATGTCGCTTAAAAAGACTATAAAGATTAAAAATACTCAGCATATAATTACTCTCCAGAAAAACATTTATTTAGACGTAAAGCGGTCTAAGATTAAAACCAGTTTTAAAGTAAAATCCAGAAATCTTACCTGGAGCGCCCGTTTGCTAAACGTTAAACCACAGCACCAAAGATCCTCGATTTATATCAAGAATAATAATACATTTTTTTATAATTATTCGACCGAAAAAATATAATACCTCAAAAAAATTCTTTGCATCTATGAGTGCCTGTTGAATCGCATAGAATGAACCCGTCGTCGGGAGGCTGTACGCATGGAGGTGCGCGGGCCGCTATATAGCGCGGCTGTAACTAGAGGCTTGAGGGGGTGCGCGGTACGATGCTACCATGGCAACGCATCGACGCCGACGCCCTAGATTGCCGGACGCTCTCTTTCGCACTTTTCAGCAACTTGACTTTATAACGTTTCCGGATAAGTATTTCTTTATTGCATCTCTCATTATCTACATATGTATGTTATGATAACATACGTGACGTAATTGGTAAGTGCTTGACTTCTACTCAGGGTTTCAGATTAAATTTCTGATGATACGAAATAAAAATTGAAAAAAGGTTGTCTGGCAACTATACGCACACTTATAGTATATACGAGTATGTACAAGCGCTGTTACGACTTCACGTGCGGTAGATATTGTTACCAATACGTGCAATGAAGAACCGCAATTTTCTTGTATACTCCATTAGTTTAACAATCGAATATTCAATTAATGAGGCCGAAGAAAACATAGTCTTGTGGTCATGCTCTTAAATGGGTTCGAATATCCAATTCGAATTAGTTTAAGGGTACCATACGAAATACGACGAAATTTATATTAAATAATTCATTGTGTAAATCGGTTATTTTTTATTAATAATATTTTGAAAATGTCAACAATGGAACTATCCCCCATACTTTTATTGCCTGATTTTTCAAGTTCATAAAAATGGAGTACAGTGTTTTGTGAAATATTCATAATAGAAAAACCATAGAACGAGGTATAACATATAATATTGTATCATTCTTTTACATATACGTTTGATTGAAAAAATTATATTACCTATGAAATGAAACTATGTTATAGTCGACTTTCGTGGCATAACTTGTAAGACGCCTAACTTCCAGTCTGGGAGAAAAAGGTTCAGACAAATTTAAAGTCAATTTATTCTATAAAGGGATTAACTGTGAGTTTTACTAAAGATTTCTATAACACTGGCTAGCTGGATGATATTGCTACATGGCAATAAACCTGCCAGGATGTACTGAAGACAGCAAAAGGGTAATACAATACAATTGATAATATTATTAATGAAACTTTCACGTCGATTTTTTTTTACTAATTGATTCTATAGTATCATAAAAAAATACTGAAATATTTAGTTTTTTTTATGAAATAATAAAATTTGAAATGCACGTACTTTTCATATACACTGTGAGAAAACGTGGGCAATAAAACTCTCACATTTTTTATCTTCCGATTGAAGGAGTATAGCATAAAGTTTTCAATCGTTTTCTTAATGCACGTTTCCAACAAAAAAAAAACTTAACCGTATGCAACATCTATACAGATATCAAGAACTAATTGCATCATTATAAAAAATTTAATGTAACATTTAATTATTTAACTTGGATACGTTTTACTCGATGGCCTAGTTAATGAGATGCTTGTGTCCCAACTCGGAGGTGTCAGGTTTGATTCCCGATGGGACCTAATATATCTTAAAATATATTCCAACATGGTTTCAAATCAAGGCCTGTTAAGCATATTTTTTGTTTGTTAAAATAAAGGGGCACATGACATTAATCCGGTCAGGTTGTTATAATTATTTTATCAAAGTGTTATATAAAAATACTAAATTTATACGAAATTTTCTATTTATTAAATAATTTCCATTAAATAATATACTAAAATATTTATAATTTACTTCTTCAAAACATTATTAATTCATGAGAAAAAATATATTGTTTGAAAATACCACAACTCGTTCCACCCCTGCAACCTTTTTTAGACTTGAGCACAATCCAGAAATAACCTATTCTGGCTTCTTCTAGCCATTAATAATAAAATTAAAAGACAATTTATATAACGGCGTTTAGACAGCAGACTGTTCTAAAGGGTGCTCCAACTTCATCAACCTTCTAAGCAGGATCCCATTCATCAGTTTAAACCAAGAATATTTTTATGGGCAGCTTAAGTGATGACTGTCTGTCTTAGAATATATTTGTAAGCCAATTTAAATTTAACTTCTCTACAAACACTAATAGGGGCTGCATCTTAAGCTCCATTTGCTATTTACCCCTCAAGCTCCAACTACTTCCCCTTACTTTATATCTGAATGATCATCCTACATAACATGTGACTCATTCCCTACCCGTAAA
Source organism: Odontocerum albicorne (assembly GCA_949825065.1). Classification (NCBI taxonomy): domain Eukaryota; kingdom Metazoa; phylum Arthropoda; class Insecta; order Trichoptera; family Odontoceridae; genus Odontocerum; species Odontocerum albicorne. The sequence continues at coordinate 39,541,694 of OX463845.1, read as the reverse complement.
CTCTTGATGGAATCATCGGAATTTCATGATGATCGTTAAATTATTTCATAATAAAGTTTGTATTGTAAATAAGAAAAACGCATTCAAATTTCAACTGGATTTTTTACATAGACTATTAAGGGTTTAATCGCGTATTCTTTTTGGTATGTTATATCGCTCAGTGATCGTCTTACATCTGAGTTATACAATTTTCAACCACTAAACTCATAAGATTACCATTCAACTTAAGTTATAATATTTTTTTAAATAAATGTACGGGTATATACTTAATTTGACAAAAAAATCACATCAAAATTTCTAGGTAACCTACGAGTAGCTTAGTTTTCTTTGCGTGAACTTTAAAGGGTGCAATTCCAAAGTAGTTATTTTAGTACGAAGTTTTTTACTTTGTTTACTATATTTTAATGTCAAGGCTTACAAATACACACATAACCATCACTCAATTTCCTGCTGATGTAGGCAAAGAGGACATAGCACTAAACTTTTATATCTTGACACAATATTTCGTATATTTTACATTCGTTCACATTATCATTTATCTCTAACGATTTATATCACTTCTTTAATAACATCATTCCCTTGATCCAACCATATCTTTTTTTGACTTCCTCTATTATTACATCTGTACTCACTTTTGCACAGTAAATTTTTTTCGTCAATTTTTATTTTGTGGCGGCATTCATACATACGGTCAATGACGGATGAAATAACCTTCGCATTCCTCGATAAATCTAAATAGACGAATCCGAAGTTCACCCGCCGGCCATTCAACCCATAGCCAGCGGACCGCATTCCATACTAGAGAGATAACGCACCACGGCTCTCTCGCCAGTTCCGTATTTGAATGATACCTACATACAACAATTAATCGTTTTGCATTCACAGAAACGAGACGTAGGCATATCGCGAGCGCATTCTCACGCACATTCTAAAAAGATATAAATACCTACGTTACTAATAAAATTGGACAGACTCTCTTTCCGCATTGCGATCTAACGAGTTTTATTTATCAACAAATCATCATCATCTCGTCCCTCTAGGATCCATTCCCCAAAGTTTCATTCATTCGTTTGACGAACCCAAACAATTTAAGATGGTTTTTTTTTAAGTACGCGCATTTCTACAGCAGTTATTCTACTCCTTCTAGTCCTTTGCCACGTCAAATTTTTACTCATTTACGTAAAAAATCGTAATAATAGTATTGTGGGATGTCATGTTGGGGAATTTTATTTGAGTAATTCTCAAATTATTTTTTTTCAAAAGTTTATTCAATGTTTATTTATTTATTGGACACTAAATTGTCAAGTATATAAAAATCGATTTAATTCCCATTCAGTAATCTATTCCAATTAATAAAACAAGAGTTGCGCAAATTCGTGCCAATTTGTGGGTGAACGATAAGCACGGTATATCCTTCAATACGCAAAGAAAGAAAATGAAAAAGAAGAAGAAATTAACATATTTAAAATTAAATGAAAAATACACATGAAACAAAGTATATTCAAATGCCACCATTAATTGAGTAAGAAGAAGAAAAATAGGAAAGTGCATTAAATGAAAAATACACAATGAAGCAAAGTATATTCTAATGCCATCATTAATTGAGTAAAAAGAAGAAAAATAGGAAAGTGCATTAAATGAAAAATACACATGAAACAAAGTATATTCTAATGCCACCATTAATTGAGTAAGAAGAAGAAAAATAGGAAAGTGCATTAAATGAAAAATACACGTGAAACAAAGTATATTCTAATGCCACCATTAATTGAGTAAGAAGAAGAAAAATAGGAAAGTGCATGTAAATAAGAAAAACTAGAAAATACACTTCATCACTAAATATTATTTAAGTCATGTAAAGAAAGCCATCAAGGGTGAAAACCAACACAGAAACTGGTTCCTAAATCTGATGGCATACACGGTAAAGGAATACCTAATGATGTTCGAAATAAGAATGAGTATTTAATAAAAAGGTATGATCAAGCATACTTATGTGATATTGTTAATGTGGCGTGTGCAGCTTTAAGGAGCACTTGAATATAACCCTTTTAAAGAAATCTTATCAAAATGTTGTCCTCTTCCTTTGGTAAGTTTTCTGCGGTTTTTCTTAACAAATATAACAGATATGAGGAAGAACCTGATCCAATTACCGCAGCCATCACCATCCTTTCCTTAAATTCAAGTTATATTTATTGGTTTAATAATATTCATAATATGTCAATAAAATTAGGTTTGAATCTATGTGCACTCTTGAGAAGAGACTTCTCTAGAAACGGCGTTATCTAAACCGTCTTTTTATTATTATTATCTTCATGAAGACTTAAAAGTCACATTAAGAGACATACACCAAAACATGGATATACGATAGGAACTAGATAAGATATCCCTAGCTCTAAGGGTTAAAAAAATCTTGGTTTGGATATATGTTGAGAATGTCAGATATTCGTATCCCAAAACGAGTATGTAAAGAATGCCCCTAAGGAGGGCGTCCAATATGAAGGCAAAAAATCACAAGGATTTGGCAAATTTGCAGATTGCGAGGAAAATCTTCGGCTGGACTAGGAAACATCAGGAGAGAAAGTCTAGACCAACTACACCGGAGGAAATTGTTGTAGTACTACATCCTCTACCATTATAAATGAGGGTCGAGGCAATGAATATAAGCGTTGCATCCTCATAATGCAGAGAGTTTTGATTTGATTTTAAAAAAATATTGACAGCCATAAAATTTACTGCCACGTGGTAATCTCTTCAAACAAACCAGATAGAGGTAAGAGTTCTTCAGTGAAAATCAGGCTAGAATCCTGTTTTGAAAAAAATCTAGTTTTTAACGTGAATTCAACCCTCAACCTAACTACGCTTAAGAGGTTGTAAAGAAACAAGTTTTTATCAAAATTTACATTTCTTTTAATATATTCCAACTTGCTTTCGTTACATTTTATATGAACTAAAACAAATCAATAAGTGACATACTTTAACTATACATGGAAGGAAGCTGTAAATAGTCTCTATGGCATTGTAAAGGTTGTATTGACGTACTAAATGCCGACACAATGAGAAAAATAGTCTAAGTCATTCTGACTGTCCTCAGCAATTCACCCTCATAACGGGCCGTTAATTTAATGAGCATTGACTACTTCACTTTATTCAGTGTAACCTACGCCCTCAACTCTGTGAGAACACTTTACGACGTCGTTTTAACTGGAGAAACGGTTTATTATTAATTTTGATCGACGCAACCCCTACAATGACGACCGACGAATTACGAAACATTCAAACATAAGTCGTAACTTCAACTATGCTAGAATTTAAAGTTGTTATATAAGTATTCTAGATGTATTTGATGAGCCACACTAAAAAACAAATATAGAGGGTAGGTAAAACAAATGGAGAGGGTAGGTAAACACAAATAGAGAGCGTAGGTAAAAACCGAATTATTTTTATCAAGACCAAATAAGTATTAAAACTAAACATAATATTTGGTTGTAACACTATTTAGAGATAGCCCCCGCCTTTATTGACTGCAAATTTTTGGCTAAAATTGTTCCATTTAGCGACATTCATAAATGAATCACCATGTACAGGTAACCAACGCTATATTGTGATCATGATATATAAATAACATACTCCATTTCTTCACTGGAGTAGGCGGAGGCAACAGAGCGTCATACTTTTTTATATTGACAACATACTTCACCTTTTCCACTTCCATATACCTCCTCGTACATCTCCCACGATTTCTCTGAATTTTTTTTCATTCAAAATATTATTCACTTAATCCAACCTTACTTTCCCTGGTCTTTCTCTACCATGCCTTCCACCCATATTTACACTTTAAATTTGTTTTGTTAGTAATTCTTCATTATTTGTTCTATGTGCCCAAACTCCTCTCCGTGGTTGCAGTCCTAAGACTGGTTTGCAGCAATTTGAACTCTTCTCCTCCATTCCCCCCTGTCCTGTGCGGCTCTTTTTAAGTCTGTGTATGTTGAGCAGCGCACGTCCACCAACAGGTCCTCCAGGTACTCTCGGCGTGGGCGTCCCCTAGAGTTTGTCCCCTCGGTCATACCCTCCATTATGGCATGCAAGAGGCCCTCTTGTCGTATTATATGACCAATCCATCTTGCACGCCTTTCGGACAGGATCCTGAGCAGGTGCCTTCCTCCTTCGATTCGTTGGAGAACCTCTTCATTTGTGATGCGGTCTCTCCAGGAAATTCCTAATAGTCTTCTATAGGACCACATCTCAAAAGCCTTTAGTCTTCGTCTATCTCTTTCGGATAGGCACCATGTCTCGCAGCCGTACATCAAGATACTCCATACATAGGTCTTGATGAGGAGTATTCTCAGTTTAAGGTCTATATTATTTGATTCTATTATTTTCGACCTTTTATTAAATGCAAGTCTAGCCTGATGTATACGGCTGTCGACCTCGCTCTTGGACCGACCGTCCCATGTTATTTTGCTCCCGAGGTAGACAAACTCCTTGGTGTTCTTTAGTGGTTTACCCGACATCACTATTCTCATCTGGTGCTGCGCTCGGCCTACAGTCAGCAGCTTTGTTTTGTCTTTATTTATCTTCATACTGTAGTTATTTTGAAGAATGCTTTCCATAGTTGTTAAGGCCTCTTGTAGTTCCTCTTCACTTTCAGCAACCATAGCAATATCGTCAGCGAACCTTATCATGTCCACCTTTTGCCCGTGTATCTTTACACCTTCTCTGTGACTCATTCTCTCTCTCAAGTCGTCAATCGCGCTCTGTATATAGGCGTTAAAAAGAACAGGTGACAGAGAGCATCCCTGCCTTACCCCTTGTCTTATATTGGCTTTCTTTGTGTCTTCGTCACATCTGATTATAGCGGCCTCATTCTTGTATAGCGCCTGGATTATACGTCTATCTCTGTAATTGATATCAATTCTCTTCAAAATCTCGAAGAGTCTTTTCCATTCTACTTTGTCAAAAGCTTTCTCCAGGTCTATGAATGCGATGTATGTGCCCAAACTATCGAAGTGTAAACTTTATTATCTTACTCAACCCTTCAGTTTTAAGTTTACATTCATCCATTCATACCATATTCTGTCATATATTGTCACCTCACGTATTCTTCTAATTTTACACATTTATTCTATTCTTTTCAATCTTTCCTACGTCCACATTTCTCTTCCATGACACACACACTTCATAAAATCATATTTTAATGTTTTCTTAAAATTATGAATATATTTCAATTATTATATCTTCGATGGTAGAATATCAAATATTTTTGAATTCAGATAATCATATCTTCTCTGCTAACTTGCGTTTTTTTTTGCAACGTTTTCGAAACGTTGACATCATAAGCCAAATCCCGTACTACACCAACTGATATAAATAATCGCGAAAGTCTCAAAACATGTATGAATGCAGCGTTGATCGTATTCTCAATTTTTTTATGAAATAAAGCATTTTTTTATCAAGCTGGTACAATACACTGAAGTTTATTGATACGTGACCGTATTTAACAACATGTTACCAATGCCAAATTCGCCAGCTACATGGAGCTTATATGACAATATTATCATCGATCTATTGTGAAATTTGGCGAGTAAGCAGATTAATGTTGTTTCCGAGAACTAGAGCAATATTAGTGTGCATTCCAAGTGATTATATTTTTGATTTAAAATAAGTCAAATGTATATAAATTATTATACTCCTATTATATATGAACAACACTTTTTAACTGCGTGTGTCCTCATATGGAAGTGTTTCAAGTGTCACTCACTTTTGTCAAGAAAAATCTCTTAAATTTAGTGTTATAGTTGAAATAATGTAATTTTTTTATATTATTTGACATGAATAATTTTGTCATAATGTTTAAGTGTAACATTTAAATGTTTACTATTGTTTCAATAAAATAAATATTTAAATTATGACTTCTTTAATACATGTTTTTTTTGTACTTGGTATGTTTGGTTCTTGTACAAATTAGGGAAACCTGTTATGTGAGGGATCTGACAAAAATAATTTTATTTATTTATTTATTATTACACATGACAAGAAATATACAGAATTTGCGAAAAAAAACAACAGGTAATTTAATTAAGATATACATTATTTTAATGAATCTGGGTTTGTCGCCTTTCATTTGTCGTATCCCCAGTAAACTAGGCTTTTGTCTGTATCTCACTGAGGATATTTAGCATGAAAAAATAAATCGATACTTCTTTCCGATTTTTTATTACACAAAAACAAAACCCCGTTACACGTTCTCATCAACCTGACAAACAGTGACACTCAATTACAACTGGAAACATCATGCGGAATCAAACTCTTCACACATCATCACTCCAGAAAGACCTAATTAATAAATGGAGTTTAAATGGACGTAAAATCATATACACGTAGATTTATAAGTTCTGATTCATCCATTGCACACCATTAAACTCACCGGCCGCCCCACTGCACTAGATTTGATGGCGTATTAAAGTGAGACGACCGGAACACACTGACTTGTTTATTTTTTTTATTCTTGAAAGCATAGATGTGACTCAAGTCATAGATATCCTTATACCCCCGAAAAATAGCTGGAAAAACCCTTTTTCATTCGAGGGGAGTAGCACAGCGTGGGATTCGAACCGATGATCTTCCGCACGGAAGTGCAATGCGTTACCGCGCGGCCATGTCTTTTCATGATATAAACTATTTTATGGTACATATAATATATCCTCACGCCATTTCCCTGCGGAGCAACTAGTTATGATGCGGCGTCCAACTTTCCTATCTTAACACTCATCGTTCTTCTCGTCTATACCTTAATACCTTCTTATACCATTTCTACGATTAACCTTTCTACGTTTGCATCTTTCAAAATATCATTCACTTGATCCAACTATACTCTATTGGGTCCTCGTCTATCACGCCTTTTCCTCATATTTTATGATTCTCGTATTAAACGATAAACATAGAGTATTTTAAAACTAAGTTTAACTGACAGTTGAAAAAGGCTTCATAGTGTCATTGTTTTACTTTTTGTCGTATACAGTAAAACCTGATGTACTTGTTTTCATATCGCAGTTTATTTCAACCAACCAAAAAGTTGCTAAAGAGGCTTTTAGTAGACCAGGCCCTTATTTTAACGGTACTAGTGGAAATTGCACGAACATCTCCAAATCGAAATATGTGGATCTTATCAAATAGGCCACGGAGGTCGTCATTAAGTTGTCGTTAAGATTATTTCAGCAAGAAACATTGAGTTATAAACTCAAGTTACATGGCTGAAAAAAATAAGTTTAATTCTGATATAAGACATAAAGGAAAATTAAAAAAAAATTAATTGTGATGAATTTTAAATCATTATTTTTTCATGGATATATGATATTTTCTAAACAATCTTAAGAAATTGCCTCTTTGTTCTATCAGGAACACATATATGTCATTAAACGCCTTCATTCAGGTTTATCTGTGACCAGGCACTCCAAGTATTTTTTTTCTTAGATAATTTGGAATAAAGTTGTAGCCTGACCACTCACCTCTAGAACGCTTTCTAACTAGCTTAACATGTTACATAAAATAAACAAGGTTAAAAAACTCTAATGTTATTAAGAAGAGAACCATTCAAGATTCTTAAATTCAGATGTAAAATGGTCAGTAAAAGAGTAAAACCAGTTCGGAAGCGAACCCGCTATGAATCGAACATGGGGTGTTCGCTTGCATAGCTCAAATAGTCGGCCGCCGACTAACATCAAGTTAGGAAATATAATGATAATAATAATGTATTGTACACCCTTCAACAAATTTAAATTGGTGATTCGGACATATCGAAGAGCGTGACCGGGAGTAATCACTGTTTTTGGCCCTATTTATCAAACTTTTGGGTTTCGAGTTAATGGAGTTGTCGTAGAGCTCGCTTGTCATCGCACGCGTTGGTAATACTACCCCATAGGTACGTGAAAAAGTAAAAATCTTGCACGAGTATTTAGCATGTAAGTAATAAATCTTAACTATTTCAGACGATTTTTTTTTACCAAAATTCCAACCTTTTTTATACTATATGGCACCTCATTCCGATAGTTGAAAATAAAAAAGGAAGGAAAAAAAATCTGCTGATTTTTATTATTTTTAGCAAAGATTAACACAAATCGGACACCCAATTGATCCCAATTGACGATGTGTGGAAATGAAGGGTTGAACAGTTTTCAATAAGTTTTTTCGATATTTTGAAATATTTCACCACCTCGACCTTTTTATGATTTATTGACATGTACCAAAACTTCTCCGCCCTGAACTTTGCTGAAGGAAAAAATAAAAGCTTAAAAAAAACGAACAAATATTACCAATTGAAAGAAAATACTTTGTTCATTTATTTAATATTATAAGTGTAAAACCATTTCACGTTTTTTTTTATGTTCAAAGCTTGCTAACAGTTTAACTTTGACTCTTTTTATAAAGTAGTTGTTTCAATTTCGGGAATTATTACCATCTTTATTACCATCTTACCAAATCTTTACAAACTTGCATAAATATGCAAGTTTGTAAAGATTTTTTGAACAAAATAAAAGCAAGCAAAAAACTTAATGATCAATGAATATTTGGATCTTAAAAATTAATAGGAAAAGTTTTGCTGCAATAACCACAATCTATAAGTATTTTGTGTTGAACAATCCACCTAACTAGGCATCACTACCTATTTTAAGATAGATAAGGATTCTAAATATTTGCATATAGTGTAGCTAATTCATGTAACGTTTATGTTTATATCTATATATTGTATTTGTATGTATCTATTTATAAGTTTGTTGAACCTTGCAAATGATTAATAAGTTACTAAGTTACTTCTAATTGGCGTTAAGTGAAACGTTTCCAATAGAGTGATGGAACTTGTTTCCAATAGAGTGATGCAACTTGTTTTCAATAGTGTGATGCAACTTGTTTTCAATAGAGTGGATGCCACTTGTTTTCAATAGAGTGATGCCACTTGTTTTCAATAGAGTGATGCCAATTGTTTTCAATACAGTATTAAAGACCTGATGTTAAATTGAGTTTTTTTTACATACTTGACTGATATTTAACTGACACATAATTAACTGATATGAAATTGACGGATTTAAACATACTTGGATATATAAAGACCTGATATTAAATTGACGATTTTTTATAAACACACTTTGATAAATTAACCTGATATTATGTGGACGGGTTTTTACTAACTTTGACACATAAGGACCAGATATTAAATTGATGATTTTTTTTACATACTTGGATACATAATGATCTGCTATTTAATCGATAAAATCGCTATTCAGGGGATTTTTTAATTCAAAATAGAACTTTAAATTAAATTTATTTGTATCGGACGTATGCGATCTCCCTTGTACGTATGAATGTGGTACAAGGGAAATGATAAACGCGGTGTATAAATAAACACCTGTGTATGTGTAGAAGGAAATATGTGTAGAGCTATAAGGGTACATAAACTGAAACCCTTGCCCTTATAGACTCGATTCTGTAAATGTATAAACACTTATGTGCTGTGTATGTGTAGAAGGAAATATGTGTAGAGCTATAAGGGTACATAAACTGAAACCCTTGCCCTTATAGACTCGATTCTGTAAATGTATAAACACTTATGTGCTGTGTATTTGTACCTGTAAAATGCGATGTTCATGTTAAAGATTATAATTCTGTATCATTTAAAAACTTGTATTTGTTTCTTATATTCTTTCATATAAAAGCTGCATGTAATATGTCGAGATATTTCTTAATAATATGGTAATAATATCTCAATCTCAATATTTCTGAATAATATGTTAATAATATATAAATCTGTTATTAATATTTCCATGTAATATGTAAAGATCGCAAATATTCCTTCAGGAAAAGAAGGAATATTTTCTATCTGTTTGGATCCGGTTGCGTTCGCGACCGTAACGTGACCATCCGTGTACTGCCCGATATGAGCGGTGACCGCCACAGTAACTCCCTGACCAGACGTCCTAAGCGGGCCAAAGAACCCGCAAGGTGCGGAACGCGAGGGCTTACTGTGACGGGTAAACCGGCCATATAGGGCACACAACTTGACCAAAATATACTTCTCTTCAATCGTCTGACTTCGTTTTATTTCTTCGACCCTTCTCCAAGATCTACAGAGGAATCTCTGCTCTACAAGTTGACTTCGCTTCATTTCTACATTTTCGCCGGAATCATCGTGTCGAGTCCGTCCCTGGCAACTGGTTGGACAGCGCTCTGCATACACCGGAACCAAGCTCCGCCCACAAGTTCAGAGGCACATTCGACGCAAGGATATTTCACCGAAAATTAATTTATTAATTTTTGGTGATTTACGCTTGACTGCGAATTGGATTCTTTTCGCTCTGCAGCAACCATCCGCCTTTTCTACAGTCTTTGTACCTGTCTGGTACAAAGTGGTCCTTCGAGCCGGATCTGCTGCATCTTCAAGAATCTTCAACATCACAAGCGAAGCTTCATCATCGTCATCTCAAGATAGATATAACTCGCTAGTTATCATCATCATCTTGAGAATCGACCAACGTTGGAGCATCGTCATCGGTTGCGAGGAGCATCATCATCACAGCTGCTGTTGACTAAGCATTGCCACCAGTTTGAGTGTGGGTGATCATCACTATCTGTTGTTGACCATCAGCGTCACCAGTGAGTGGATCATCATCACCAGCTGTCGTTGGCTTGCACTGTCACCAGTTTGAGTGTGGGTGATCATCACTATCTGTTGTTGACCATCAGCGTCACCAGTGAGTGGATCATCATCACCAGCTGTCGTTGACTAAGCATTGCCACCAGTTTGAGTGTGGGTGATCATCACTATCTGTTGTTGACCATCAGCGTCACCAGTGAGTGGATCATCATCACCAGCTGTCGTTGGCTTGCACTGTCACCAGTTTGAGTGTGGGTGATCATCACTATCTGTTGTTGACCATCAGCGTCACCAGTGAGTGGATCACCATCACCAGCTGTCGTTGGCTTGCACTGTCACCAGTTTGAGTGTGGGTGATCATCACTATCTGTTGTTGACCATCAGCGTCACCAGTGAGTGGATCACCATCACCAGCTGTCGTTGGCTTGCATTGTCACCAGTTGAGTGTGGGTGAGCATCACGAGCTGTTGTTGACCAGCAGTGTCACCAGTGCGTGTGGGTCACCGTCACCAGCTGTTGAGCATCGTCATCCTCAGCCACTGACGCAATCATGCCTTCTCTGCGTTCCGGAAAGGCTCCCGCTAAGGAAGCGAGAGCAGAGAGCGACCATACCTCGGATGCCGACTCGGTGACCTCTTCGCGTTCACGCGCTGACACAGAGGACACGATCCGGAGGCTACGGGAGGAGGTTCGCGCTGAGAAGCGAAAAACCGCCTCATTGAGGAGGAAGCTGCAGCGAGCAACTGCAACGGCTGAAGCCGTTCCGGGACCATCGGCGGAACACATCCCCGATGACGTTCCGGTAGCTGACCCAAAGCGACTCACCGAGGAGTGGGTAGAGAAACAGCAAGACCCCATGGCACAGATGGCAGCTATGATGAAGGAGCTCATCCAATCCTCACGGGGTGATGGGAGCCCGAGGGCGCCAGCCAGCGAAGATGGTGCAAGAATGACCGCTCTCATCGCACGCCAGACTGGAGCCAAGGACCTGCCCGTTTTCTCTGGGGAACCCCTCGAGTGGCCTGCATTCAAGGCACAGTACGACCAGTCCACAGAGTTGTGTGGACTAGCCGAGGCTGAGAACCTTCTCCGGCTGCAGCGTGCCCTGAAGGGGCGCGCACGAGATTTGGTGTCCGCACTGTTGGTGGACCCGAGGAGTGTGGGGGAAATCATCCGCACACTGGAGATGCGCTTTGGCCACCCGGAGGCGATCGTAGCCACGATGCTGGACAGAGTGCGGCGACTTCCACGCCTGACCGACAGCAACTCCATGGAAGCCCTCGTGGAGTTCGCCATAGCGATACGCAACGTCGTCGCTACGATCAAAGGTGTGGAAGGGGACTACCTCACGTCACCGCAACTCCTGACGGAGATGGCGACCAAGTTGCCCTTGGCCATCCAAGCCATGTGGGTCCAGTCGCGGATCAGGCAGCCGAAAGCCACCGTGGACGACCTGGCCACCTGGCTGATGGAATTAGGCAACGCGGCCACCCATGCCGGAACAATAGACACACGGCTGTCCTCGAGAACGCAGAAACCACCGAGGCGGGACGGCCAAGTGATGCTACAGTCGGCAGAGAGGCTCGAACACCAGTGCCCGCTGTGTGAGGATGGTCACGCGCTAACGACGTGTCCAGTGTACCGGGGCAAGAGTGTTGAAGCGCGTTGGGAGTGGTTGAAGAGGAACGCAGGACTCTGCTTCAACTGCCTGGAATCCACACATCGAGCCCCCGAGTGCAAGCAGCGGAAATGTGGCGTCGACCGGTGCAGAAGAGCACACCACCGTACGCTGCATCGCAAAGCCGCGGGAACCAGCCCGACTTCAAAAGCCACAGTGGCCCACGTGCGCATGGTCACCCAATCGCCAGTGCTGATGAAGGTAGTGCCAGTGACTGTGTCCGGACCAAAGGGGCAAGTGAACGTGCACGCGCTGCTGGATGAAGGATCTTCAGTGACCCTGATTGACGCGACCGTTGCCACCGAGGTGGGAGCCGAGGGTCCCGTTTGCGGCCTACGCATACAAGGCGCAAACCGGATGTGCTCGGCAGACAAGGCGTCGCGCCATATCAGGGTCCAAGTGAGCGGTAAGGGAGGGGTGTACGTCGTGTCGGGTTACACCATGCGGAAACTGGACCTCCCTCCGCAACTAGTGAGAACTTCGGAAGCCGGCGGAAGGCGTTTAGAGGAGGTGAAACCCTTGGTGCTGATCGGGCAGGATAACGTGCACCTTATAGTGTCGCGAGAGGTGCTCGAGGCAAGTAAGGGTCGCGTCGCCTCACGCACCGCGCTAGGGTGGATCACCCATGGAGGACACGCTTCGCCCACCGCAGCAAATACGGTGGCAGTGAGCCACGCCATTGAGGAGGACTCGCGCCTGAGTGCGATGCTCCGAATCCACTTCGCTGTCGATGCCTTGGGAGTCACCGCAACTGTCCGGGTGAACAAGGATCTGCAGCGAGCGGAAGAGCTGATGGTGGCGACGACTCGTCCTTTACCCACTGGACAATGGGAGACAGGCCTCCTGTGGAAGGAGGACCCCGTGTGGCTGCCCGATAACAGACAGTGCGCCGAGAACCGGCTGATAAGCCTAGAGAGGAAATTGAGACGCGACTCAGAACTCTCAGTGGCTTATCACGCCAAGATGGGGGACCTCATCGCGAAGGGGTACGCGCGCGAAGTTGCCCGAGACGAGATGGCGGCATCGTCAGCACGACGATGGTACCTGCCACACTTTGCGGTGGTGAACCCGCACAAACCAGGGAAGGTACGAGTGGTTTTTGACGCAGCCAGCCGCTGCCGAGGCACAGCATTGAACGACCACTTGCTGACCGGCCCTGATCTACTGACGTCCCTGATGGGCAACATCATCCGGTTCCGGGAGGGGAAGATTGCGATTGCGGCGGACATAAAGGAGATGTTCCTCCGCATCAAAATCAGGAAGGCCGACCAGACTTCACAATGGTTTTTGTGGAGGCCCTCGGAACACGGGGACGTCAAGACGTACGTGCTCACCTCCATGATGTTCGGCGCCAAGTGCTCGCCCAGTAGCGCCCAGTACGTCCGAAACCGGGTGGCCGACGCCAGCAGGAAAGAGTTTCCAGCCGCAGCCGAAGCCGTCACCCGGAAATTCTACATGGACGATTACCTGGACGCAGTCGACAGACCCGCGGACGCCGTGACCTTGGTTAAGGAGGTCACCGCTGTCCTGCAAAAGGGCGGGTTCGAGCTGACGAACTGGGCGTCGAACGAGCCCCGAGTAATCGCGGCGATACCGCGAGAGAAACGGGCCGGGGGACCAGTGGAGCTACTCGGTGGAGGCGCGCAGACAGAGCGGATTCTGGGGGTCACCTGGGACCCGCGAGCAGACCAGTTCATCTTCACGTTGGCAGACCTGAAGGAAGAGGGAGGTCCCCGACCTACCAAGCGACAGCTACTGAGCACAGTGATGCGAGTCTTCGACCCAATGGGGTTCATATCTTGCCTAACAATCAGGGCTAAGATATTGCTCCAGACGGTGTGGCGCTCAGCGGTAGGGTGGGACGACCCCCTTCCAGAGGAAACCAACGAGAAGTGGCAGGAAGGCCTACGGCTGCTCAAGATGGCGGACGCCCGCATACCGAGGTGCTGCCTGCAGAATAAGAGCAGCCAGGTGACGCTGCATATGTTTTGCGATGCGTCAGAACTGGCATGCTGCGCGGTGGCCTACATGGTGGAAAGCCAAGGCGACGGCAAGCGCGTGTCGTTCCTGGCTAGCAAGTGTAGGGTGGCTCCGCTGAAGCCACTCTCAATACCGCGGCTAGAACTACAAGCCGCCCTGATAGCTGCAAGACTGGCAGCCACCATCAAGAAGGAGTGCACGGCAGCCATAGATCGGGTCGTGTTTTGGACGGACTCGATGACCGTGCTGTGCTGGATCCGGACGGACCCCCGCACGTACTCAGCCTTCGTCGCCAACAGATTGGGGGAGATTGACGAGCTGTCGGCGGCACGAGACTGGAGGTGGGTGCCCTCGAAGCTGAACCCAGCTGACTTGGGAACGCGAGACGGAGAGGCGCCAGATCTGTCACCAGCGGGGACCTGGTTCCGGGGTCCAGCCTTCATTGCAGGACCAGACGACGGTTGGCCCGTGGAGAGGTCGCGGCCGCAGCCGGACCACGACACATTGGAGGTGCGAGCGAAGTGCGTGGGTGTCACCAGCACCGCCGACGAGGCGTTACCGCAGCTGGAACGGTTCTCCAACTGGAACCGATTGATACGGACCACCGCGTGGGTGCGAAGGTTCGTGTCACGGTGCCGCCGTCCTGGAGAACGAGAAACCAGCGGCACGCTAACGGTGGAAGAGGTGCGAGCGGCGGAAATCCAGTGGACGAAGCGGGCGCAGCAGGAAGCCTTCGGCGCCGACCTACAAGCCTTGCGGCGGGGCGAAAGCCTCGCCCCGGGAAGCAGGCTGCAAGGGTTGACGCCCTGGCTGGACGAAGATGGAGTGCTGCGGATGGGCACCCGCCTGATGGCCCTGAAAGACCCATCCACGAGTGTGAGTGCGCCAGTAATCCTGGACGGCGCTCACCCATACACGAGGCTGCTGATGCGACACCATCATGAGAAGGCGGGCCATCCTAGCACGGAGAAAACCGCTGCAGAGCTCCAAAGCGCGTTCTTCATCCTGCGGCTTCGCACAGCCCTTAGAGGGCTGGTACACCAATGCCAGGGCTGCCGCATTCGAAGGATGCGTGTGCAGCCTCCACTCATGGGACAGCTGCCGGAGGCGCGCCTGGACCACCACGTGCGCCCCTTCACAAATTGCGGGCTGGACTTCTTCGGCCCGATGCAAGTGACAGTGGGCCGACGGCGGGAGAAAAGGTACGGCGCATTGTTCACATGCTTGACCACACGCGCCGTGCACCTGGAACTGGCGACATCCCTCAGCAGCGATGCGGCCATCATGGCCATTCGTCGCATGTCGGCACGAAGAGGGCACCCGGCCGTCATGTACTCAGACAACGGGACCAACTTCCGCGGGGCCGACAGGGAAATGAGGGAAGCCATCATGGCCCTCCAGAACGACGCGGCAGTCAGGGACAAAATGGCGACACAGCAGACGGAGTGGCGCTTTATACCCCCCACGGCACCGCACATGGGGGGAGCATGGGAGCGATTGGTGCGCTCAGTGAAGGGAGCACTGAACGCCATACTAAAGGAGCGAGCGCCCCGTGAGGAGACCCTCCTGACGGCCCTGGCGGAAGCAGAGCACGTGGTGAACAGCCGCCCCCTCACGCACGTCTCCATCGACCCCCGGGATGAGTCGCCACTCACTCCGAACCATTTCCTCATCGGGTCCGCCGGAGGGCGACCGCACCTGGCGCTCTATGGCAAGGACGAGGAGGAAATCTGCCTGAGGAAGCAGTGGAGAATCGCGCAGCAGTTAGCCGACATGTTTTGGAGACGGTGGCTGCGCGAATACCTACCCACCATCGCTCAGCGGCAGAAATGGCGAGAGTCGGCGCGCCCTATCCAAAAAGGGGAAGTGGTGGTCGTAGCGGACAGTGCACTTCCGAGGAATGAGTGGCCTCTAGGGCGAGTGCTGGACACGATGCCAGGGAAAGATGGACAGGTCCGTGCAGTACGCGTGCAGACCGCAGCAGGAGTCTACACGCGCCCCAGTGTGAAAATACTCGTGTTTCCCCCCGAACAGTGACGCGCACGTCCTCCCCGACTTAAGATTTTCCGCTACACGGCGAAAAATCGGGGGGAGTGTATCGGACGTATGCGATCTCCCTTGTACGTATGAATGTGGTACAAGGGAAATGATAAACGCGGTGTATAAATAAACACCTGTGTATGTGTAGAAGGAAATATGTGTAGAGCTATAAGGGTACATAAACTGAAACCCTTGCCCTTATAGACTCGATTCTGTAAATGTATAAACACTTATGTGCTGTGTATGTGTAGAAGGAAATATGTGTAGAGCTATAAGGGTACATAAACTGAAACCCTTGCCCTTATAGACTCGATTCTGTAAATGTATAAACACTTATGTGCTGTGTATTTGTACCTGTAAAATGCGATGTTCATGTTAAAGATTATAATTCTGTATCATTTAAAAACTTGTATTTGTTTCTTATATTCTTTCATATAAAAGCTGCATGTAATATGTCGAGATATTTCTTAATAATATGGTAATAATATCTCAATCTCAATATTTCTGAATAATATGTTAATAATATATAAATCTGTTATTAATATTTCCATGTAATATGTAAAGATCGCAAATATTCCTTCAGGAAAAGAAGGAATATTTTCTATCTGTTTGGATCCGGTTGCGTTCGCGACCGTAACGTGACCATCCGTGTACTGCCCGATATGAGCGGTGACCGCCACAGTAACTCCCTGACCAGACGTCCTAAGCGGGCCAAAGAACCCGCAAGGTGCGGAACGCGAGGGCTTACTGTGACGGGTAAACCGGCCATATAGGGCACACAACTTGACCAAAATATACTTCTCTTCAATCGTCTGACTTCGTTTTATTTCTTCGACCCTTCTCCAAGATCTACAGAGGAATCTCTGCTCTACAAGTTGACTTCGCTTCATTTCTACATTTTCGCCGGAATCATCGTGTCGAGTCCGTCCCTGGCAACTGGTTGGACAGCGCTCTGCATACACCGGAACCAAGCTCCGCCCACAAGTTCAGAGGCACATTCGACGCAAGGATATTTCACCGAAAATTAATTTATTAATTTTTGGTGATTTACGCTTGACTGCGAATTGGATTCTTTTCGCTCTGCAGCAACCATCCGCCTTTTCTACAGTCTTTGTACCTGTCTGGTACATTATTCGTATTATGGTTACCGATAAACCGTAAAAAAAGGTTCATCATAAGACACGTAAAATACATTTTTATATTATTTATTCTTGAGAATCATAGTATAAATAGGCCAACACCCATACAATGGCTGTCGCCAAAGGAAGAATACGAGAATTGAATTTTGAATACAAGAGAGCGAGAGAGGAGTACTTGGATTCTCTCCGAAAGTAGTTCAAAATTGAATGTAGGTGGGTCCGTGATACTGAACGAATTTTAAATACCTAGCTAGCAATTTTTTAACCGGTGTAAAAGGGGACGATTTCTAAATGATATATATAAATAAATTTGACATTTATGAATATATATTTTCATAAATATAGAATTTGTTTTACTTCCGTGAATAATTCACGGAGGCAACTAGTTATACTTAAGTACTAAAAATTTCCCACTAAACTTATTCTAACGATCAAATATATAAGTACGAGTATTTCAGTGCTTGAATATCAAAAGAGTCACATAAAAGCATTTAAAAGTCATATAGGGTGTGAGATATAGATATTAGATATATTTGATATTAGATATATTTGATATTAGATTATTTTAGATATAAGATATATTTGAGAACATATATCACAGATAAATAAATATTATTACTAATATTTTTGTTCACTAAAAGCGATTAATTCTTCTTTGCATAATTAATGTCGATTTGTCTCCAATTGAAAATATAAACCGCTTTGTGAATTTCTCCTTTTAAATAAATTTCCCATAAATCATAGAAACGAAAATAGTATTGCAATATATATCACTAACTATAATTCATATCTAAGTCTGATAAATAACCCTTCTTTAAGAGTAAAATAATAATCTTGAATTATGTTTTTTTCATTGGACATTTAAGCTCTTTCAAAACAGTTAATTCGCTGAATAATTTCTGATCGATAAGTTTCCTCCTGAATCTGTAATTTTACTGTAGCTGACACACCATTAAATGAAAAAAAAACGTTTATCTTTCAATTCAAAAATATTAAGTATTTATTTCGAAGTACTATTTTTTAAGAGTTTAAAAATAAAATCGCTGTATTTTGACAATACATTCAAAACACTATGTTAAATTGTCAATTAATGACTCGTAGAAATGTAGAGTGTATATGATAACTAGTTGTTAGACATTAATTTATATGGTTATTTGAAATAATGATGCGGTAAGAATTGCTTATCTGATAATTTAGGTTTTAAGTCTGCGTCAGAATATGAATGCTAAGTATAAATATGTTAACATAGGGCTTTCAGTATGTAAGACACACTAATGAAATGTATGATTTAGGAATGAAGCCACTTGGATAGTGTAATTGTATCTTATTTATCTACAATATAAAGGATATTTACATTGTTGTGTAGATGTATTCTAAGGGTTATTTTTCCATTAAAACGATGTTAATGTTGAACTGTGAATTAAAAAAAATTTCATCCCTTATTTACTGAAGATAAATAAAAACATACAAATCAATCAAACAGGATATCTTTTCACATTTTTATAACGTAAAATTTATGTCTAACACAAAATTATCCAATTTGAGCAATAGAAAAGACCGGAAGTGTGGCGGAACGGCGTCCTGAAGGCTAAACTATTGGGGATTTGGAAACGGATGTGGCCGGCCGTCAAAAACTTTTTGTCCCGAAAGGACGGCAAAATATCCTTTAGGGACCGCTTTAGGATTGCTATATTGATTTCATCTCAAGTTAAACTTTTCAAATTTGCATTGATTGATTTGGTTTATATAAGTTTTATATAACCAATAAATAAAAACCTAACATCATATCACTTTGTTATCCCATACAAAGCACTTAATAGTCGCGACACGTGATTCTAACTTTTATCTCCAAGCGTTATCCAGGCAGACTCAGAAATATTAAATTTTATTTTAATTTAAATTTTTCATAAAATGAAATTTTAATTTTTAAGACAACTTTTTACCGCAGTAAATGCAAATTAGATTATTTTTAAATTTAAATGAATTCTGTTTTATCAAAACAATGCCGGATCGAAAAAACAACTGACATAAGTATTTTTTCTTTCAAAAATAAATATTATTTCACATAAGATTTGTATTTATTATATTGATCATTGTATTGGTTTTTAGCTTCATGATACAAAAGTACACATTAAATTTTAATTATTGTTTCAAAGGGTTCGCACAATTATTAGAGAAAAATATTAAGACTCAGTGATAAATATGTTTCGTATGATATTGATTTACACTGTATTGACATAGTAAAGTGTCTTTCAAATTGAGGGTTCATTTTAGTTCTTGGATAAAATACAGAAGGCGTCGCGAACTTGCCTCGGTCTTGAGACATTTGAGAAACATAGTGTATAACATTGATAAAAATGGAGTCGGATACAATACAACAATGCACTAACATTGTTGAATTAATTTATGTATTGTAATCTCCGGAAACGGTGATGTTAATTGACCATTGTTGGAATTTTTTCATGTAATCTGACACCATTGGACTATTTTTTCTGGGGTTACGTGAAAAACCAGGTCTATAAAAATGACCCCCAATCAATTCCTGAGCTGAAGAACGAAATTATTCGCGTTATTGGTGAGTTAGAACCGCAATTATGGCAAAATTTCATCGAAAATTTTGACAAAAGAGTGGATATCTGTGGAGTTGCAAGAGGTGGATATTTGGCGGATATTGTTTTTTTGTGTTTAAATGTAATACGTTATACTTCAATGACCAATAAAAAGTTTTTTTGAAATCAAAGCCAATTGTGTTTTATTCAAGAATTTAATGGAAAGAAATCGAACTTTTTGTCTATTGATTTAATATCTATAGAATTTATGAGACTCAAAAAATAATTTAGCCCACCTTTTAAAAAGTGGAATGTATAAATTATTTAAAAACGTGGGAGTTTGTATGTATAGATGAAACAGATAGGTTATTTAAGATAAGAATTTTAGACCACATAGAAGCGTTACAAATTAAAAATAGAGACATCACAATTAATGAAACATTTGCTGAAAAATAATCATGAAATTTAATCAGATATCAGTCCAATCCCATTGCATTAATGTGACAAAGGCTTGCGACTCAACTTGTCTCAACCATTAGAATAAACAAGCCACGACCGTAATAGTTAAATAAATGAATAAATAAACTTGCAGTGGTTTTAAAACTGCTGCAGTGCTTTTAAAAAACCAAGCCCCAAGATGTAATATGTAATTCAAATCAAATAAAAAACTTTTTGGTTGACAAACACCCATTTTAGCTTTGAATTTTTTTTTTAAATCCCAAAAGTTTATTTTGAAAACGCTTTTAACTAAATTGATCTCCTTCATCTCGTTTTTTTTATCAAAATTGGGTCAAGATATAGTAGTATTGGAGTATTAATGTTTAATGATGTTTGTTCAAAATCTGGTGGTTTCCAACATGTCAGGATAGTCGGCTCTTATTACAAAGTATACTCTCTTTAGGCAATTGATTGTAAAATATTTTGCTATATAAACTTGGTAAGCAAAGTATTAAGTACAATTCTGCAGTCGTTTTGTATAGCGAAACATATTTGTGACATTAAATTTAGTTATTGTGAAGATTGTTTTACTCAATGTTTTAAATCACTTTGCAATCAAATGGAATTCTAATATATATGGTATAAACCAAATGAATTAATAACTAGAAAGATATCAGAGACCTTAAGTGAAAACCAACCTAAAATCCTATAAATAATCTATATTTAATCCCCAATTGAGTTCGCAGCCCTGAGTTGATAGACAACCCTCTTACTATATAGACTACGGAGGGGTTTCTGTATTGTTGACGTTTTAAATACTTATTTTAAAACAAATGATTTTATAAAATCTTACTCGGATTTTTAGAACTTTAAACTAACTACCAACTTTATTGAAGATAATATTTATATAATATAATAAATTAAACACAATACAGTAAAACATACTACTCCTTATATCAGCCATTTTGTAAAATAGTATGTGATATTTGCGTGAGGAATTAATGATACATGAAAGTACGTTGAACAATTCCGCTATAAGGTGTATTTTCTTTGATGAAAAACGAGTAATGAGGTGTGGTGAGTGGTGTATTGTGAAAATAAATAAAGTCATTGGGGCACTAAAACAAATAACCTCCAACCGGACAGTATTAATACATTCTAAGATGATAGTTCACAACAGTATTTTAGTTCCAAATTTGATATTGGGAGTCAAGAACGTTGAAAATATTTAAAAAAAGTATATTAAATGCTGTGGAAATGCAAACGCTTACAAGAATGCATAGGGTGACAATGTATGTCATAATATGTAATGATAATAAGGGATGAATGTGTCGAATAAGATGAAGACGTGCACTCTGCGATGCAGAACTAATGAATGCAGAAAGACTAACAAAACAAATATACAGTGCAAATGTGAGTGGAAAGCGTGCACGAAGAAGACCTAAGAAAATATGATTTGATAAAGTGAATGATATTTTGAAAGAAAGAAAGTCACGGATTCGCAGGATCTTTATGACAAAGTGTATGAATGTGGAAGAGGCGGAGTATGTGTTTCGAGATATAAAATTTTTATCCTATTTATCTACTCCAGCAAGGAAACGGCGAGACAATATACATTATATGTATTTAAAATAGTTCACTCCATAAAGCTGTCCATTTATTCTTACATCTTAAGGAGTATTCTACTTTAGAAATTTGAATTTTTTTTGCATATTCTTAAAATTGAGACCTTTAAAATATGTTTTCAAAAGGAAATTTTAAAATTCTCAATATTTACGAAGTTATAGCTATAAATGAGGCAGCAATTACGCCGCACTGGAATGACTGACAATAATCTCAAAACTTTAATCCGTTTTTCTCAAAACTACTTTTGTTGACCTGATCGACATAAAATCTCAAGTTCAATTCAACTGATTACCTTCCAAATCGGTATGAAACTTTGATAAATATTTACCTATCATTCCTGTCTTGGAAAATTCAAAAGGATTTTTTTTACTTTTCTTTAAAAAAATAAAAAAAAGGGTAAAAACAATCAGACAGCCGCCATTTTACGATTTTTTTTTCTTTGGTACCAACTAACATATAACGACATTATTTCTTATCAAGAAACTGTATATGATTTTTGTTTCAAATTTACGAAAGGGTTCCAATCATGTCGACCAGCTTACCCCTTTTTTTACGACAAGATACAACAGTTGATATTTTTTTAAAATTTTTTTTTGTTCATTCTCAAATCATCCATAAACAAACTAAAAAGTTTTTTTTTATTCAGTCAGAAAAAACGCCCGAAATTCACGCCTCTAGAGTACAATACCCCCTTAATTCTACTTTCCAAGGTGTTGTTTTTGTTAGGTTTGATCTGAATCAACTGTTACATAATGTTTACGAAATTAATATAAAAAAACGATTTAAATATCTGTGAGTAAAACTCTTTTGGTATTATTATAATTGCAGACACCCGAGAGGGTTGTGAATATTGTTCGGAATGATTGTGAGGATTAAATAAACATGGGTATGTGCGTGGGGGAGGTAAAGGCTGCCGCAGCCGTCTGGTGCAGTGGTGGCGCGTGATTCTCAATCAAGTTTATATATCATTATTTTACCTAGGAGTAGAAAAATACAGTTTTTTTTTTAGATTTCCGCATTGTACAAAAACATACATATCATCATGCCATTTTACCGCTGATGTATGCAAAAAAAAACTAGTGTTTCCTATCTTAACAAATATATTATATTTTGCCTCTTACATATATTATGTATACATCTTATAGTACAGCTCTTCTAATTTACATTTTCATGTTTCAAATTATCATTTATTTTTCATCAAGCCACACTTTCCTCGATATATTCTCTCCCACCTTCCAGTCACATCTGCAATGTAAATATGTGTTTGTTAGTTTTTTTTCGTTTCGCCTCCTCAAACCAATTTATAATACTGTTTTCCTACTTTTTCAACACCAACCTTAAGTACATATTCATCCCTTGTCACTTCAATTCATGCTCTGTCATACATTATCATCACATATATTTTCCAGAGTGCATGCATTTACCTGACTATTAGACTTTTTCCAGGTCCACATTTAACTCCTATACATCAAAGTTGATACTAAAATAAGGTTGTAAAAAATTTGATCCTATCCAGGATACACGTTTTAGTGTCCTACTGATTTTGTTGTCTATCGCTATATGCTCTTCGATATCCCTTATAACTCTTTCAACATCTAAGAAAATACTACCTTAATCATAAACGGTCTGTCAAATTAAGCGGTTTATTTAATTCTTGGATAAAACACAGATGGCGTCGCAAACTTGCCTGGCTCTTGTAATGTTTGAGAAGTGTAATGTACTTGTATGACATTTATAAAAATAGAGTCGTATACAATACAACAACGCGTTCAAATTGTTGAATTATTTTATGTTTTGTAATAACCGGAAACGGTTATGTTAATTGACCACCAAGATCATGTATTCTGACACCGTTCTCTGAGGTAACATGAAAAACCAGGTACATAAGAATGACCCTTAATCAATGTTTGAGCTGAAGGACGAAATTATTCGCGTCATTGGGGAAATAGAACCGCAATTATGCCAAAATTTCATCGAAAATTTTGACAAAATAGTGGACATCTGTAGACCTGCAAGAGGTAGACATTTGGCGGATATTGTTTTTTTTTTGTGTTTAAATATCATACATGTCACTTCAATTACCAATAAAAAAAAATTAATCAAAGCGAATTGTGTGTTTTATTCAAGAATTAAAAAAAATTTATCAAAATATCGCTCAATTTGAAAGACCCTCCATAATGATTTATCTTGCGCGTATCTTTCATTTTTTTTTTCAAAACAGGCTTAGCCCAATTAGTTTGAAAAATACAAGACATTAGAAAAAGAAGAAAAATTACATAGAATTTTTTTTTTAATTATATAAAATAAAAAATAATGCATATGCATACAAACGAGTATATACACACAAACATATTATACACATGTATTCACAGTCACTTAAGTATATTGATAAGTGCTTTCTAACGCGCTCAATCTAAGAAGAAAATTTACTTTTGCTTTTGGTAATGTGATATGAAATATGTCAATACCCGAAGCAGTCCCGTTCAGAAGAGTTAAGGCCCTTCCATCAGGCATAACGGCTGGAAGACCCGTTCTTGCGTATGTTATTGAGAACAGTTCTTGCCGGCGCAGTCTAGTGTAATTGTTAGGAACATTGCACATCCATATATCACACTTACTATTCTTTTCACTCTTTTTTATCACCATACTTTTAGATTTCGCAATATTCACACCAGGCCATTTTCTTGATATCTCTCAACAATTAACTTATAAAACTTGATAATGTATCCATATTCTCTCTAGAAACTCGCACACATCCCGATTCAACATTTGAACGACACCCATTGATCTATGTGGTTCTTTCACACGTGAATTTACTTAAATATTAAACGACTAAGGTAACATAACAAAGTCAAACAAATATTCAAACATTCTGTCAAATAAGTGTTTACTATATATACTCGTACAAACTTGACTTTCAGCACATAATGACGCATTCGAACAGCAAATATTTTGCTTTTGTTGCATTTTTTCCTTCATACAGATTATCAACTTTAAATAAAGACAGTCGACATCCACATAATTTTAATTTAGTTCTCAGCTAACTGTCTTAAGAAGGTTTTTATTGTTATTTTTTGCTCTCACATGCGTACATGATAATCCAAATTCCAAACATGTTCAGTTTTTTATCAACTTTTTTATCAACCTTCGGCAACACCATGTCTATAGTCACCATCTGTCACTAACCGATTTTCACATTTTCAAACACCTAGATAACTAATTATTTACGGTAATAAAATTCAATGCCTTAAATGAGTTCTTGGATTTCAATCCATTTGGAGTAGTATTATATGGGCATAAATAAGTTTGTAATTTGCTAACGAAAATACCTAGAATCAAATAGCTCTTACTTTGATTAATAAAGTTTATCAACTCTCAAGTTATGTTCAATTGAATTATTCAAGTTAAAATCACCCATCAAACGTGTTCTTTTGCGTGGTTCCGAATTTTTCAGCCCGCCTTTTATCAAATAGGTAGAAGAGATCGTTATTATGTTATTATTTTAAATATGAGTTCAAAATCTTTAGAATATTTGAAAATAAATTACTTTGTTCTTGCACTACTTACATCAATCCCTGCTACACGTGTTTCTGCCTCATACCCCGAGGCTCTCTTCAAGTGGAACGATCTTGGTGTGTTATGAGAACAGTGTTTCTATCAGGTTATTATATGGGGGTGTAGAAACATGTATAGCGGGGATTGATGTAAAAAGTAGAATAACGAGCAAATTAATTGTTAAATATTATATTATGGAGTGTCACAAAGTTTAAGCTGAAACCTTTGATAAAATTGATAATCTTTAGTTCAAAATAAATTATAACATAATTTTTGACTCTCATTCTTTCACTTAATACATAGATTTGTTCGAATATTGTATTGTATTGTATTAAATTGCATTGCATTGAATTGCATTCCCTTGCATTGTGTTGTGTTGTATTGTGTTGTGTTGTGTTGTGTTGTGTTGTGTTGTTTTGTATTGTATTGTATTGTATTGTATTGTGTTGTGTTGTATTGTATTGTATTGTATTGTATTGTATTGTGTTGTGTTGTGTTTGTATTGTATTGCATTGCATTGCATTGCATTGAATTGCATTGCATTGCATTGCATTGCATTGAATTGCATTGCATTGCATTGCATTGCATTGTATTGCATTGCATTGCATTGTATTGTATTGTATTGCATTATATATTAATTTTTATGTTTACAGTACAAGTGGGTAGGCTTTTGCCATTGAAAAATATTTTTAACCAACTAGAAAGATTTCATTTCCGATTTAACTTTCTCGTCCATAATCATTTCCTTTTAATTTTCATTGAAGACATCACATTTTCATTTTTACTACACATTATATATTGTTCCTGAATTTTGTACATTTAAAAAAAATATTTATTACGATCATGTGACATTCTTTGTTTAATTATGTCTGTTTGGTTTGAATACATTAACAATCTGGTTACAATCTGGTAATAGTGCCAATAATT
The DNA here is from genome assembly GCA_949825065.1 of Odontocerum albicorne. Taxonomy (NCBI): domain Eukaryota; kingdom Metazoa; phylum Arthropoda; class Insecta; order Trichoptera; family Odontoceridae; genus Odontocerum; species Odontocerum albicorne. Next base: position 39,515,120 of record OX463845.1, on the reverse strand, counting down.
TTTTATAGGTACAGTAAAGTACCAAATGAATGAATAAAATAGTTCCAGTGGCCTTACAGAAATTAGTCTGAAATCATTTTTTTTATAATGTGTATTCCAGCAGTAATCGAACCCGTGAACACCGGGTTAAGTGACAGGTTTGTTTCCAATAACATCTTCTATAATTCTGTTTATTTCTTTAATAATTTGGAAAAAATGTATGCACATGAGCCTAGTTGTTACTCGTCCTCGCAATATTTATGTATGCGCGAAAATTTGGACTCTAAGAGCAAGCAAGAGACGTATAATAGATATATTTGAAATGCGGTGCTGAAGAACGATGTTATGAATTTCATGGACAGCAAGGTAAACAAACACCTACATACTCGAAGAACTGAGAATCACTAATAGATTGTCGACACTATGCCTTCGGTGAGTCCTTCAATTAGTTTGGAACATTGATCGTGGCCAAGGAGAGAGCTTAGAGAGGAGTGTGGTTACTTAAACCGTGGAAGGACGACACACAAGAGGTAGCGTCCTAATGTGTTAGACTGACCATGGGAGAGACGTAATAGGAATACTTTTAAGAACAGCCCTTCAAACCGTGGAGTGCAGAGATGGGTGGAGATAAATCGTAAGAGACTATCATGAAAGCCACGATGCTCAGTCAAAAGTTACACGTCAGGATGATTATGAAAATAACTCACAAAAAAAAATTAAGCGCCATGAATAAATTTTCAAAAAAAAATATTTGAGAAATTTCAACTAAAAAAATTATCGCTGTCTGTGATAGTTTATAGGTAAAACTCGCACGTCGTGGAGGTATGAATAAACGCAAACATTAGACCTTTTCCTGTGCTCCTTTGGATCCGTCTCTTTTTCGTACATCAACCCTTTTGTTAAAGCGATCACGTCCTCAAAAGCTAAGGATTAGCTTTTTGTAGGAGATTGGGCATTCCCGACTCGTCCTTGAGGCCTCCTTCAGATCCTGCTGTAAGTTTATTTCGCCATCTCATTGGCTCATTTCTAGGGTGGCACTAACACGTAGATGAACTTAACAGCGGATATGATTATTTATCGGAGGACAAGAAGAGTTTCTCGAAATTTTGAGGTTTTAGTTTAATTCGTATTTTTGTTTGACGGAGTTATTAAGCGGACGAGGAAAATAAGTAAATAGATTTTAAAAGTCTAAAAATTATAACTCATAGATACAGGACTAACTCAGCGGAGGACAAAATCGTTCAAATAAGAAAAAAGAAAGAAAACTTAAATTGATACGAGTAAATTGGATTCATTAATCGATTTAGTAGAGGCCAGACGAGATAAAAAAGTGTAAATGAAGAACAGACTGCTTAAAAATAAAGTGATCGAACAAAAATAAGTAAAGGATAGTTTGTAAGTTTATTTTTTTTATAATTCATTGTTTTCGATAAGCAAAAAGGGACATCGAAGTCACGTTATGAAATACGTTGTTTTGACTCAATTTTCATTAGTTTTGAGTAGAAGTCTTTTTTTATTTAAATAATTATAAAAAAATTAATTATTCGACTAAAAAAAATATAATAACAAAGATTCATAGAAAGAACTGTAATATATATATAAAGACAAAAGAGGAGACGAAATAAGGCAAACGAATGTTTAGTCTTCTCTCAAAAATATAATAACAAAGATTCATAGAAAGAACTGTAAGATATATATACGATAGAGGAGACAAAATAAGGCAAAAAAATGTTTAGTCTTCTGTCAAAAATATAATAACAAAGATTCATAGAAAGAACTGTAAGATATATAGACGATAGAGGAGACAAAATAAGGCAAACAAATGTTTAGTCTCCTCTCAAAAATATAATAACAAAGATTCATAGAAAGAACTGTAAGATATATAGACGATAGAGGAGACAAAATAAGGCAAACAAATGTTTAGTCTCCTCTCAAAAATATAATAACAAAGATTCATAGAAAGAACTGTAAGATATATAGACGATAGAGGAGACAAAATAAGGCAAACAAATGTTAAGTCTCCTCTCAAAAATATAATAACAAAGATTCATAGAAAGAACTGTAAGATATAAATTAACTACTGATTGCCCCTTTGCCAAATGAACAAGAAAAATTTAGCTTCTTTATTTTAAATAAACCAAAGTAATGTCTTGTGTTTTGGTTCTCGTATATACGATAGAGGAGACAAAATAAGGCAAAAAAATGTTGAGTGTTCTCTCAAAAATATAATTAAAAAAATTCATAGAAAGCTGTAAGATATATAGACAATAGAGAAGACAAAATAAGGCAAACAAATGTTTAGTCTTCTCTCAAAAATATAATAACAAAGATTCATAGAAAGAACTGTAAGATATATAGACGATAGAGGAGACAAAATAAGGCAAACAAATGTTAAGTCTTCTCTCAAAAATATAATAACAAAGATTCATAGAAATAACTGTAAGATATATAGACGATAGAGGAGACAAAATAAGGCAATCAAATGTTTAGTCTTCCCTCAAAAAGTGTACAAAAGTCACGTACTCGATGTGCTTCTTCAGCGCGACGTTCGTTGCTTTCCTCTTTAGTACCTGGGTGTTATTCCACTTGTTGAAAATCACGCTTTTAGTTAAACTTTCACAGCTCAATGCTAATGGGCTTCCTCTTTAGTCTCTTGTTGTTGTGACACTAGTTGAAAATTTTGCAATTGATAAGCATAAGTGATGTGACGCTATTTGGCTTGTTCCGTTTGTCTCATAATTTTGCCTCCGATAGTTGCACATTTAGTCAGCGTGCTTGCTCTCCTTCGGTTAAGATTCGTTCTTATTTATTTAATAAAACTGTATGACAATAATATCATATACTTATTCGAAGATAATAATTTAAACAAACTTAACCTTAACTATGACATTATTTAAAATATTATTTCAAACGTTGTTAATATGTGTTAAAACGTAAATAATAAACCGTCACTATAACAACGCCTCTTCTCACGGACGTAAGTATAACCGATTTTATCAAATCATCAAACAATATGTTGTTTGATGATTTTATTAGAAACTGTTAGCAAAACGTAACAAAAATTAATGTTTATTTACAAAAAAAAACACCTAACTTTTTTTGCATACTACCGCTAACCCAGTGACGACATGGCTATTCTTGAAGAGTGCGTCACTCCACTGTGCAAATGTATTTGAAATCTAATTTAGAAATTTCAAACACAAATAAGAGAAAACTGAAAGATAAATAATAATGTGCCAGACGAGCCGAGATTGCAATAACTGTCTCCTGGGTCTTCTGTCGGGAGACCCCTCCTTGAGGATAATCAGAAAGAATACTTCATGGGCTTGCTTTGACATTCCTCTCTATTACATCCTTATTTTAATACTGCCTCACTTGACTTCGTTCCACCTTTAACTTCTTTGATCTTCAAATAAAAAAATGTAATTGTGTATGTGCGAACATTAATCTTCAAATAAATTCTGAAAACTTCTTTGCTCCATCTTTGTATAATATGACTATATAAATTTATATAAAATTCTCAAAACTTCTTTGCTCCTTCTTTGTTTAATATGTTGTGTAAAAAAACAACCTGTTGGGATTATTTCTATCATAGTTTATTGTCTATTAAGATTTGAGATGCGGACGCTGGCGTCTACCAAATTCGATTCACAGCTATCTTAAAATACTATTTGATCTTTATTTACAATAAATAATTTTATTGTGTTGTATTAATTTTTTGTTGTATACAATATGATCTAGTAGGCTTATTTATAATAAAGAGGCTTTAAATTATAAAAAAATATAAGAAAATAATAAAGAGGTTTTAAATAAAAAAAACCAGCTTGTGCCATAATGGAGGGGAAAAAATTAATACAAACGAGAGAAGAGCCCGCAGGTCACAGGTCAGAAGACAGTCGTTTTACCAAGAAACAACATAGTTCATCATGTTCTAGGATACCTTTAAGAAAATAAAGACTTGCTTGTGTCAATTTGTTAACATTTTGAGTATTTTAATAACAAGGCTTCAACTCAATTTGTTTTGATTCATACTTTAAAAAAATATAACATAATCATGTTACAACATTAATGTTGCATCTGTTTTCGTTATACACATTTCATAAATCAATAAGTTTTCAACGCATTTTAATAACGAAGAAACTGTAAGGAATATTTTCTTTTCAAGTTTTTGTTTGTATAGTGTAATATGGGTAATTTTAATACAAACACCTCGCAAATCCCCGAGTCATCAGCAGGTTTAAATAATGCGTTTTCTAAGAACGAGTTGTAATCATAAAATAATTGAAAACTTTGTCTCATTAAACTTTATGATCGAGAACATTGTTAAACTTTTCAATGTAATTCATTCAAAGTTTAATTGAAATGCGCTTTGAACATTATGCAAGAGAATTACTTCCTGTCTTTGAAAACTTTTGCATTATTTTGGTTTCTGAATACTGAATGAGGTTTTTTAAATGTTTAAATACATACAAAGACACGAAGTGATAGTGATGATGATAATGATATTATCTATATCCAGTTTAATTGTATTCTCTTTGATGTTCATAAGGTGCTAAATTAGAACACTTTTTTATTTTATGACAGAATTGAGACAGAAAACTACAGAGTAGAAAGAAAATAATTCCACTGCTATTTGACTACGAAGAATATCACCACGCAGCCGTCAAAACTACGACGACCTCCGTGGCCTGGTGGTAAGATACTTGTCTACCGATCCGGAGGTTGCGGGTTCGATCCCCGCAGGAACCCAGATTTTTTTAAATAGGATTCCAGTCTGGTTAACACTTAGGGCCTATAAAAACATCTTTCTGGTTAGTTGGAAGGGATTTCCACATGGCAATAACTCGCCAGGTTAAAAAAAAACATGTCGTGGCATGTCGAATTTCATTCCATATTTTTAACATTCTTTGTTATGATAACGTACACATAGCTAGGCGCCTTAATCTTTTAGTTATCGCATATTGGCCCTACAGTTCACTCCTGTACCCGTCTCCTTACCGCTCCGACAATGTTGCTATTTTGCGTGGTGCTTATGAAATGTACATACAGTACCCAGCGGTAAGTAAAACACATTGGGCTTAAGAAAGAGACTGTCGGCCATAGTCGGCTAACTTGGGCTTTGTAGAGCGTCGTCTCTGTCATTCATACTCGTGTTCCGTCGCGATTTGTAAGTCGTTGTCAAGTGACAGAGATGACGCTCTACAAAGCCGAAGTTAGCCGATTATAGCCGACAGTCTCTCTCTTAAGCCCGATGTGTATTACTTATCGTCGGGTACAGTACATAGTTTGCGAGTCTCGCCGAGAAAATAGATGTCTCATACACAACCTTCGCTATGAACTTTCTTTTGATTTTCAAAACGGACACAAGCACCAATATAGGTCTCAATTTTCATCATATCAATACGCCAGAGTAAATCATATCAATACGCCAGAAGAAATCGATAAAATTTAAATAACTAACTAAGAATCATTTAATTGAACAGTTCACCCCAACTGCGCGTAAGATAAACATAGGCTCTATTAAATTGTGAATCAATCGCAGTGTCATTGAATAAGCAAAAAAATACATATCAACGCACGCACCATGAACTTCCGATGGTGATCAATTATTATTGCATATTTAAAAAAGACCATACACCAGAATTACAATAGTAATCCGCTTGGGCACTGAGTGTTAATGAAAAACTACACCAGATCTAACTTGCCGATTCTCTTGGAAGTTTAATCTACTTGTCACAACTTAAGATTGCATCTGTCAAGACTGTGTGCTGATTGATGTGCAATAGCTTGCACACTTTAAACTAATACAAACTGAGACGTCTTCTATTCACAAGTTGATTGCCAATCATTGTCGATTATTGGATACCCTATCGTACTGCTCACTTATGTTTTTTGTTGCATTTAGCTAACTTAAAAGTGAGTAGTTAATAACTTAACTTAAAAGTTAGTATTCAATACTTTTATCAGATTCCTCATAAGCCGGTATTTAGTTATTTTATCAGCTGCTTTACTAGTTAGTACGAAATGTTTTTATCAGCTACCTTAGAAGTTAGTATTTAGTTATTTTATGAGTTACCTTATAAGTTAGTATTTAGTACTTTTATCAGTTACCTTGCAATTGGAATTTTTATCAGCTACCTTGTAATTGGAAGGTAGGCAGAGAGTAAAAGTCGTATGACTTTTATATCGCGATATACATATTTTTCTTTGTTTATATTCATAGAGTTCCTACGACTTCTATAATTTGATAATTTCCACTTGTTTTAAAATACGAGTATCATTTACTTGATCCAGTCATCGTTTCTTTGATCTGATTCTACTAATCTTTTACTTAATATTTACACTGTGTAAAAGAATGTTTAATCAAAGAGAATTCTGAATTCAACTTATATGGATAACGGCGATGTGGTATACACCACTCCGAGGGTATGTATGGAAATATACACCACTCCGAGGGTATGTATGTCATGGAAATCGAGCTAGGATAATATTTACACAGTATGCGGAAATCGATGTCACTCCGGAGATCTGACTGAATCAAGGGGATGCAAATAGGGTGATAAAGCCTTAAGCTAAACGCACATGTCCAGTGCAGACTTCATATTCTGTAGTTAAACGATATTTTCAGATTTTCACTGACCACTTAGAAGGGCGGTGTAAAAGTAATTGTATAGTATATTTTTCAACGATTTTTAACAATTTTTAGATATAGAGACTGCTCTAAAACTTATGAATTCACTAAAGTTCGAAGGTTTTATACAAACGATTTAGCCGTTTCTCAGTTTAATCAAAATAATATTTTTTTATTTCAGCCAGTGTTGTGAATGATGCAATGCATCTTAAACCATGTTTTTACAAAGCCTAAAATCTTTTAGCAAAAATATACAATAACACAGATGGGCAGTTTAAAAAATTTGTATGCTTAATAACGCTTGTAAAACAATATTGATCAATAAAAAATACAAAATTATATAAATTTAAAACATGTCGGTCTATTTTTATGTCACCTTTTTTTCTATCTCAATACACACAAAAGTTGTGTGTATGGAGATAGAAAAGGTAAAATATATTTTATTTCTGTCTACCCCCCAAGGGATATGGCGGATCTGTATGTATGTATGATCCAGTATTTTCTCGCTTAGGTCACATTCGCACGTGTAAGAATTTCAAATTTTTATATTTATAAAATATCCCTTTGTGAAAGAATGTCAAAAAGTCATCCGACATAGTACATGTGTTGAATGTTTGACTAGGGTTATATAACTAATCCATGGTCTAGACCAGTGTTCCCCAGCCTTTTGACTAGGGATATATAACTTATCCATGGTCTAGACCAGTGTTCCCCAGCCTTTTGACTAGGGATATATAACTAATCCATGGTCTAGACCAGTGTTCCCCAGCCTTTTGACTAGGGATATATAACTAATCCATGGTCTAGACCAGTGTTCCCCAGCCTTTTGACTAGGGATATATAACTAATCCATGGTCTTGACCAGTGTTCCCCGGCCTTTAGACACCCGCGGACTGGTTAAATTAAGATAAATATTTCCCGGACCGCTAATTCAGAAATAAAAAACTATTATTTATATAGCACATATTTTGTTTACAAGTTTTTAAATCTTATATTATAACATACACATGTAGATATTGCAAATACAAAAAAAAACAGGAAAATTATGTTGTTTGTTGAAATAATTAGAAGCCTATCAGTAAATACATTATGTTGTTTGTTGAAATAATTAGAAACCTATCAGTAAATACATGATACATGATGTTTGTTGAAATAATTAGAAATCTATCAGTTAATACATGTTGTTTGTTGAAATAATTAGAAACCTATCAGCAAATACATTTTTTATAAAAAAAAACTGAAATTTTGAAAAAAAAAAAACAATATTTAATTTTTTTTAAATATGAAGATATCTGCTGTCGCATCTTTGCTAGAGTAGTTGTTAACCGTGACTGCAGTGTTGTTTGAGAGAGACGTAGCGCTGCATTAACATTCATTCGATTTCTCTGTTTCGTTTTTATTACTGACAGACGAAAAAGTTTTCTCACACGAATAGGTAGTCAAAAATGCGGATAATTAATTATTTAATGGCTTTATAACTTAGAGATGGTCATTATTTTTTTAGTGATATCCAAATCTGAGACAGAATTTGTATTTTATTTCTAGACACCAGAGTGACATCAGAATACAATTCGGTTTCCTTCCTCTTGAGTTGTAAGTGCACATGATTTGATGTCTTGATGAAGGGATTATTAATCCAAAGGTTACCTTTACGATGATCCTCAATTCCAGGGAAAAAGTGATTAAATTTTTGTACTTACGCTCTTAAATGTTGATTTATGTTTAAAATCACCTTGTGGTTGACGTTAGCAACAATCAAAAAGTCTTGTAAAAATGGAAAATTTTCTATATCTCTCTCCTGCACGCGACGACTATCCCAAAAAAAAGTGTATCTTTTTAAATGTATCTTTAACGTATGTCCTTGAAGGACGCGATAATGATTTTGATTGTTTGGTATTTAAATAAAATACGTCAATTAGCAATGCAAAAAGAGAGAGTGAATGAATCAATGAATAATAAATAATAATTAATGATGCTTTATTTATCGGTAAGTGGGTATTTATACATTTCAGAATGGGCACGGGAGTGCGCCCGCAATATATTTTTATCTCGCTTCTGTGCGTGCAGAAATGGTCGATTGAAATATTGCAGACATCGCAAATAATATTGTGGGTAGACAATTTGTTGGCGAAAACGGCGAGACAGCGTGATGCGTTCTCTTTCTACTGTGGAATGTATCGTAAATAGTATTTGTGGGTAAACAATTTCAATGTTTTGGTATGCGACCTTTGGACATATCCAAAGGTCGTTTCGTCGGTCGTTGACCGTGTGTGTTGACAATATTTCAGTGACGACAGTAGTTCCTACACATCCATCTTAGTTGTCATGGTAAAGATATTTGTAGAGAATCCCTGGACAGAAGTATTAGCTCTGTTAAGAAGACTAAACATGTCCGCCATATATGCAAGTTCGGCCATCCATTTCTCATCAAAAAAATGCTCAAACGGAGCTGAGTTTTTCTCTCTCATAAAATGTTTTACTTCTTCAGTTCAAAAAGGCGTGAAAGAACCTTTTCCTTGATAGCCACCTCACTTCCGCGTTGAGAAGATGTTGGTGTTACTTATCCATGTTTTTTTTTTAAATTAATTTATTTTAATTTTTAAAGGGAGATTTTGGGACTATTGAGAAATTGTGGTATAGGCATTTTCAAACAAAGGATCATTATTTGCGACCCGGCAGAACATTTACGCGGACCAGCGGCTGGGGAACCCTGAACTAGACTACCCTTTCGATTGCAATATTTTATAGTAGCTTACCGTTATACTCGATTTGGAGTCCTGTTTATTTTGATTATCAGAATTTAGTTTACTTTTGGTCATTGAAATTAGATTTAAATATTGATAAATAATTATGAACAATATACCTAACATATATGAATCATGATTTACACGTGATTGATAAAAATAAGTAAAGTAAACGTACAGTTTCACTTAAGCTATTTTTTGACACTTAGATAAAAAAAAATTCACAGAAAATAGGGCCAAGACTTAGAGATTTTTCCAATCATACCCTCGATATTTTACTTTAAAATGGGTCTTGTAATAAAAGGGGAAAACATTTTCGTTGATTTATTCAAAATTATTCATATTCGATTTTGAAAAGCTTATTTCGTCACAAAATGAGATATTGCTACCGAAAAATTGTTATTCAAATAAAACCAATTTTAAATAAATAAAAAGGCCTTCTTTAAAAAAATGATCAGTGGTGAGCTTTTAGGTATTGCTTTAATGAGTAAATTTGATTGGTTTAAGCACTTAAAAGACAACCCTTTTTGGGGATTTAATCAAAATTGATTATAATATACGAGAATGAACACTACATATAACATACGAGAATGAACACTACATACATAAAATTCTGACGATCTATGTGACCTATTTGATAAGATTTCAAACCTGGGGGTTGCGTGTTTAATTTCAGTTGGTACTCGATTTTTTTAAAAGGGTTTACCTTTATAAATACATACCATCGCGTCATTTCCCTGTTGGAGTAGGCAGAGAGCTCGAAGCGACAGATTTTCATATCTTAACACATATTTCTCGGATTCCGAATGATTGATCGACACTGTAATCTGCTGTAAACCAGTGAATACTAAAAATATTTAAAAGAAATTCCATCATACTGAATATTCACTCAAACTGAATATTCACTCAAATGTAGTGTGTATTAACAAAAAATATTGTTCTCTTTTTACATTTTTCATCTCTATAACCTTTTATTTCAAATGACTCATACTTTCTCTCTCAAAAAAATTCAATCTAAAATAAAGGATATTTTAATAAGAATTTTATCCGTAACCCATTATACAAAGATGAATATACGCTGATTGGATGATAAGCGGGTAGGGACATGCTGAACGGGAAGCGCGTCCCGCTCCGGCTCACAAAAGGTTTCCATTATGCTTCCCGTATTCCTGGCTTTAATATTGCCATCAAATGTAATTATTTCCCTCATCATCACATGGGCGGAATAATGCATCAACTATTAGGATTCCCTGAAACCAATACTTTATTTGAAAGTAGCTTTCCAGTCATGTTTTTTTGTATCAAATTATCATCTTCAGCTTAACATCATATCATTTTAAGAGAAGTGTTATGGCCTTTTGCAACGAAAACACTTTTAGAATTTCAACGTGTAGTTTTATTTGTATGAAAGTTGAATTACATTGACGTATAATATTAACAGTATTACATAAATAGTAACAGCTATGATCTTTACAAAGTAGCGGCTTTAAGAATAGTGATGCTGCCTCAGATATGACCTCCTATTTAAAGCAAAGATAACATACCACGACCCTTCGCTAGATTACGAAGGAATGCGTCGGGCATGTTATGTTTGCCCTTTAAGGTCAAATCGATATCGGTGATTTATCTATCGCAGCTTACCCATTTAGTGATATTTAATCTTTATTAATTTGGGCAGACGAGAGGATAAATATAATGCATTGAAGTTAAATTGACGCTAATGTGTAAGCGCGGATCTAGTACATGGTTACTTGACAAGGGTATAATATAACTTATAATATTTATTTGAATGTGGATAAGATACCATCGGTTTTGGTGATTATACCGTGTTACAGATAATGATATTTATAGGTTCTTAGATAAGTGGTACATTGGTTTGCATAATATATTGAGGGTGAATGAGATAAGAAGATAAAATTAACATGCGCTCGCAGTAGATACATGACAGAAGGAAGACCGAAAGTATCTTCCTTTTTTTCTATCTAGCTACACGTGTTTCTACCTCATATCTTAAGGCTTTCTTTTTCAAACAAAAATTAAACCTTGATAACAAATTGTTAAGTGGAACAGGTCATAAGGTTTGATTTTATTTTAATCTGGGTATTTTTGAAAATTGAACCTGAAACTTTTGGATGAAAGATCATAAGGGTTGTACTTTGTTGTTGTTGTTGTTACTCGGCATCGTAATCGGGGATGCTCTCGTTAATCCAACGTTTATTCAATTGGAAACCTAGGCCGTACCGTGGAGTTAGGTTTTTTTCTGTTCTCTCCATTCTTTAAGTGAATGAGCTATTGCACACCAGCAAACTCCCTGGCTCACCGCATTACCGGATCCAATTGCACACCAAAGTGAGACATTCGGAGCACATTGGTATCTTTTCTCCTCTTTTTGAAAGAATATATATAACTGAATTCACAGGTATCCTTATACCCTCAAATACTAGGTGGAAAAAAATGTCTGTGTGATTCGAGAGAAGAGTAGTACAGTGCAAGGTTCAAACCGGTGACTTTCCGCATGAAAGTCTAGTGCGTTACCGCGCGATCATGCACATCGTATTTGTTCTTTGTACAACGATAGCGTTATATATTATAGTACGAGTACATTACTTTTCAAGTAAAATTTATTTGTTAATTTCAAGTCGTATATTGAAATATGATTTATGAATTAATCAAAATACGCACCAAACGCTGGCCATAAGAAGATCAAAAGATTAAGATGACGACAATAATATTAAGTCCAAGCTCATGACCAACGAGAAAAGGTAAAAGAAAAAAATATATGTATATTTTATATATCATAGTATAACTAGGTCAAAACCCATACGATGGTTGTCGTCAAAGAAAGAATACGAGAATTGAATTTTGAATACAAGAGAGCGAGAGAGGAATACTTCGAAATTTGAATCTCGGTGGGTCCGTGATAAAAATTATACTGAACAAATGTTAAATACCTAGCTAACAATTTTTGAACCAGTGTGCAAGGGGACGATGGTTAAATGATATATACTCGTATAAACGAATTCTACATTTATGGATATATATTTTCATAAATGTAGAATTTGTTTTACTTCCGTGAATATTTCACGGGTTGCAACTAGTCATAGTATAAATAGGCCAAAACCCGTACGATGGTAGTCGTCAAAGAAAGAATACGAGAATTGAATTTTGAATACGAGAGAGGAATACTTGGATTCTCTCCGAAAGTAATTCGAAATTTGAACCTCGGTGGGTCCGTGATACTGAACGAATTTTAAATACCTAGCTAACAATTTTTGAACTGGTGTAAAAGGGGACGATGTATAAATGATATATATATATATATATATATATATATATATATATATATATATATATATATATATATATATATATATATATATATATATATATATATATATATATATATATATATATATATATATATATATATATATATATATATATATATATATATATATATATATATATATATATATATATATATATATATATATATATATATATAAACTTATTCTATATTTATGACTATATATTTTCATAAATGTAGAATTTTTACTTCCGTGAATATTTCACGGGTTGCAACGAGTATTTTATATTTACGTAAACATCTAGATAATCCTCATCATAAACAGAACGACATGTTCATATTCTGGTAAGCTGAGAAAACAGATGTTCTTTTAATTCTATGCTGGCACACATAATTCATTATTACCTCATTCATACACCTCGTCATGTACTATATTCTATTATAAGGGCTTTTCACTATTTCATATTTCAGAATTTGAGACCTTTCCAAACATTTCAAACAATATATGTTGCAAAATGCTTCAAACAGCAAACACATTATATAACCCAACATTCACTCAAAAATGTTTAATTCGCGTAAACATGCTTTGAATATTCAAAATTTCTTCAAAATGAAAGTTTTTTTCACTTTCATATCACACGCTTTCATTTGTTATATCAAATGTCGAAAATTTCCAACTTCTTTTCATTCTTAGTATATTTCTTTTTTACTTTCCTTGAAAGGTTTCGTAAATATTCCCCCCTTGACTGTATTATCTGTATACATAATTCTACAAACATTTGAATATGATATTATTCCTCAAAAGTCAGCATTATTGATGAAAAATTAGAAGAAACATGTTCATGAATTGAAATATTGATGGATTATCGATTTACATAATTTCCTATTTTCAGTTTAATCCTACATAACTTCTGATTTTCAGATAGATTTCTAAGTTAAGTCGTTATTGTTGATGAGAGATGGTAAGTGATTTTGAACACCGATTACTAGGGTGGGTCATCTGCTAATGACACTAATAAAATACCTTCTGGTGCAGGAGTTCTAGTCGTTTTCTTGATTGTAGAGAAATACTACATTAAATTTCCCAAGGGATGACTTAGAAATTATGACACTATTTGTGAGAAACTATTCAAATTTTAATAAGCCAAAGTATCAGTTAAAGCTGAGGTGACAATTTCATGATATAAATGTTATAACGATATTATACAATCACATCTATAGGCCATCATGCTGTCTCCTTGTCAATAACGGCAAGGACGATAAAGTGCCAGATTTTATGATGACTAACTACATTCGTCGCCCTCTTTTGAAAACAGAGTTCGATTTCTCTTGTGCTCAAACTATTCACTTGGTCCAATCTTCCTTCCTATGATCTTTTTCTATCATAAATTCAACCCATGTTCACACTGTATATTTATTTTGTCAGTTTTTCTTCATTCATTTGTATTAATCACAAGTTTTACGCTCTCGTGTATCCTTAACCATTTTACACTTTATTCTGTTGTACATTGTCAAATCATGCATTTTTCTCAGTGAATAAATACATACCAACAGAATTCATTTGTCTCGTTTTAGTATCTCACTTAAAAATACTCAGTAAATGTTGTAAAACTTTAAACTGCCAAAAAAACAATAAATTTACGGAAAAAGAAAAGTTAAAAACAGTGGTTAACCCTTTCTTCCCTGTGATGTGTAATAAGTACACATTGCTTATAAAAACTTGAATATCTCTATAAATATAATAAATACTGGGTTCAGATTTAAGGTCTTCCTCGGCAATGCATTTACGCATTGAATGAAAAAAATAATATTTATAATAATTACCTAGCACTTATCGGCCACATCAGAGATAATTTGTGAAAATCTGGAATAAATTCACCAATACAATCAAACGTGTGCCAGTGTGTGACGTAGGTATATTCATTTAAAAAAACCGCTATGGGTGAGGAAGCAACGCTATTCACGTCTCACTCTTACTCGATTTCGGTATATGGCAACGCAAGAAATATAATTTCAGTTCGCTCGCTTCAGTAGCTCGCGGGCATTCATTTTGGTAGCTCGCGAACATCGGCCGATGTTTTTATAATGTTTTCGGCAATTAAATTTCAATTATTATCACTTTTGACTTCAAATGTAATTAATTTAAGCGATTGGCTATCAACATTCTCATTTTTTCGATTTTAAATCGCTCATTTTTACATGTGTATTGATGTGTATTGAATACACAGCACTGGAACGCGCGGATTTGTTTAGCACAGGAAGGGGAAGGTTAATTCAACGAAAATCAGAATAATTTTACGCTACAATTCTTAACTATTCAAAATTACGTTACTGGCAATTGGAAATTGTCATTTGAAAAAAATAATAAAAAAAACGACTAAAACGTATACATATATAGTCAATTAAGTTTTTTAAATTTTTTTTTTTAATCTTTTTTTAAGTGTTAATTGTTTTATCGTTTTAAAAATGTAAAAAAAATCATAATTTATGAATAATGAATTTTTTTTTTTCATATTTTATTCGATTTGGCTCATAACATAAAGGTTTTCAAGGTATCTTAGGAGTTTTAATGGCATCAAAATGTATTTTAATAAAATAAAGGAATATTTTTCGATGAATAATGAAATATCTCAAGTTTTTGGGATAATGTGGTGCCCAATAAGGATACATATTGAATGGTAAACACAGCCTCCTGGCAAGATGTGGAATCATTAAAGGGAGGTGGCGTCATGGTTTACATGAATGTGTATGAAAACCAAAAATAAGTTAAATGACAAAATATTTACTCTAAATATTAATATCTAGTTGCTTATTTAAGATAAAATTTATGTTATCAAAAATATTGTTGTATGATTTCATAAAATGTTAAAAAACATAGTAACTTTACTTCATATTTAATTTAAAAATAGAGCAAATATTTTCTGAATCCCTTAAAAAGTCCCAGATACTTAATATGGATTTTTTTCTAAGTGTATTTCAGGCAAGGTATTTTTTCAGATTTCAGACAGAATTTTACAGGATATGAGTTTTTCATCGCAAAGTTACCCCGGGGCTGTTACTTACCGTAATGTTCATCTCAAGCTGATGCGTTACATGTTTAGATGAATCTTTTCTGTTTCCAATCTCATATTTTAGTCTAAAGGCTGCTAGACACGATCCAGATATCGCGTACGATTTGCCGAACCGTACATTTTTTAAAAGCACAAGCTATTATTTATTTATCACCGAAACTCACTAAAGTAACCTTTATATTTTCGAAAGAAAGTTTTTATTATAGTGAAGAAACCTATATTTGTAAAGAATTAAGGGATAAGAACTATTTTAAAATTTACTTAAGGTACTTAAAAGAATGTAATGCTTTGAAGACTACATGTGTGTATTGTCAGTTGTTATTTTTTAGTTACCTGTCATTGTTTTAAGTTTATTTAAGTTTGAGGTCATATAAGGTAACATTATGGTAACATAAGGTAACATTACTTAAGTGGCATACTACCTTGATCAAAAAGTTTTAGGACTTTATTCATAAAATCGAAAATACTACAATAGTTTATTCATCAAAATCGATATGGTCTCCTTCAAAGTACTCCCCATGGACTGCAACGCACTTACGCCAGCGCTTGATCCAGCCCTCGAAACACCGCTGGTACCCAGTTTTCGGTATGTCCATCAGAGCCGTCTTCGATTTTTTCATGACATCCTCTCGGGTGCTGTAACGCGTTCCGCGAAGGTTTTTTAAGTCGGTTGAACAGGAAAAAGTCACAGGGAGCCAGATCAGGTGAATTCAAAGGTTGCTGGATAGTAGTCGTGTTTTTTTTTGGTCAACAACTCATGGAAATCATGTCTTTTGCGATTTCAACGCGGTCGTTTTTTTTGCATGAAATTGAGGTCTTTCGGCACCAGTTTTGCAGCGACACGTCTGAGGTCCAAATCACTAACCAAAATGTCTTGAGCGGATCCATAAGCGATGTTCAAGTCCTCTGCCAGCTCTCTGATGGTCAATTTGCGGCCGACATTTCTTTAATTTTATCGATGTTTTCATCGATTTTCATCGGTCATCCTCGACCGACTCACGACCACTTCTGAAGCGTTCGTGCCATCAAAAAACACTTCTCCAACATAACAAAGGTCTGCGGACCGTTAAATCCGTTTTTCACAAAAAATAAACAAAAAATTTAATGCAAACTCGTTGATGCACAGTTGATGCCATTTTCAAACTTGTAAAAAATCGAAAACACGCATAAAGGTAGATGTACTCAGTACAGCGCAACTTTTACAAATGTCAAGCTATGACGCTGAAGTTTAGAGGAAAGTGTCAATGATAGATGTGGTAACCTAACAAAAAAAAACAATCGGGGGACTGACAGCACCACACGGTGGCCGGTCCTAAAACTTTTTGATCAAGGTAGTATTTGTTCACTTCTAAAAAGTCTACATTGACAAAAGTGTTGTGAATTAATTGGTGTCAAACTTTGTTTATTTACCATATATTCAAGTCCCTTCATGGAATGTCTCCATAATATCTTTCGAATCTGTCTTTGAGAGATATTTTTTCGGAGATGAGTATAACTTTGTTGTCAATTTTATCTTCATCAAATAAACTGATTGTTCCAAATTGATCAAATATGGCAGGGTATTACGACAAGGATTTTGTCATCGCTAGTCTGTGGTGTGGAATGGCATGTCTCTAATTGTGCACTTAACAACCCTTTTTGGGAGGTATTACCAAACTTTAAAGTGTGTATGAACAATACACGTATACTCGTGCAATATACCTAACTACAATAACATTCGCAGATATTGTGTTGCCATCACATGTCGGAAATTTTCAAACGTTTATTTGTAGTTCGTCTTCCCTCGATAAGTTTTCTGTAGTTTTCTTACAAAACATGTTTTTTTTTCTTCTGAACATTAACTGATGCGGGCTAGAACCTTATTTTGTGGCTGCTACTTGTATTTTCTTATTTCTAGACTCAACTTATAAATATTTTGTATTTTCAATCTGTCACTAATAGTGGGTAGGAGTTCCGAGTTGGAGCGCCCTTAAGTAGAGTTTTCTCTCTAAAGGTCCTCCATAAATTTCAATCTGTCACTAATGATGGGTATGAGTTCCGAGTTTGAGCGCCCTGAAGTAGAGTTTTCTCTCTAAAGGTCCTACATAAATTTCAATCTGTCACTAATGGTGGGTATGAGTTCCGAGTTTGAGCGCCCTTAAGTAGAGTTTTCTCTCTAAAGGTCCTACATAAATTTCAATCTGTCACTAATAGTGGGTAAGAGTTCCGAGTTTGAGCGCCCTTAAGTAGAGTTTTCTCTCTAAAGGTCCTACATAAATTTCAATCTGTCACTAATGATGGGTATGAGTTTCGAGTTTGAGCGCCCTGAAGTAGAGTTTTCTCTCTAAAGGTCCTACATAAATTTCAATCTGTCACTAATGGTGGGTATGAGTTCCGAGTTTGAGCACCCTTAAGTAGAATTTTCTCTCTAAAGGTCCTACATAAATTGTATTTTTATTATTGTTATTAAATTGAGATATCGTTTGTTCTACTGAAAAATTGTACTGGATCATACTAAGTAACTACCAGAGTGTAATATATTAATTCATCTTCTTCCTAGTATCATGTCAGGTCCCCCCAACGTTGACTATTACCTCAGAGTATGGATATTTGTCCCCGGCAGCCCAAAAAAGATCCCCACCGCTCCCTATACCAGTCCAATCACGTATATTGTGGAACGAGGAGATTAGCCTCCTGCCAACACCTCTTCGACCCTCTATTTTGCCTCGGATGATCAGGTGCAGTGATTTGTACTTTTCTTCTCTAATTACATGACCCAAATAGGACACCTTTCGGATTTTAATGTTAGTAAGCAATATATTAATTACAACAGTTAATATTTTCAATATATTCTTCCAGCAAAAACCTTCCATTCTTCCTTGCAAAAAGTTATCTTCACATTTTGTCATTATTGGTTTGCATTCGAAAAGTATAAAAAAAGGAGAGCAAAGGGTGCATAGTAACGTATAATATAAAAAAAAAAGTTGAGAATATTGATAATATGATACATACAACGGATAGAAAATAAGTAATTAAAAAATGAAAAAAATATAGGGCAAGGCAAAGAGGACACTCTACGTATTTGTATTCCTGCACACATATCTCGTCTCATCTTTATCTACAGGTTTCAACGCAAATTTTTTTTTTCTCATATTTCTTATTTTCCTCATTGAATTTTTTTAACCACCTCCTTTAACCCTTTCCTTGGTCTTTCACATCATCGCTCTCAATTCACATCTCGACGTATACAAGTGTTTGCTTTATATCACAAGTGTTTTATTACTGTAATTTTTTTTAATATGGCCAAATTATCTAAAGATTTTAAATTTGTCTCATTAGATTCATTTTCATCTAACGGTTATCCTTTATTCGATTATTTTTTACTCTATCCATCATTGGCATACCAGATATTAGACATAAGGTAAGAATTTATACTGTATTTAATCTGATCTAATCCCTCCTTGCCATTGAAAAATAAATAATAATTAGACAAACATGTATTTAATTATTATTTTGCCCAGTAAAGATAGACAGAAAGGACAAAGCGTCAGATTTTTATATCTCGACACACATAATCATTATAAAAGTTTTGAAAAAATCTTTAAACTAATATGCCATCAAGCAAATTAACGAATCGTTAATAAAACTATTACCTTACTTAAAATATCTAAATGTGTTGGTTGTAAAATGATTTTGAAAAGTAGAGATCTTTTAAGTATCGTCTTAGCAGTTTGCAACAGAAAACTATTACTGAAATTCTCATTTCAGGAATTCCTGTGAATTAATCCGTTACGTTGACTGCCTCCCTTAATTTACTTCTCTCCTGAGATTGGAGTGTTTTCAAGAAGACGATAAACCAGACTATTTTAACCGTATTGCTGGGCTTTGACCAGTTGGCCTATTTCTGAAGACAAATTATTAAATTATTCAATTATCCAGATTAAATGTTATTCAACTTAATATAAGGCAATTTGGGAAAACTCAAAATTCACTTAGAACAATATTACGACTCCAAATGTATCTTCATAAAAATGCTAAAAACGTTCACTGAAATAAATGTTATTTTAAAAGTATTTTTTTAAAGGTAAATTTAAAGAAAAACGTTGACCTCCATGGCCTAGTTAAGTAAAAACGCTCATCTTCTCCCTCAGGGGATGAGTTTGTTCCACGATGTTACCGAAAAAAATAAAACGGTCCTAGCATGACATACTTTGTACTTTTTATCATTTTTCTCTATTTGAAAGTATTACCAAAAGGTTGAAGTTTTGGCAATACAACCAAGAACTTTTGCAGAATTTTTTCATCTTTCTGTACGGGATATAATCGGCAAAACGTATAAAAGTGAACGGTGCCTTGGCTAAATAAATTAATATTTTGAAAAAAGTAGAACAAGGGTACATGACATCACCTTAAATGTTCAAAATTTACATAGGTTTTTGTGTGAATGAACTACAGAGGTTCAATGGTGGCATTCAAATGTCAAATGGGAACTTATGCAGATTGCTGTATGCAGGTGACATGGTAGGTAATGGGAACTTATGCAGATTGCTGTATGCGGGTGACATGATAGGTAATGGGAACTTATGCATATTGCTGTATGTGGGTGACATGATAGGTAATGGGAACTTATGCAGATTGCTGTATGCGGGTGACATGATAGGTATTGTTGGCGGACAGTGGAGATAAATTGCCAAGTTTGCTAAATAAATTGTATAAGAGATGCTCAACGAAAGATCTGAGAATGAATGCTGCAAAATCCATAGAAATAGTGTTAGAAAAGTGTTAGAGGAAAATAAAATGCACTATTGTATAATATCCTTTACTGTTCCGCCGCCCTATCTCCACGAAAATTTTCAGCGTCTTTACAATCATGGATTTGCGCTACGCTCAAACAGAGATTGTTTATTGACTTTTCCAGTTCCCCACTCCTCCTTTTCACGTCGTCCTTTACTGCCCATGCAATAAGACTCTGGAATCAGTCACAAACCAATATAAGACTCGCTCCGTTCTTGGCACGCTTTAAGAAGGGACTGAAAAAACTCTATTTCTAGTCAGTAAAATAACGCGTTTCATTCCCGATTTTACCTTTCTTCTACACTATCCCTTCCTTTTCTTTTGATTCATGATATCTCACTTTATATGAAAAATAATGTTTGGGTGATTGTCCGTCTTTGTGTGGTTCGTAGGCATATGCTCTCGTATGTGTTTATGGATTTCGCGGGGATGGATAGTCATTTGAATGATTTATGCAACCATATAACTTGATTAATTTACTGTTGTCTGGTTGTTTGGAAGAGATTGCCACCTGGCAATAAGCCCACCAGATATTAATTGCAATAAAAGTGTTAAATAAACAAATAAATGCGACATTTTGGGGAATAATAAAAGATTAGAGCAATTTGAGATATTCCACTATTCGGGTAGTACTTTCTTAGGTGATGAAAGAGTAAAGAGGGAAATCGAACGACGTGTAGCGAAAAGAAACTAAGTCGATAGGGTAACAAAACATATTTATTTGAAACAGAGAGTATCAAAATCTGCTACGATGATAGTTCGCAATAGAGTTTTAGTGCATACTTTGTTGTATGGGAGAGATAAGTGGACCTGCAAAAAGACTGAAAGGCGCTGAAAAATGTGTGCTTTGAGACGAAAACATGCAGTGACAATGTAGGACAGAATACGGAATTAAGTGGTTAGGGATGAATGTGAACTTAAAGCTGATTTGTTAAGTTATATGAAGAAAGCACACTGAGATGGTTTTGGCATGTAGACAAAAACAAGCTGGAACGTTTTTTATAGTGATGTGATATGACAACACAACATTTATTTTTCATACAGTCGACATTATAATGTTTTAAAGATTGAGAATTTTTTAGAAGTTAAATATTTTTTTCGCTAAACAAAGGTTAAATATACTGTCTTGTACAAGATTCTCTGCACGAAGTATAAAATAATTGTTTTTAGGAGGTTTTTTTTCAGATTTTTTCATCTGATATATGGCCTAAAATGTAAAGTTTTTATGAGAATATTGTATATTAAACAATCCTTTCAAATTTTCCACTTTCAATATAAATAAATAGATAAGTGTACAAATCGTTCCTATATTAAATGTATCGTATAAAGATCGTTAGTTTTAATATTCGATAAAAACCCAGAAATTCTTAGAATTTTTATATAAGTACATTGATATGAACCAAAAATATTCCTTTGTGTAGATAAAAGTATTACTATCTTGTTACTGTATTCCTTGAATTTTGTGAAAGAGCTTATATTATAAAATTGCCTATTTGAAACAAGTTAAATCGGCAAACGAGAAACAAATCGTCTAATCTCGTTAACAAAAAGCTAACAAGCAAACTCCTAGATTCTTAGATCTATTTAAGATAACTTAAACCTGCTTGGTATTAGGAAACTAACGAATCTAAGATACCATTGGCAAATATCTTACTGAAACCAAATTAGCTCTGTGAAACTAATACTCGTAGAGAAAAAATAAATTTCAAACACAATCGGTTCGGAAAAAAAAAACGCTTTTGCGATGTTATATTAAATTTGTAGTTTTGGTGTTCTTAACCCTTCCTTCTCTGTGTCGTGTAACTAGTACACATTACTTCTAAAAACTTTTATATCTCTATAAATATTAGATGTTAACATAAGTTGTGTCCATTTTTTTTTTCCAAATTTAAAAATGAGCACCAAATGTAAAACAAAATGATAAAGGTTATACGTCATTCGAAAGAAAAATTTCAGTTCTACAAGATATTGTGTTTGCTTTTACGTAACATGTATTATTTTATTTGATAACAAGTCTGATTACGGTGATCTGATGACGATGATCTGATGACGATGATCTGATGACGATGATCTGATGACGATGATCTGATTACGGTGATCTATTTTCTTTGATTACGGTGAAGATGCTATGAATAAAAGGACAGCTCGTCGATGGTTTTTGCGTTTCAAAGACGTTAATATCGACTTGAAAGATATGAAGCGTTCCGCATGACCAGTGGACCTCGATGAGGACCACTTAAACCACATTATTCATGAAAATTCCCTTCAAACCACCGTAGAATTGGCTGAGTAGATGAATTGTAGTCACATGACTGTTTACTGCCATCTTAAATTAATGGGAACGAACAGAAGTTCGGTGCTTGGGTTCCACATGTTTTGAGTGAAAACAACGAAAAATAACGTTCGACAATTTATGCTGGTTTGCTCTCACGTCATCGAGCTACGCATGGCCACAAGCAACGGTTCTTTTACCGCATTATTACTGGTGATGAAAAATGCTGCCTTTATGTGAATATGAAGAAACGAAAAGAATGGGTGAGTTATGGTCAACAAGCCACGTCCAGAGCGAAACAAGGTTTGCATCCGCGCAAGACGATGATTTGCATCTGGTGGGATTGGCAAGGCGTCATCCACTACGAGATACTTGAACGCAATCAGACAGTCAACGCGGAGCTATACATTCTGCAGATACAGCGGCTCAAAACTGCAATTCAACAAAAAAAGGCTGGATCGGCAATATGGCGGTGTTCTGCAACACGATAACGCCCACCCTCATATCGCCAACATTACGAAAAATGCCATTCAAGTCCTGCCGCACCCTCCATACTATTCCAGACCTTGCGCCGTCGGTTTCCACCTTTTCCGGTAGCTTTTGACCAATTTGCGCGGCGTTTCCTTCAATAATGACGTCAAATTGTGGACATGTTTGGACGAATTTCTCGAGTCAAGACCGGATGGTTTTTATCGCACAGGCATTGAAAAACTTATAGAACTTTGGCAAAAAGTTGTAAATAATGAAGGAGAATACATTATTGACGAGTTTGTTGTAAAATAATGAAGGAGAATATATTATTGACTAATTTGTTGCAATTTTTTTTGTTGTGTCCTCTTGTTCTCTGAATTTGGAAAAAAACGGACACAACTTATGTTAAAACCTAATATAATAAATACTGGATTCAGATTTTAGATATTCCTCCGTTATACATTTACGCATTGATTGAAAAAATAATATTAATAATAATTAGCACTTATCGGCCACATCAGACATATTTTGTGATGTTATCGAGAATAAATTCATCAATACAATCAAACGTGTGCCAGACGTAGGTGACTAAAAATAGTATAAAACATCAATTATCTGTAATCTAAATAAACCTATCGCTTAGCTTAGCCAACTTAACATTTTTTTAGTGAGTAACAAATGGTTTTCATACATAAAAATCTCAACTCATTTTTTCAAATCCCGCTGAAAGTCGAAGATTTTTTTTATTTGAGGATTTTCTTCAAAAATCGGTTTTCCAGCGTATTTTCAATATTTTCCTACAATATCTGTTTTCTAGCATACGTTCAATCTTTTCTTCAAACATCTGTTTCATGACCTTCTATCAACCTTAACTTCAAATATATGTTTCCTGACCTCATATCAACCTTAACATCAAATATTTGTTTCCTGATGTCTTTTCAACACTTTTTTCCATTGTCGGTTTCCTGACATTTCAATTTTCTTCAAATATATTTTCCTTATCTAAGTTATCTTAGCCAACTAAAGTCTACTGTAATTTGTTTAGTTTAACACTGTTTAAACCATATTGTAAAACGGTTTAACCCTGCCTGTTTTAAGGGTTTCACCTCATCATTAGGGGAACATAAACAAGTTTTGTTTATATTCCACTGATGATGAGATGAAAACCTTTAACCCGGTAGAGTAACACCGTTATATAAAGTGGAATTAACAGTGCTGAACTAAATAAATCACAATATATTTAAACATCCACAGTGGCAATGCGTTAACTTTAAATAAATAAGTCAGTTTACTGAAAAAATATTCAAAAGTGAATAAATCTTAATGTATTGCTTCAAATGTAAGGAAATATTAAAACAAATAATAAAACTCATAAAGTTTGAGCACTCAGTCTTCTGTATTTAATTTTATTTTCAAACAACGAGTAATTTACTTTTATCTATAATATAAATAGATAAAAAATATATTTCTTTTTTTAACAAAAAATTAAAGCCCCTGTATTTTTTTTAAATTTAAAACTCGCGTTAATGCGGTTTGTTAATGCTCTTAAACCAATGAGACCAATTCCAAAAAAACTTATTTCTTATAATAACTGTTTGTTCCTCGTTAACCACTACAAAGCCGTATTTTGTTTCGTATATTTCTTATAAATATTTATTGTCAAAATCCGGATTTCAAATAGATTCTTATATTGAAAATTTAATATTTAATCAAAGAGCTTTTGTAACGTAATGACATTAAGGTTATATATTATATATTTTCTTTCAAACTGATCACATACTTTTGATAACAACTGTCAACATATTTCGACGTTCACTCGAAGACTAAAAAAAATATGTATATACATAAATAGAGATTCTTTTATTTCGTTTTTTAAGGGAGAAATAAAATCTGTAGTGTTTTATTTTTGTAGTATGTATAAGACTTTGGAGTAGTTTTTTCCCAAAATTAATCCGAGATGATAAGTTGAAAAAAGGGAAAAAAATATTGGCTTTCTGGAATCTTTCTTCCTCCTGTAATCGACATAAATATTTAGCTAGAAGGAATTGTTCCAAAAAAAAAATACTCACGGCAAGAAGTACATATGTTACCACAAACTTAAAAGCTATAAAAGAAAAGCTCATATATTGGTAGGTCTACCAAATCTGAATACTTGTATATTTTGTATGTTATCCTAAAAACCAACTTAAATTACCACATTCACGGATATTGTCTTTATTTTGAGAATTGTGATAAATAGAATTAATATTTTCTATTTTTTTATTTAAAAATCAAATGACTTACCCATGGGACTAGGAGTGAGCTCCTTCATAGCGTACCGCACCTTGAGCTCATATCGCTTGAAGAGGTTCAGCTTGCGCTGCAGCCCAGAGATAGCGGAAGTTACAGCCTTGGTGTAGTCTCTCGTGCCGAAGGACTTGTATGGGACTACAAGACCCACTTGAAGGTTACGCGTGCTCTGAAAGTTAAAACACAATTACATTAAAATCAAATCTAATACGTTAAATGTGATACTTGGACATTAGTCTTGGCAGATGCAATGTGTTGACCAGAATCAGAAGATGGTGATTCTGCAGAATTCAGTTAACGATACTGCATCGTCTAAGAATCTAAGGCTACACAAAGAGCGAAGGAGGCAGCTTTACATTTCAATTATTAATCTTAGCGTAGTATTGCGTTAGTTTTGTGTAACCAGAATCGAATTTCACAGCCATGGGAAAAAAAATCTCAAATCAAAATATTATTTATTGTTTTTACACATATCTTGCTTGCGTCTCGTTTCGGTCACTGTTTGACAATTTCCATGTTTTACAGCTACGAGTACAGTAGAAAATAAACTCGTTAAAAGGAATGCAAAGAGAGGACTTTTTTAATGAAATGTAATAACTTTAAGTATCAAGTCTAAAGGGTAATTTACATTTTTATAACGGTTAATTACATAGTGATGAATTTCACTGGAATCACAAACCGTGACACTAACTTTTTTAACATCCCAACTTTTTAGTAGGGCAATTAAAAGTGATCATTATATTTTTAGAATGGAATCGCATCATCAAAATTTACATGTTCTCATAATATGTTACGATAGATGTTTGGTGATTTGGACACACTGAAAACCACGTATGGAATGAAACCTTATTTTCGATCCCCTTAAGTCTTATAACAGGTGTGGGCACAACACTTGTGATTCATTATCGCACGTGTTGGCAACACTACCTTACTCGTGAAGAGATAACCACAATTGTACACGTCAAGCGATCATAAGGATTGTTAACAGACATTATCGCACGTGTTGGCAACACTACCTTACACGTGAAGAGATAACCACAATTGCACACGTCAAGCGCATATAAGGATTGTTAACAGACATTATCGCACGTGTTGACAACACTACCTTACACGTGAAGAGATAACCTCACTTGCGTACGTCTAGCGCATATAAGGATTGTAAACAGATATCATCGCACGTGTTGGCAATACTACCTTACACGTGAAGAGATAACCTCACTTGCACACGTCTAGCGCATATAAGAATTGTTAACAGATATCATCGCACGTGTTAGCAATAATATCTTACACGTGAAGAGATAACCTCACTTGCACACATCTAGCGCATATAAAAAGTTGTTAACAGACAAACTCGTTTACCACACTGGGACCTTTTTTTTTTTTCGATTACCATTGGAAGCAAATAAATAAAAAATCGTAGTAGAAATAACACTCGCACGTTTAAGACAAAGCGAATTTTGTTGCTTTCTCATGTCCGGAAGGATCGTCAAAATCACACAAAGATATACTGTGAGTTACGAATGATTAATGAACATCATTAAAGTGAATCCTTGATACCTTATCTCTTATTTAAGAAAATACCAACACAAAGTTTCAGGCACCTAAATTTCAGAAAAAATGTACAGTTAGTTCAGTTGGGGTAGAGAAAATTTGTGAACTCCGCACGTTAAAAATAAATACCTAGTTGTTTTAGCAACAATACGTATAAATATTGCAGAATTCGAGTTAAAACTCAGTGAGTTGCATAAAAATGTTAATAAATTCCGTAAAAAAAACTTGACGCAAATGAAATGTTAGTTTTACACTATTTATTCTTTATTGCTTGTTTTAAAAATATTTGTGGTATGAAATATTCATAAACCACAACATTTGCAAATAAAATATAATATATCCAGCGAAAGTATTTTAGAAGTAAAAATATACCCAGTGTTCCATTTTCATCAAAATTCATATATATATAATGTGAAATTTTACACATAAATTGCCCCATTACACATAAATTAGCAGGCAATTGTGCATGGAATATGCTCGTAACATGTATGTTTATAATATGCAACATTTATGCAGCTCATTGATTTCTTGTGTAAAATAGATAATTTTGCATAATAAATTGTGTATTACTCGTAAAAGTATGTTACATATTATTTTGTATTAAGCACAACTGGGCAAGTTTAATTATTTGTTGGAATATTTTCCAACAAATTAGTAAGATGTGAAAATAACCTGAAATGAAGACCGGGTTAATACTATTTAAAATGGTATACATTGTTTTCTAATTAAAATCGAATTATAAACATGAAAAGGTAAGGAATGAGCTAAATTAAGGAACTTTCGAAGACGAAGGAAGTCATGATTTGAATTAGAAAATTTGCGTTATTTTATGTTTGTTATATTCGATTTCTAAGTAGAACTGTACACTTAGGACAATGAATAAAAAAGCATCTGTGCTCAATTTCAGGTATCAGTTCATGACAATTAAGTGAATTTAACATAGGTTTTTTCCTACATAAATAATTTAGTATTCGATACAAAATTCTTTAAAAAAAATTTAAACTCATTTTAATTTAAGTAGTTTTTTTCAAATTGAATTTGTTATTGAAAAGTCTTTGATATAAGTAATTAAAGCTAAGGTTATGAGGTAACATGATATATTTTATTCACCTTGACATTTGTTTCTATCCTAATGGTGCAGGTTTGAAGTTTTTTTTTCACATTGAAAACTCCCCTGAGGGGTGTTTCCTTTCTAAATGGCACTTTTGAAATTCTTATCTTCATTACAATTATTAAAACTAACTGACAATTTTCATGACCTAATTGATAAGATGCCTATCTTCTGCCTTGGAGTTGCAAATCCGAATACCGTTGGAATAATTTTTTTCATAAAGAATTCTAGTCTGGTTTCAATTAAAGCATTTGTAAAATCTCTCTGGCTGGTCGGAAAAGTTTGCCACATAGAAATGCACTAGTGTAATAATGGGTCTTACAAATTGAGCGTTTTTTTTTATTCTTGGATAAAACACAGACGGCGTTGCGAACTTGCCTGGATCTTGTGACATTTGAGAAGTGTGTTGTATGATATTTATAAAAATGAAGTAATATACAATACAACAACGCGTTCAAATTGAGAATTATTTTATATGTTGTAATCTCCGGAAACGGTAATTTTAATTGACCACAAAGATCATGTAATCTGACACCGTTGGACTATTTTCTCTGAGATTACGTGAAAAACCATGTATGTAACAATGACTCCCGATCAATTCCTGAGCTGAAAGACGAAATTATTCACGTTATTGGTGAGTTAGAACCGGAATTGTGTCAAAATATCATCGAAAATTTTGACAAAAGAGTAAACGTCTGTGGAGCTGCAAAAGGTTGGCATTTGGCGGAAATTGTCTTTTTGTTTAAATATCATACATTATACTTCAACGACAAATAAAATGTTTTTTGAAATCAAAGCAAATTGTGTGTTTTATTCAAGAATTAAAAAAATAGAATTAAAAAAACCGCTGTATTTAAGGACCCTTTATAATACTTTACGACACTATTATTTTAAAAGTAATAAAAAAACAGCATCTTCTTCCTTAAGTCGTTCTTCATTTTACAACCAAAAATCAAGCACACGTTTGAGCAAAGGCAACTTGTTGATTCTCCACATTGAGCTATTAATTATTCTCATGTAAAACACGATTGAATCAATTATACAAACCTGTCAACCTTATTGATGATTTGACAGTTATATGTGTTGAAATGCTGTAATTAAGCTTATGTTGAGCAGTTAATACTTGTAACATATGATTTGAAAGTAGAGCTTTGATAAAAGTTAGCAGTGGTTTAACTGAGTATCTTATATTGTTTAATAGGGGTAAAGCAGGTGTATGTTATATTACCTTGGTTGTTTAATATTTTCATTATTGGGATGTCTCTGTTGTATATTTTGAGTTTATGGCTGAGAAATGTTCCTTCAGAGAGCAATACAATTTTGAAATCGATTATGTCTTAATTGTTTAGAATTGTGAAATAGTCTGCATTATGCATATGGGTGGCATGTGCAACTTTAGGAAATACCTGAAGGCAACCATTTTTGAGAAGTTCTATCAATATTTATGATTTTATTATATATGAATCACATTCATTACACTACACTTAAATCCGAATATATTACTGTCACATACCAAAAATCTACAAACGTTTCTTTATAATTCGTCTGCCCTTGGTAAGTTTTCTGCGGTTTTCCAACAAAATATGTTTTTCTTAACATATGCAAATGCCGAAAAGTACCTCAACTAATGGTCACAGCCACCAATAGCCTATCATTTCATTTAACTTCTATATTTTATTTTGTAATTTGTCAAAGATAGTGGGTTCAAATCCCATGTAAGAACGCCCTGTAGAAGATTCTGCTTTCGAAACGGCGCTTTATTAATTATTATTTTATTATTATTTGTAGATACACGTGTGAATCACCCCTTGAGGTGAATGGGACTGACATAAGCCAAATAAACATGTAGAGGTAAGTTTGCCAAGAAGAATACACGGGTTAATTATGTTTGACAGAAAGAAGTGATTACGGATGAAGGTGAATTTAAGGCTGATGTGTCGAGAAAGAGGAAAAAAAACGCTCTGAAATGGATTGAACTTAAACAACGAACGAACGAAGAAAAATTAACAAAAAATATATGTAATGCAAATGTGAGAAAGAGACATGATAGCTGAAGACCAAGAAAAATATGGTTGGGTCAAGTTAATGAAATTGTGAAAGAATAAAATGTATACGAGAAGGTCTATGGGCATAGAGGAAACAGTGAAAGGTAAAGATGTGTGTTGAGATAGGTAAATCTTGCGTTCTGTCTTTTTTACCTACCCCAACAGATAAATGGCGTGATAGTATGAATATGTATGTATGTAGTTCAGTTTTATATATATTTTTTGGCAAGAGTCTTAAATATATCAATGTAATAAAATGGTGTACGAATGTGGAAAGAACAAAGGACTTATACATATATTGAGATAGGGAAATCTGGCGTTCTGTCTCCTACCTCGACAGGTTAATGGCGTTATGGTCTTTATAATTTATTAAACATTTCAGTTTTATGTATTATAATTGCAAGAGCATTAAGTATATCAAGTAAGTGATTTATATATTTTTTTAAACGTTTAGAGCGTGTGTTTTTGATATTGTTAAAGAAATCCTCCTATACGGCTTTGAAACGCATCAAGTCAAAGCGCTTTCGATCAAAAGCTTTTTACGTGGAAATCAACTGTCAGTATATTATTTTGATATGCTTTGAAAATATAGTGAAACGAAAGTTAAACTATTCATACTGTTATAAAAAAAAACACACTGGTTGAGATATTATTTTTGAGAAAAATATACTAATACCGTTGACTTTTTATTTTAAAACTTATCGTTTGTTCGTTGCTGGGCCTCGTTGTAGAGAATTTCCTCTCAATGGAGCTTTTTTTTAAAGTGAGCCGTTACACACCATAAAATTCACAAGGCCACATCGCTTTACTGGATCCGATGGCACACCAAAGTGGGATGATCGGAGTACACATGCATGTATTTTTTTCTCTTTTTGTAAGAATAGATATGACCGAAGTCATAAGTATCCTTATAGCTCCGAATACTACGTAGAAAAAAGTCTATGTCATTCAAGGATAGTGTATCACAGTGCTGGATTCGAATCGACAATCTTCCACATGGAGGTTTAATGCCTTACGGCGTAGCCATACACTTCAAATAATTTATTAAAAAACTTATCAATATAACAGAAAAAAACACAAACTCAAAAGATATTATTTTGCTTTCAAATGTGAATTCTTTGGTCAGTGTTATGTTCCTGAGAATTATTTTGAATATGAGATATGGTTATTGACGGCAGGTTCTATACAAAAAAGCTTTAAACAACTCAAAGGCTTATGGAGTGAAGAATGCGTGACATGAAAAAAACGTGATTGAATACATGAATTAGAGAACAAACGGGAGTTAAGGAACTGAAAGTAAAGATAAGGGAAACAGGGTTGTTATAAGCAAGGTACGTTGGAACAATGAAATACCATAAATGAACATACGAGGTTTCCAAATGGTATCTACAAGACATAAAGCATCCAAAAAGAAGACCAAAGATCGACTGGAGCTATGACATGCATAATTTTGGCGGTCTAACGTAGCAATAACCTGACCAAGACAGAAATGAGGGCCATGTCCTAGGAAAGATCTTTGCTTGTAACGGAGAAAACAGCTGATGATAATATTAACATGCATGTTATAAATCATCATCACTATTTCTTTCTATAAATCTTTTGGGTCAAGTTTGCAGCCTCACAAGCACTCAAGATCGATTTTTTTGGAGATTTGTTCTGTGTACCTACCCCGACAAGGACATCACATAATGATGTGTATGTATATTAAACATTCGGTAAATCAATTCTCGATTTTTGGCGAACGTTTTTCAAAAGCTGTATTATATTGCAATTTTTAAATGAGTTCTCTCTTGTGAATATCTCTATTAAACAGGGGTTGTAAAACGAGTTATCTTGGTAGCCATTGGGTGATCCAACGATAGAGTAATCTGGTTTTTCCCTACCTCAGAAAGAGTGGTGAACTCTGAATAGGGTTTGATGCGGAAAGGGCGGCAGATGCGGAATGGATATGCACATATGAGGCCAAGAAGAATCATCTTTCTCTCAGTGCGGGATGATCTTTACCAAGGATTACATCATAAACAGCTCCCCACTATATGCGTTTCTTGGCGGCGTGCAGAAGCTGTACAAACTAACATCGAACGCTATAATCTAGCCGGATAGAATGCATTGCGTGTGAGTGCCGGATCCATAAGAAATAGAAAGAAGTCAGTGCTACGGTGCATATATATCTAAAACTTGAGGTAAAACAATTTGTATTAATACGATAAACCTTTGTGATTGAATATAATTGTCAGCCACTCTACGGATGAAAGACGCCTGTGGGAGTATAGGTTTATTATATGCAAGCTGTTGCACGTCAACAAGCACATAGTGTTGATAAATTAAACCTCAAGGTCAAAACAAGAGGTCAAATTTCTAACACAACCAGCGGGTTCGATGTGCTGTTAACTTTTGTCAAGCAGATATTATTTATTACAAAGCACAGTTTTTAGGTTACATTAAAGCATGATAATAATTCATGATAAGCGGCATATAAGCAACAGAAAAACATAAATTCTGACGTAAAAACAATCAAAAAGTAAAACCAGTCTGGAAATTAATCCGCCAGGATCTGAACCTGTGGCACCCGTTTGCTTACCGTAAATTACTATTAGACTGCCGCCGACAATTTTTATTTAAATATTTACAATATTTCCACAATTTTATATACTTTAATTTACGATATTTTAGGTGTTATACAATAAAATACTGACATAAAAGGTTAAAAGTATAGTGAAATTTTCTCATTTGGTGATGATATTTCTACCGTCCTTTATTTGTAGAAGCTGGTTTGGTTGTTCCGTGTATCGGTTTTTAACAAGTCTACTGTGGTACACGACAGAAACACCGAGTAGCCGCGTAGACTATATCGATCAATCAAGCTGATTAGTGGTTTGCGCTGGCCTTCCACAGCGAGAAATTCAATCATGGACGCCGATAATGAAATATCCTCAGTTGATGGCGGGCACTCCATTTTATTAATTATTTAAGAAGGTGTATGTATGTAAAAAAAACTGACACATTTTAGATTGTTAGTCACATATTAGAGGCAGCAACTATTAAACCGCCTTAATATTTTCTAAATCCAAAGGCACCCCATTTTAAACAGTATTATACGACATGAATTATGCAACAAAAATCTGATATAATTTAGATTGTTGCTTACCGGAGGCAGCAACTGTTGAAAAATTATCAATGTATTACACCTTTTCTAAAAACTAAAGGCACTCTACTTTAGTCATTATTTAATGACGTGTATACGTGATATATTTATTTATTTATTTTATTTATTTATTTATTATTACACATGACAAGAAATATACATCATTTGTGAAAACACAACAGGTAATTTAATTTGGACATACAATTTTAATGGATCTGGGTTTGTGACCTTTCATTTGTCGTATCCCCAGTAAACTAGGCTTTTGCCTGTATCTCACTAAAGATATTTAGCATGAAAAAATTTATCGATACTTCTTTCCGATTTTTGATTACACAAAAACAAAACCCTGTTGCACGTTCTCATCAATCTGACAAACAGTGACACTCAATTACAACTGGAAAAATCATGCGAAATTAAACTCCTCACACATCATCACTCCAGAAAGACCAAAAATATTCATCCCACAATATAGCGCACACAATCATAAGAATAAAAATAAAAAAAACATACAGAAACACAAAAACAACCAAATTTAAAACAACAAGAAGAACCTCACACTCACGAGCCCACACAAATCTTTTCCACACGTCATTCATCCTGAAAGCCCAAGTACTCAAAATCATGTCGCAATAACAACCACGCTCCGATCGACTGTCTAAATGGTTTTCCTACCTTTGCCTTTATTGAATTCGGCACGCCATTGTATGTTATGGGAGCCAAATAAGCCCATTGCCTTTGGGCAAAAGAGGTTTTAACTCTAGGGATGGTGAAAATTTCATTAGTTGCCATGCGTGTCATGTGTCTCTGCTGAGTCTGCATCTTCCCTTCCTCTCGATGGTAGTGCCAGAGAATGGATTTGAGATGCAAATTGGCTATGTTCAGGACCTGATACTCTCTGATAAGCTCGGGAAGGATACCGGGAAGGAAGTTTTTTAATTATTTTCAAAATCAATTTTTGGGAAACCTGCAATATGTGGTAAACATATATGGTACACATCATTTAATAATGAATACATGATAAAAAATCTGACACCTTTTAGCATTTTTAACATTTATCGGTAATAGCGGCTGTTAAAAAGCATCAATATTTTCTTAATTTTCTTAAACTATAAACATTTCATTCAGTATTAAAGCCCGTGAATATAAAATGAATAG
Organism: Odontocerum albicorne; assembly: GCA_949825065.1. Taxonomy (NCBI): domain Eukaryota; kingdom Metazoa; phylum Arthropoda; class Insecta; order Trichoptera; family Odontoceridae; genus Odontocerum; species Odontocerum albicorne. The sequence goes on along the minus strand of OX463845.1, from coordinate 39,480,576 downwards.
GACGTGAATATAACAGAAAATCTGACATATTTTAGATTGTCACTTACTCAGCATTGTCAGCGACTATTTAACCCTTCCCTTATGGTGATAAAAATGAAACGCGCGCTCCGGCGTTGGGTAGTGAGTACGCAATAAAAAATTAGCGTTTTTAAATCGGAAAAATAAGAACATTCATAGATAATCCCCTTAATTAATTATAATTGAAGTTAAAAATTATAATAATTGAGATTTATTTGCTGAAAACATTAAAAAACCATCTGGCACCGCTCACGGAACGGGCGTACGTCCAACCTATTTGCAAGCTTAGAAGCTACTAGCGGCGCGGAATACAGTCACATACCCCGGCGCTTACGCATATGCTTGCGGCATTGAGGCAATTCAGGTTCCCGCAATTGAGTCTAGTATGCAAGAGTGAGATGCGAATATAGTGTCGCGCTTCCCGTATACTATTCACCTATCGTCAAGACGAGGCGTTCGCCGCGTTTAAATGCGAATTTGTTTTCGATCTTTACAAAACACCTCGATGTAGTCGATAAATTCTGATTATTATTAATATTCTTTTTTAAATCAATGCGTAAATATATTATGGAGGAATACCTAAAATCTTAACCTTGTATTTATTATATTTATAGAGATATTGATGGTTATTAGAAGCAATGTGTAGAAGATACCCAACACAGGGAAGGAAAGGTTAAGAACGCTCGATGTTTTCTAGAACTTAAGACACTTATGTACGTATTTTAGTTTGAGGATCGTGAATATATGCAAAAAATTTAATATATTTTAGATTGTCACTAATTGAAGGCAGCAAATATTAAACAAGCCTTCAATATTTAATTTTTTTTTAAACAAAAGACATTCCTTTTTTTGTTTTTTTTTAATACGCGAATATACCATATATGCTACAAAAATCTTATAGTCACTTATCAAAGGCAGCGACTGTTGGAAAAATCTCATTATTTCCTAATAAAACCAAAAGCTCTCTACTTGATTCAGTATTTTTGACGTTAATGTATGCGAAATAAATCGGACGCATTTCAGATTGCCATTTACTGAAGGCAGCGAGCGACTGTTGAAGAAACCTCAATGTTTTCTAAATATTCTAAAACTGAAGGCTCATCAATTTATTGGATACTTAAGTATGTGAAAATGTGTGAAAAGATCCGACATATAAATGAGATTGTTTGGCACTTACTGGAAGCAACGGCAATTAAAAAAAAACTCCATATGCCGTACATATATAATATATAGCTCCTTAGTACGTATCAAAACCACGTCGGTCGTTCTAAAATAGCGCCATAGAAATCACATTTTAAATAAAAATTATTCAAAAATTATCTCTTAATAGTTTTGAAGCATATTTGGACCATCACAAAGAACTAGAAGCTTTTGAAATGTGGTGCTATCTAAGAATGCAGTGTCTTATGAGTTGACAATTTCCGTGTGATGACATCTTGAAACGGATGAATGAAGATAGGCATTACTTACTATTAAAATGAAAAAGTATAAAATACGCAGAGAGCATGGGATCCTTCAACTGATATTTCAGGGTAAATTTCAGAGTAGAAGAGGTGCGGAAAAAAGACGCATCTCCTTGTTGAAAAACTAACGGGAGTGTTTGTTTTTGGTATCATATATTTTTTCAAAGCTGCTGCCTCGAAAGCTTAGCTAGCCATAATGATCGCCAATCTCCAAAATGTAGAGAAGCTTCATAAAATACGAGTAAGATTGATTTTCGTGTTTGAATATTAGTGAAATATATTAAATGTTTTCAGTACGCAGAAACAAAGATTTGCCTAGAAACAAAGATTTGCCTCGGGCATTTGACCCCGATGTTTCAACAAGTTAGTACGTATTGTAAGGCCTGTATAGTATCCAATGCTACTTTCATTCAATTAATGTTGTTTTTTCAACAACATTAATTTGTAAAATTGATTGAAACATACAAAAATTTCGTAGTATACGATATAATCTGGTGGAAAAATGTTTTAGAGAAATTAAACACTAATCTGACTAGAATTATTTTCAGAGAATCTGGTTTCCTGCCAGAGTTGAGCTTGCAACTTCCGGGCAAGAAAATAGCGTCTTAGACCACGGAGATTATGTTTTTGAAAACCCCAAAATTAAAATAAAATAATCTTTGACATTAAAACTAATTCAACAGTAGTATAGTACCCCTATACATTTTAAGGACGAGTCAAAAATGAATTTGGCACAGTTTGATTTTCCCCTACTCAAACCTCTCTTTTTATGCATTTTTCTTAATTTAATATATTATCCCATTTGTCCGTGAGGCTTATGCGGCTTTCTATGTGAAGTGATTTGTTGGTACTGATATAATTTTGAAGTTTAAATGCAGAATATTCATTATTCAAAATGTTGATTGACGCAACGAGGGATGACCCCTGCTCGCAGGGGAGTTTTAATGAAAATGTAGTTTTTCAACTCTGAGCTCACAGTAAAAGTTCAACCTTTGATGCTGAAATTGGGATTTTTTATCACCATTTTAGCATTTCACATAACCTTTTTTTCTTCTTTTTTCACATGTGTATATCAGGTTTGCTGCAAAGTGATGTTTATTTATTCCAGTAGCTTCAATCTTCCGCAAAATAAAGATTTTTTCGGTATTTTAATAATTGATTCGTATGCTTGTCAACATATCTGAATTGACGATACCTACATATTTATATATTGAAGTAGTAAAATTATTGGTACACGAGCATTGTAAATAGAATAACTTATTTTCCAGAAGAAAACAATATTTACAAATATTTTCTTGTTTTTTTTTGTACCATCGGGAATTGAACCCGAAATCCTCGGGTATAAGTTAAGCGTCTTACTTTCTAGGTCACGGAGTTTGTACTGTTTATTATTGTCACATATCAAACTATTTTTTCTGATGAATGCGTCTCTTCTAACTATAGAAAGATGGACTATTCTGTTCTTTGTTCGATAATCTACCATCCAATATAAAAATAAATCTTTGTAGAAGATTTCTTTGTTCATATTATTAAAACATTGCATGTAAAAATGTGATCTCCGGGGTCTAAATGATAAGATGCGTTGAATCCCATCCCAGTAGTTGTGAGTTTGTTTCTCATTGGTACCCAAAGTTTCCATTCAGGTTTTTACTTATAACCTCTTTTATAATTAGTTGGCTGGAACGAATTTAAAATGGCCACCCTTTCTGACCTCCAGGTTGTATAGTATTGAGCAATACTAAGCAATGAAATAACTGTAAGCGCCAGTAAAATAAAATATGTAAGTAAAAAATATTCTGAATTAATTCCTAGAGTTGCCGGGAGATGAATCCAGGATGTAAGAATTGAAAGCAAGTGTGCCAACAATAGAACAAAAAGTGACATCGAAGTTTTAAAATTATAACCTATCTAGATATTTGAGCAAACGAAATAATATTTAATTAACATAATTGTCAAGAAAACTACTGACGATTTAATTACCATGCGACAATCTCGTCCGACTAACTAGATGAGAGTAACGTAGATTTGTGACAATTTTTGCTTGAAAAATAACAACCTTATTTCCAAAAAAGTATAAAAACATAGTTAAAACATTAGTAAGTGAATAAAAAAACAGAGGAGTAAAATATTTGCAGATGTAATCAAAGACTAGGATGGTTCAAGGAACATTGGAAATGCAAAAAATATGAGTTATGAAGAAATACATTTTTTTTATTGAAAATACATGTTATTTGTTTTTAGTTAATGTTTGTTGGACTGTCAACGAGAACGATAGTCATATGTCAAAGTTATATGGCAAATTCAAAAATATTGTGACATAGATCAACTCTGTGTATCTCTGATGGGAACCAATTTATGTGACATCTGCTTGCTGTATCACCTGAGTTGCATAAGATCTTGCGACAAGATAGACTTGATGCGTGAAATATCAAGTAATGTCGAGGTGATATTATTCTGGGTGAAGGGTTGTTGATGCAATGAAAAAAGTACCAATTGAGTCATTAACTAACATTTTGCCACAAAATAAAATCAAATAGCAAACCGACATTTATTAGCAATTCATAAGAAGAATGGAACTTAGCACGAAAAATAGTTCTCCATACATCATTCCCCTAAGGAAAAGAATGATGTATGGTGAACTATTTCAGAAGAACGGACCATATTTTAAAGTGCCGAGTTTGCTTTTCAGTAGACAGAGATTAATTAGAAATTAACTGATTAACTGACAGAAATTAACTGACTGATTGCTTTGCAATCGACAATAGCTCAGTTATATCGTTTAAATATATAAATCAATGAAATATTAAACGCATTAAAACATACTTTGTATAAATATCATCATCATCTTCATGGTTATCATATTGAAAGTATATGTTTATGTACCAATAAAGTTTTCCAATTTATGATAAGTCTTTAGAACATTTGAATGCCTTTATAATTCAATAATCTGCAATAGATTTAAGTGCGACTAAATCTCATGGAATTCGAGAAGAATCCAAAATTTTATATAGTTGAGCGAACCCTAAAGACATACCTTTATTGCAAAGAGTAAGGTTTTAACCCAGGGTTCTTTCCTATGTTTGTTTTAATTGGTATGCTTAGACATTACTCATTTAGCGTAAGAACATACCAATTGTTAACATGAAAAACAACTATTTAAAAATTACAATAAAAACGGTTTACGGTACTATATTTAAGAACTGAGCTTTTAAAAGCATCACCATAATACGACCATGACTTTGTTGAATGAATGTTTGGTTATCAATATTTTTGGATGATTTGGACGATGGGATGGATAAATCGAGGATTTAACTCCTTAATAAACGTTTCAGGTGTTACTCAGTCACAGGCAAGCATGAGTTACAATGTTTCATTCGATTTTTTTTCTTCTTATTTGGTGTCATTGATTTAAACATGTTTCAAATGTAAAATAAATTATCACTATCACTCTATGTCACTAATTTGATAGGTAAAGAGCTCTCGTCTTTATTCTATCCTGGCACGTATATTTTGATTCAGTTACATTCATACAAATCGTGCATACTCTAATTATTATTGGCTCTTCATTATTTTCTCTTTTGGATTTGATTTGTATGGTCGTGCTACGATTTCTAAAGTCTTCTTAAACTTTTCATAACTATACAAGTCAGAAATATATTTGTTACTTTTTTTTCTTAACCGAACCATCTCAATATGATTATTTTTTCAATTCGCATTTTTTTTACATCCTCATTCTTAATTCTATTACATATCGTTTTTTCTAACATTTTTTGCAACGCTCTCATTTCTACCTCATTAATCTTACTTTCATCATTTTTTCCCTCGTATATCAGTGTCACTTACATATCCTAATGTTCGGACCAATATAACATTATAAAATTCTGCCTTCAGCAACCTTATTGTAAAATCCACCATTCACTCGATAAATAGCGGCTGCTATTATTTCATTACTATGCTTTGAATTATAAGTGTAAGTGAAACAAAATTAAAATAACCATCATTTTCTCGTTGTTGGAAAAAACTGATAAATTGAATTAACAAGGTTTATTGGACATGGTTGGTAGAAGCACTCTCAACGGGGCTCTCTCCGTTAAAGTCCAGCGTAGCGCGGCCACAATTATATTCAGTAAGGACCAGCTCACGAATATAGGTAATGTCGGCTTTCATTCCTTGCCAGCTAAGATTTTTCGCAAGATTCTTAAAGCCTGCAGATGTCAACTTTGCAACAACAATGATCGCTACCCTTCGTGGGAAGACAATTATTTATTTTCCTTGCATCACGGTGAACATCAATCGGCTCTCCTTGGATATATCCAAGCTATTTAAGTACCTAATTTATCTCTGACCATAGAAGCTTCAATGGCAAACTTTGCAGCTTCAATCTTGTTCTTAAATCTTTATCAATCAGCAAATCACATTGTGTGGCACTGTGATGTTAATCGAGTCAATTATTTCTGAAGGGATCTCCATTTAGCCTTACAATACTACATCTTGGGACCGATTAGGTACATCGATTTAATGGCATAAAATAATCGTTTCGTTTCATTCAAAAATTTCTGTAAAAGTATTAGCAACTAGTTAAGATGTTTGAACTCCAGGCCTTAAGCCGCTTTATAAGTATATTTTATACGCTGAGATATGTGTTTCTTGTTTGTGACATCGAACCTTGGGTCCATTATCACTTCTATTATTTTCACCGTCACCGGAAGAGGAGTCCATTTGGGTAGATCCATCTTTGTCATTAAGGGCCATCGTGCTTATGAATAATAAAGAAGATTTCAATCTTCTAGTTTAGATAACGCATGGATGAAGACTTATTTTGACCCCCACGTTATTGAAACACTTTCTAGAAATAACCAAATACATTTTACAGTTTTTAATATGATTTAAGAAAAAATGCATAAAAATAAGTAAATATCTGATAAGTCTTCTAACACAGCATTTAAATGGTAAAAGTGAGACAGTAAATTCTTTGATTAAAATATAACTCACGAAACTATTAAACAATACATTGCAAAAAAACAGTATGCGGGGAAAATACTGTTTTCACAATTTCATCTAATGTTTTATAAAAAAATGTCGCGCGCATGTCAAGTGGATTTGTGTCAATATTTATATCAATACTTGCACATAAGAAAAAACAACGGAGATATAGGGAAAAAATAATAAATTTTGTAAGTTATATTATGATATTTTTCAAGGAATACTTACCACATTAAGTTACAAATATTTGCTAGATGAAATCTAACATGGTTAACAAAACATGCGCCTCTTCTAAAATGAGCAGATTCTTGTTTATGTCGATACAACGTAAAAGTTTACGTTGTATCGACGGTAGATGGCTTTTACTTTACGTACGAGTAATTTTCCCAGGAAGCGCCTCTCAGATGGAAAATAGTTTGTGCTACGCCCGCTATTCCAGAATGGCGCTTATTTACATTTAAGGGTGTAACGCCTGAAACATTATATCGGTGAAGAAAATATGTAAGTAAGTTGATTTAATTTATTTACGCAAATTATAAAAAAACAGTAATATTAACGTTAAAGAAATTGATCAACCAATATCTAAAATTAATATGATGATTTTTTTAAGAAAACGCTAACGACATCTGTATAAAAAGTTACAAAAATACTTCAAACTTAACAAGTATTCACGACTAGAGAAAAAAATGTATGGAAATCTTCTTTTAAGAATAAATAGACGATTCCCGCACATTTTATTTCTAATAATTTCGTATTGAGTTGCTGTAATGTTTTAAGGGGTGCCATATAATATTTATTTTATCATTTATTTTAGAGAATAAAAAAATAAATGTTGTTTTGTTGTTATATTTAATTTGTGCTTGTATAATACTTAAGAACATTCTTGATAGGTGAACCGATAAAAAATGAATAATTTTCATCGGTTCATTGATATTTTGTTGCGAATAAAAAAAATAATAATCACATCTAAATAAAAATTATAATATCAATAATTATTAATTGATCTGCGGTGTCGAATTATAAATATTAAACACAGCAAGATAAGGGATTTTTATATTTTTAAATGATTATTATAATATTAAAAAAAAAAACGATTAAATGAATGCAGGTGTTTCAAAACACTATGTTTGAATCCTTCCCATTAATTTTATTTTCATTGAAATAATTATTTATTTTAATTCTCCTGAAATGTCATACACTGCGTTAAAGATACGGTCAAAAATATTATCAAAAATTATAAAACCGAAGACGATTGGTTGTGAGAAATGGCTTTCAATTAAATATTCCATCAGCTATGTTTGCATTAGGAATATTAAAATTGAAAAAAAAAACGGTTACTTTTGTACAAAGTACTTAAATGTCTTGCTACCCCGTCTTATCTCGTCGAAATTATTCAGCGTCTTTCCCATGGACTTGCGCTTTGCTCAAACATAAATTGTTTATTGACTCTCCTTGTTAACTGCTCGTCTTTCTTTACGTCATCCTTTTTACTCGCTTCGTCATTGGCATGTATTAAAAATGAAAGTAAAAATCTTAATTTCAAGGCAGTAACATAACATGTTTCCCTCCTGATTTTCATTTCTCTCCACCGTTCCTTTATTTTTCTTTAATTGTGAGGTGCATGGCCTTCCGTACGGAACGTCGTCGGTTCGAACCCCGCGCTCTGCTACTCTTCCGCATAGTGTTCGAGGGTATAAGGATACCTATGACTTTGGTCATATCTATTATTTAAAAAAAAAACGTTATTCCACTTTAATTTTAACTGTTTAGTGTTTATAAGCTTTGCAAAGGTGAATAATTAATTGAATATTTTTTGCGATCATGTAACTCTTTTATTTAATTTTGTCTGGTTGGTTGGAAGAGATTGCAGATTATTGAACAATCAAGTGTTAAATAAAAAAATAATTATTGTACATTATTTACTGGACTAAATTTAGATTGACGTCGAGATTGAAATTTTTCCCGAAATTCAATTGTTATCAAATGTTTATTTCCGTATTCGTATAAAAGTTAAGAAATACCTAAAACGAATTTTATATATTTTCACAACCGTGTATGGTGTAACGTTTTATTTTAAATCGTATTTCATTGTAAATACCAACGACTAAAATCACGAAATTCTATCTGCATAATCGATCAAATTACGGAAAATCAGACAATAGACGATAAATGGAGGGAATCGTGGACAATAGCAACTGGTGATGGTATTGTTGTGGGAGATACAAAGGCTGTGTTCGTGGTATAAAAGGCATGGTTATCTATCCTCTCTACTTATCTTTAAAAGGATTATGATGTTGTGATATGTTTATAAATAAAATATTTACCGTTTGTTAATTTCTATAAAAACCTTATTATATTACTCAAGTCCATTCTCTGGCACTACCATCGAGAGGAAGAGAAGATGCAGACTCCGCAGACACACATGATACGCATGGCAACTAATGAAATGTTCACCATCCCTAGAGTTAAAACCTCTTTTGCCCACAGGCAATTTGCTTATTTGGCTCCCATTATATACAATGGCGTGCCGACTTCAATAAAGGTAAAGGTAGGAAAACCATTTAGACAGTCGATCGGAGCGTGGTTGTTATTCCGACAGGATTTTGAGTACTTGGGCTTTCAGGATGAATGATGAGTGGAAAGGATTTATGTTAGCTCGTAAGTGTGGGTTTCTTCTTGTTGTTTTAATTTTGGTTGTTTTTGTATGTGTGTTTTAATTTTTATTCTTATGGTTGTGTGCGGTATATTTCGTGATGAATATTTTTGGTCTTTCTGGAGTGATGATGTGTGAGGAGTTGTATTTCGCAAGATGTTACCAGTTGAAGTTGAGTGTCACTATTTTTCAGGTTGATGAGAGCGTGCAACGGGGTTTTGTTTTTTGTGTAATCAAAAATTGGAAAGAAATATCGATTTATTTTTTCATGTTAAATATCCTCAGTGAGATACAGGCAAAAGCCTAGTTTACTGGGGATACGACAAATGAAAGGCAACAAACCCAGATCCATTAGAATTGTATGTCCAAATCTAATTACCTGTTTTTTTTTCGCCAATTGTGTATATTTATTGTCATGTGTAATAATAAATAAAATAAAAATATTCACTTACAATTTTCCAATTCGAATTTATCCGATGAAAATAAATCTTTATATTTAACACTGAAAATTTTAGGAAAAAAACTATGAAATATTGACTTTGTGAGTAAACAAGTCAGAAAAGCATGGAAGAGGAAATCCTTGGAAAACGTAGCTGAATCAAGTGATTCTTAATTTGAATTATGGTAAAGTGAGAACTATGAATAAAATATTGTGCACGATTCATGGGATTTTTTAAACATAAAATGAATGAAAATATAAAATTCAATATTGATGCCCACCTTCACGCATGGAAGTGAAACTTGGACTTAGTCGAAGTAGGACGATAATAATGAATAATGCTATGGAGATGCGTGAACTAAGAAAAAAATGTTGAGTGTCGGGGTAAGGTAAGAAATGTGAGTAATGGAAGATTTAGAATGTTTTCTTCTCAGTGTACGTATTTCTACAGCATTCGGATTCTTTGTGCACGTTTCACAGGCGTACATCATAGCCGTTTAAAAAAAATACGTTGGTAGTATTTTTCATCGACTGACTATATTGGTGAGATGTTTTAAGTTTTTAATAAAAGTGATTAAATTATTTTTGTTTATTTTAATTATTAAGTTTAAAAAAAATATGTAAAAAATTTTAAAAAAAAATCTATTTACTTCCACTACTGATTAGTGAAATAACAAACATAAAGGTCTTTCCAATTGAGCGGTTTTTTTAATTCTTGGATAAAACACAGATGCCTAGGTCTTGTGACATTTGAGAAGTGTAATGTATGACATTTATAAAAATGGAGTAGTATACAAAACAACAACGCGTTCAAATTGTTGAATTATTTAATGTATTGTAATCTCCGGAAAGGTGATGCTAACTGGCCACCAAGATCATGTGATCTGACACCGCTGGACTATTTTCTCTAGGGGTTACGTGAAAACCCAAGTCTATGCGAATGACCCCCTATCAATTTCTGAGCTAAAGGACAAAATAATCCGCATTATTGGTGAGTTAGAACCGCAATTATGCCAAAATGTCATCGAATTTTTTATAAAATGGTGGGCATCTGTGGAGCTCCAAGAGATGGACGTTTGTGCGGATATTTTTTTTTTTTGTGTTTAAATGTCATACATTATACTTCAATGACCAATAAAAAGTTTTTTGAAATCAAAGCAAAATTGTTTTAATCAAGAATTTAAAAAAATAAAATAAAAAAAACCGCTCAATTTAAAAGACCCTTTACTTATCGTTAAATTTTCTGATAAAATGTTGGACAAAGAGAAAGCTGTTACCTTTTGTAAATTAATAATTTTAACATATTAACGAGAACTCGCATTTACATGTTTTTCCACTTCAACAATACTTAATTCTAACATAAAAAATAAAAAAAACTTAAATGACGAAAAGTCCGAATGTTCTCAGTTTTAAATACTTTGGAATTTCGCTCAAAATTTTGTGTGATAAAAAGTGTGTGCGATGTATGGGTTAACTTAAAAAGTGTGTGCGATATATGGGTTAACTTAAAAAAACTAGATCAGGTTGAAGTGTTCTGTAGCCTGGGCTTATTATTTACCGCACAATATCAACAGTACAAAAATTACAAAACATAAATGTGTATCGGTGCCCACTTCGATGCATGGAAGTGAAACTTAGACTTGGTAGACGAAGAAGAAGATTAAGATTGATGCAGTAGAGAAGTGTGCACAAAGGAGCATTTGTGGATTATCAATGTTTGAAAGATGGTGAAATGAAAAAGTTAAAAATGAATGCATGAATAAAATGAATGTATAAGTAAGTTGAAAAAAGGAGTATTAAGATGGTATGGTATACAAGTGAGAATTGGAAGGTATACGTGTAAGAATGAAGGTAAATTAAGGTAAAGTAAGAAAAATGAATGAAAGACACTGTTGTATAAAGTATTAAGATTTTTGTTATTTTAATTTTTATAAGCCGAAAGTTATCACTTTTATCGAAGAGTAAATATGAACCTCTTTATTTTATTACTCGTACATCATTTTGAGTATACTTGGGCGACAAATTTTTATACACTGCAACTAAAAAAATAAACTAGAATACATACTATAATAAAATTATAGATATTTTTTTAAATAGTTGGTTTCATTCTTGGACTTACCAAACTTTGCATGCATGCCAATGTTTGATATCTTTTTCTACAACGATAAATCTTGTATCATATGGAATATTCGATTTCTCTGGTTTTTCTTTTTTTCTCTTAATGTTTTAATTGAATGATATGTTCCTTTTTCTTCAATTAAATATTAATTTCAAACATATTTTGTGTGAGTTTTTCTCTCTCCATTCAAGTATTTGAACGTGCTTAAAACAATAACTGGAAAGTGTTAAAAAAACATCCTAATCTTACAATAATGTTTAATCTGGCCATTCAGAATTTCTTCACAGCGATTACTCAATTTAATTTCAAAAGATAATAACCATTCAAAATCTTCAGTGGCCGATTGAAATTAAATAATACCAAACTGTCCCTTGTCTTTAGTCAAATCCTTTGGTGAGCAAAACGAAATGAGAAGCCTCGATTGACTGGTTCAGACGAAAGCAAAAGGACATATTATTTCTACTTAAGGTTTTATATTTGATTAGATTTAAGAAATCTTATTTGCCGGCGGCTGGTTTAACAAAATCCACTTAGGCTCTACATCAAAAAGATTTTAAATTTCCCACTGAAAAAAAGTTTTTCATGACTGATCAAATTTCTATTTTCTTTTCTTTATGGCTAAACATAAATACACTGAAACTGTACCTTTGTGAAATTTTATTTCACTGTTTATCTCTCTAATGTTTTACGTTCTTACGTTTTAAAGGGAAAGTGGTTAGTCAATTTATCGCACTGAAGTACAGAAAGGCTTATTTTGCAGCAATGTAGGCAATGCGTATATTGAACAAACATTGACAATACTTTTCAAATTTTTACCCCCACATATACGAAAAGAGAGTTATTTGTTTATTGGAGTGGATTAATAAACCGTTTGAATATTTTTGTTATTATTTTCTCAGATTGTTATTTTTATTATGTATGCCTTTGATTACATGAGCTTTAACCTGTCTAAAGTTTAAATTTTGTATATAGTGGATGATAGGCATTTGCAGACCTTTTTCTGATATTGTCATATATTTGATTCATGTAAATGTTTAAAAAAAATGTGACAAGTTGTATTTATAGTCATGCGTAATCAAAGATCTTTTATGAGTATAACTTTTTGTAACTGTCTTTATAACTTTTTGTAACTTCTGTAAAATATATAACAGATCAGATCAGAAATGCTTAGCATCAGAATGTGTTTGAACTGCACAGGACGATCTCTGTGGATTAGTTGTTACAACGTCTACGAGTATTTGTAATGTGGGGTTTACAGGTAAAATTTCCGTCGGTACCTAGATATTATTTAAAGGATTCCAGTCTGGTATAATCACATTTCTGGTTGATACAAATATATTACCACAACTCAATAAACTCGCTAGGTTTAACTGTATACAACTACATAAAAAAAAACAGTTCAATAAAAATCATGCCTTCAGCCATTTGATGTTTTGTTTTTTTCTCAGATGTTACAATATATTTTATGAGATGTCAAATTTGAAGCTTCTAGTGGAATACAATGCCAAACGTCATAGCAACCTATTGAAAAATAGATTTATGGTTGGGTGGCTTTTATTTTTCCCATTTCAGAGTGTTGTCAAATAGAAAAAAAACCTTCTCGCAATTTCCAGAATATTTAAATTATTTTTACTAGTAACTTTATTCAGTCTTCGTTCCAAACTATTCATTCAGTATTCTTTAAATACAGACCATGTATTTTGACGTAAATACCAATAATTTATTATGTATCCCATAAATAGTGTTTTTTACAACCCACATAAATATTCACCATTTACATACTTTTAATGGAAAAGCAAATCGTTGAGTACAAGTACTTAACAATGCAGAAAAGCCTCAATTTTCTGGAAATGTTGAATCACGAGTATACTGAATCACTAGGGATTTGACAAAGTGATATTTTTCCTTAATCACTACACATGTTTGTTCCAAATAATACTAAAACACTGCTGAAAATTTCACGCTGTTCATTCACATTTTTACACAAAATCAAATAAGAATCTATTACATACGTTTTCTGTAACCATCGAGGTCATGTAGTTAAAAAACCTTCAAACAAATTTTTGTATTAACTCTTATTTTTTATTATATTTCTAACTAATTTTTTATTATATTTTTTAAACTCCAAATGAAAGTGAAAACAAAAGTTCTAAATAGATTCCGCGACTAAAGCTTCCTGAAACAACATTGTTAAAAACTAGTATTCAGTGTTCAAAATCATACATCTTTAAGCCTTGTGTTGTTTCAAAATAACATGCAATTTAAGTGTTGATTTAACGAAAACTTAACAAAAAAGCTTTTGATATATTGTGATACTACTCAATATATCTACATTGGTGAGGCGGAAATCATTGTAAAGCGTTGATTAGATGCGTTCTTGGAAAATAATAATATGGTTCCAATCCCACAGACTTGGATTAGAAATCTTTGAAAAAATCACGTTGCACGCAGTTCCTCATCAACGTGAACAAATACATCTACGCAAAACTTTATAACAGTTACATATTTCATATGTAGAAATTTAACCTAACAGAACGCATATTTTTTGGACATCATTGATTTGACAAACTGTGTGGCCTGGTTCGTAAGATGTTTTATTTCCAATAGACGATAAATTGGAGGAATCGTTGGCAATAGCAACTGTTGATGGTATTGTTGTGTGAGAGACAAAAGCTGTTTTCGTGATATGAAAGGCATAGTTATATATCCTCTCTGCTTATCCTAAAAAAGATCACAATGTTGGGATAAATACTCGTATATATAGTTACTAAATAATGAGCATTCGTTAATTTCTATTAAAACACTTACGCGTATTGAGTTTTCCAATTCGAATTTCTACGATGAAAATAAATCTTTGTATTTAATACTGAAAATTTTAGGAATAAACTATTGTATAAAATATTGACTAAGTGAGAATACATATTTTTTGGACAACATTTATTTGACAAGCTGCGTAGCATGGTTCGTAAGATGTTTAACATATACTCGGGGGTTTCGGGTTCGATTCCCGATGTAAGCCGAGAAAATAATGGTTACAGCAGGGTGACAATACTCACATGCGCTAGACATATGTGATTGTTGTGCCTCTTCACTTGTGCGGTAGTATTATAATAATTTACGACGATATTCATAATTACGGTATAATAAATCCAGTACATGATGTTTGTAAAAATTAATATATGAATTGTAAGATAATTGACCTAACCACCAAATCAGCAGCATAAAAAATAGAGCTTTACAAATATTGCATAGGAAACATAATGATATGATAACAAAGAAAAAAATACTCGTTTAGAGCAATTGAACTTATATTGGTAATCAATATTAAGAATATCTAAGTAAATACGTAATGCAAAAGAGAGGGGAAGATGTGGTAGAGGAACACCAAGAAAAGTATAGTTGGATGAAGTAAATGATATTTTGGATGAAGGAAATATAAGAAGTAAGGAAAAACGTAGGAGCTGTGTCATATGAGAAAAGGTGTGTAGATGTGGAAAAGGCGAAATATTATGTGTCTCGAGAAGGGATTTTTTTTAACACTTTTATTACACATACTATGTGGCGGGCTTATAGCCCGGTGACTATCTCTTTTAACCAATCAGACAAAAGTAAATGAAGCAAGTTAAATGGTCGCAATAAAACATTTAAATGACTATCCATCCCCACGAAATCCATGAATGTATACGTGAGCATATGCCCACAAACCCCACAAAAAATATCTCACGTTCTATCCTCTTTGCCTACACCGGTAGGATTACGACTTGATGGTTTGTATACATATAATATTAAGAAATAAATACGTTTAATTTTCCACACTCTTTAATTTTGTTTAAATTATTTTAAGGAAAAAATGTTATTGGCTGGTTTACTTTTTATTTATTTTTTATTCATAATATCTTGTTATGATTTTTTTTAAATAAAGAAAAAAAAACCATATATACTTAGATTCATTCACAATATGTATATTGCAATGCAAAGTAAAACCAGGATATCAAAAAGTTTTAATTGAAGTGACATTCTTGTTTTCAGATTTTTGTTAAATTCGTTGTCTAGTCACTAAACAAACATAAATTTCATCCATTTTTATATGAATATTAAAGAAAGACAGTAACAGTGGTCATAAAAATTTGGTTTCTTTAAAAACTGAATAAAAACTTATTTAATTGTTCACCTTATTTTCGACACAAATTGATGACTCTGCAAATTATTGCTGCAAAGGAATAAAATTGAAATTTCTCTATCCTTTATTACCTTCTTTATACATTTTGATTATATATTTTAATCAACCTATATAAAGATTTTTAATAAAGATACTATTGCCTTCAATATCCATTTCTCATTTATTTCATTTGAGTATACAATTTTTTTTTGAAAACAAATTAATTTCATTTTGCGCTTGTTGCCATTTTTTGAGAAAACTTCTGTGTCCTGGACACGGCTCTGGACCTTTTGAGTCCTGGCTTGTTATGTGTAGTAGTATGCTAGTGTTTATACGTATTGCAACACCTTAAGTGTATACATTAATGTGAACTTAATTTTTTTATTTCTACGTTGTTAATAAATAAATGGTTAAAATCGACCGTACACTGTGCAAATAAATAAACACGGGTAGACATGATTTTTGATAATATTTATCGAAACATTGCAGGCAAACTAATTTAAATTTTTTTAATATGGAACAATAGTTTTTTTTTTGTCTTAGAATTTATATTTTATGAAATATAGTGCACTTTACTCGGCATAAATATATCTAGTTTTTTTTTTTCGTGAAAATAAATTTTATTTTTTTTTACATATTACAAGAAATATAATTTTAATGGATCTAGGTTTATTGCCTTTCATTTTTCGTGACCCCAGTAAACAAGGCTTTTGCATGTATCTCACTTAAAGATCTTACATGAAGATATCATGTTTTTAATCTTACATGAAAACATCTTGTATTTTAGTTTAATAGTGTTTTGTGGCTGGAATCACGTTAAGGCTTGTTATGCAAATAAAGTTTGAAAAAATATATTTGTTTTTAAATAGTACATCTACGTAGAAATAAGAAACGATGAAAGATTTATAGAAAAATCCTTTGTGGTAGTATAAGATTAGAGATATTAAAAAAAAAACAAAAAAATACCAAACATGTCAATTTAAAAAAAAATCTTACTAATAAAAGAGCTAACATTAAAATACATTCTTCCATTGTTGAGACAAAAGTAAAATATTAGTACTGTCAATAAATAGATAGAAAACAGTGGATATTAGTAATGTTAGTAAATATATAGAAAGCAGTGGAGATCACTACTATTAGTAAATAGATAGAAATTATTGGAGATCAATACTGTAAGTAAATAGATAGAAAGCAGTGGAGATTACTACTGTTAGTAAATAGATAGAAAGCACTGAATATCTCTACTGTTAGTAAATAGATAGAAATCAGTGGAGATTACTACTGTTCGGTCGATTGATTCGGTCGCTCTACGTATCTTTATACTCGTAAAAATAATACATGACGTGATTATGCTAAGCTTTATAATTACATCAAAAAATGTTTCCCCTATTTTACGTACTTACATTAATAAATATAAATTGAAAAATATAATACTAATACAATTTCGTACATCAGGAAATGGTTAGTGGGTTCATAAGTTGGTACGATGGTAAGTAGGAAGGGTTGTTAGCTTATTGAAGGGTCATACACTTTAAATAATAATCAACAGCCTAAATGAGTGCAGTATTCCACTGGACCATTATTCCACTCTTCAGCTTTTATAATCCACAGCGCCAAATCTTTTGTGCAACTTTTTAAAATAATAATTTAAGTTTTTAATATTAATCCTCAAAGGACAAGTAGATATTTTAAATCACTTAAGGTTTATTGTTTTAATAATGACTCAGTTTTTAGGATCACTCAGTGATATGGAAATTTTAGGATCACTCAGTGATATGGAAATTTTAGAACCTCTGTGCTCAAAAACCTCCCACGTTGCTTTACAATATGGAATATATAAAAATAGATCGACATTTAAAATAAACTATATAACGCTTATGTTCTTTGTCAAATCTCTATAAAATGAAATTAAATATCTTCTCAATATTTCCAGCGATTTAGTTTAATGCTGCTACTGGACTGAAACAAGATTCAGTTCACGCTTTTTTTCTGTTCTTCAGTTTTATTGATTTCATTCAAAGAAAATCTTTGTGTTTAAGATAGGCGTTTGTGCTCCTTAACGTTAATTGAGTTATGCGAACTACACTAATCTGTTTTAAGGTTCTATGTCATAAACAGGGTTGCGACACAGTGTAGGAAAATTTTCCGTATGCTGGTTTAAATATCAACAAAAGGGAAGCTAAAGTACCGTTCAAGAAATTACAATATATCAAGACCGCAATTTGCCGATAGCACTTGAAACCAGTGCAATTGAAAAAGGGAACTATTTCAAATATCTGGACGTGTGCCAAACGAAATACCGATATTCCTAAAAGGACCAAGCTTGATGAAATAATAAGTCTGATGGCACTTTAGCAGCAACAAATACGCACGGAACTATTTAAAACATGCGTCAATGTATTGATAATTCTTAAATTTGAATGATAGCACCTATCAAAGGCTCAGAGACAATAAACAGCTAAGAAAAAAAATACTTGGCAAGAAATGAGATGATCTTAATGAGTATTGTATTGTGTGCATGGATAAGACAGCTATCCAAAGTCATAGATATCATTGAGAGGGTTTCTACCCAGAAGAGGAACAAGGCAAAGCATATTGCCAGAAGAACCTATGATAAGTAAAACCAGGAAATACTGAAGCGGTTACCAAGGAGAGTGAAAAGTATGTGGAAACCCTTAGCAAGAAGGTTAGACGACATAAAAAAGTGGCTAGGAGCAACTGAAAACAATGTGTCCAGGAAGGAACGAATGGATGAGAAGCGAGGATGCCTATATCGAACAGTGAAGTCAACTGAGCTGGTGATGATAATGATTGTATTGTATTAAATTTTCGTTGTATGCAGTACAACTCAGTGAGTTTATTGCCATGTGATAATCTCTTCTAACCAAAAGAAAGATGTTACATAGGCCTTATGTGAAAATCAGACTAGAACTACATACAAAATAAATATGGGTTCCTGCAAAAATCGAACCCGTAACTTCCAGGTTGGAAGACAAACAGCTTACCAACTAGAATATGGAATTCATTTTTGAGTGTCATGCATGATTTGAATAATGGATTCATGTAACGTAGTATAATAAATAAATAAAAAAGGCTATTTTGCGGTAAGTATTTAAAAAGTTTTTTTTTCCTTTTTGAATACATCTACAATAATGGGCGCATCTAGCAGGGACTAACTTTGAATACCTTAGTTTCCTTATAATAAAAGTTTTTCTTTTCTCATGAATTTATAAACTTTGTTAATAAGCTTGGATTTGAAATCTTGAGTTTACTTAAATTTACATTTGCTTTTTTTCAGCACACGTTTTCATACTTTGATCCTTGTAATGTTTGAAAATTAATTTATTTCGTCTTTAAAAAATAGCTTCTGCCGATTCTATTTTATTTTATAGAATTGACCCCTCAGCCCCTGAATTGTTTCATTTTAAGATCATCGTAAAAAAATGGTTTTTGAAAAAAAATATTTTACAAACTAGATTCACATTTTTTTTAATACACCAATGTAAGTAAAATTTTGTCTAGAGATTTCATACATTAAAAATATTACTTTTTTAACATTACAAAATTGAAAGTTAATTTTCAAGATGCATTGCCACGCGGTAACGCGCTGGATTTCTGTGCGGAAGTTCGTCGGTTCGAGCCCCGCGCTGTGCTTCTCCCCTCGAATGACACATGCACTTTTTCCGCCTAGTGTTCAAGGGTATTAAAGATACCTTTGACATTGGTCATATATGTTCTTAAAAAAAATCACTCGATCAGGCAAAATGCCTGTGCTATCCAATAAGGAGTAATTGTACCAAAACGCAGATTTTGAATTGGCGACCTTCAACATAGCACGAATAAACACATATCAAATGATTCATCCCATGAATATATTATTGTTTATAAGATTAAACATTTTAAGTTCTTGCAATATATTCAATATAGTTGTACAACTAAATAAGGGAACAAGTACATAATTTTACCATTGGGATTCTTTTTTCGATATTGGTATCATAAAGAAATATATTGAAAGGGATGCTGCAACAGAGTATAAAGGGAATAGAACACTTTGCTTTAGGCTAAGTTCAGATGGTCGCGCGTGAACGCGCGTTGCACAAATCGCTGGAAAACGCACGTAAAAAGATTCATAATGCTCATGTACAATTGTTTATATGGTCGCGCGATGAAATGACGCGCGAAATCGCGCGACCACATAAAATATTATTGTATATGAGCATTATGAATATTTTTACGCGCGTATTCCAGCGATATGTACAACGCGCGATCTTTTAGCCTTAACTTTATTTGCCAACTAGAAAATCTTAAAAAAAAAAAAATGGGTGCAAACTAGTGTGTTAGTGCCCACCTTTAATCATGCAAGTGAAGCTTAGAGATAATATTGTTAAGAATAAATTAATGAGTTAGAAATGCGTGTTTTTATGTATTGTATTATATGTTGTATTCCAATGTATGTTAAAATAATCGATTACTAGGTTATTGATAAACGTTTGTTAGATTCTGATTATGTAAATAGAACAAGAAAGAAACCCTCAAATGGGTTTAATCCATCAAAAGAATAAGTTTCAAAACACTTAAGAAATAAAAGTACATGTCTTAGATGAATGTTGTGTGAGAAAGAGACAGACCGGAGAAGTAATGGAAGAGTATAGCTGGATAAATTTTGTCTAAGAAGAAATTAAGAAGCATTAAAAACAAGTTGTCATGCAAGACGAGATGTATGAGTAATGATAAAGCAAAATCTGTGTGGATAAAAAGGTGTGCTCTATTACTTAACCTAAAACGAAATAGTTTAATGAAATGTTGTTTTAAGAAATTAATTTGTGTACTGAAGAAATAAATCTGTTGTTATTATCTACTTGGACAGGTTAGTGCTTTAAATATTTCAACATGAAATGTAAAAACTATAAATAAATTTTAATTTAAAATCTTAAAACTCCTACAAAGTACATACGCAGTCACAAGCAAAAGTTATTGAATCTTGAAACAAATTTCGTTTGGACAGGTACAATATTGAATTTGTCAACACCATTGCAATATTAAACGTCAGAAAATGATAAATGTGCCACCTGTGGGGTGAATGCTGAAAGAGTATTTCCTTTAGCAATAACACACAGTTATAAATCTTCATCATTCAAATATATCGGACAGTCAGATCTCAAACTTAAAACATAACGTTTTTTCATCAAACTTGCTTGTTACAAAACGGCTTTTAACTAGGAATTAACCGTTTTCTTTCAAGACTTACTTTGTATTTGGATCAAAATTTTCAACAAGACATTCTTGATATTTATCTTTTAATGAAATTAACTCGTGACAGTTGAAAATATAAAAAAAAATATTGTTAAATAGCTGAAACAAGCGAGAATATAGCAATTGTATTACACTTTCGTTGTATACAGTACAATCTGGAGGGTTTATTGCTATGCGATAATCTCTGCTAACCAATCAGATAGATGTTAAAGAGGCCTTAAGTGTAAACTGGACTTGAATCCTTTTTAAATAAATCTGAGTTCCAGCGTGATTTGAACTCGCTACCTCCAAGTTGGGATACAAGCGTCTTAACAACTAGGCCACGGAGGTCGTCATAAACTCGTTCGAGGAGTTGTGAGCTGTCCAGCATTACTACAAAGATTAGCGTTAAATGTTCCTAACAATTACACTAGACTGCGCCGGCAAGAACTGTTCTCAATAACATACGCAAGAACGGGTCTTCCAGCCGCTATGCCTGTTGGAAGGGCCTTAACTCTTTTGAACAGGACTGCTTCGGATATTGACATATTTTATATCAAATTACCAAAAGCAAAAGTAAATTTTCTTCTTAGATTGAGTGCGTTAGAAGGCACTCATCAACATACTTAAGTGACTGTATATATGTGTATCATATGTTTGTGTGTATATACTCGTTTGTATGCATATGCATTATTTTTTATTTTATATAATTTTTAAATTTTTTGCTATGTAATTTTTCTTCTTTTTTAATTAATGTCTTGTATTTTTCAAAGTAATTGGGCTAAGCCTGTTTTGAAAAAATAAATAAATCAACAAATATTAGAATAGAACATTCTACAAGGGAAACTTGATGGCAAATTTACCACACTTTGAGAGGCAATAGCACTCCTACACATATTGTGCCCAAATATTACCAAATTTTGTAATATTTACTCTTAATAATATTAGACTTTCGTATTTCGACACACATATTTCACCTTTTCGACATCCATACAATTTATCATAACACTCATACGATTAATTTCACTTCTTACTTTCTTTTTTTTTTTCAAAATATAATTCACTTGAACTGATCATACTTTCTTGGGTCTACCTCTAGCAAAGCTTAAAATGACATTTCACTGCATATTTGTGTTGTAAGTCTTTCTTTATTAATTTGTTCCCCGTGCCCAAACCATCTCAGAGTTCTCTTCTTCACCTTACTCAACACATCAGCCTTCAATTCACATCAATGCTTGATCACTTTATTATGTATTATATTATATCATATATTGTCAGCCTAGGTATTATTCTAAGTAGAAGCATTTCTACAACATTTATTCTGCTATTTTCAGTATTTTTTCACATACACGTTTGACTCCTGTACATCAAATATGGTGTTAAAATACTGTGTTGTAATATAATACTGTCCGTTTTCAGTAGTTATGTGTAAGTACCAAATTGACTTTATTTGCGATCGCTACACGTCGTTCGATATCCCTCGTAATTCTTCCATCATATGAGGAAATACTATTTAAATAACGAAATTCTTCCCCTTGCTCTAATCTTTCGTTACTCACTCATGTTTCACATTATTTTTTTTCATACTTTTCTATCGCAGTGACTCAGAATTTTATACTCAGATCTTCAAGTGATACATATTTTTAAATGTAATTTTTTTGTGATTTATAGGGAGGCTTGTCGTATACTTTGACTTTTTAATACGAATTATTTATTTCTCTCCATAATTTAAATACTCATGACCAAAACTTGAAATACGAACACTTGTACAAAGGTATGACATTAAAATTTCTATACCTAATAAGGGGGATAATGTTACCTGCGGGAGTCTGTTATAGAACACTCGTGTCCTATCTGGTAGTGTCTGGCAAAAATGTTGGTTACAATGAAAAAAAATTCTAGTCTAGGTTTTCACATTTGAAAATTTAGTATTGGTTTAAAGACATTATAAACTAATTAGAAGCCACTTTTAATTGAAAAAAAACTTTTCGGTTGTATTTCGAATTTAAGTATGGAATATTTCTCCATGAATAAACTAGTGTCGCTATTTCTATGTACAAGTGCCTTAAATCTCATCATAAAAAGCATTTAGAAATAATTCTATAAATATAGAAATCTTTTATAAAAAAAATTATATTCTGTGGATGAAATACTGTAAAAACAATTCCTGAATTTCTACGAAAAATTGAAAAACGTTCTTTTGATCCTTAGAAGGACGGCAAAGTAAAAATTCAGAAAAATATAAAACCATTTTCAATTTCGTTTTTAAATTAAAACCAAGGAACCTTTTATAATTTTTTGGTTGATTTCTTTATAA
The DNA here is from genome assembly GCA_949825065.1 of Odontocerum albicorne. NCBI lineage: Eukaryota > Metazoa > Arthropoda > Insecta > Trichoptera > Odontoceridae > Odontocerum > Odontocerum albicorne. The sequence goes on along the minus strand of OX463845.1, from coordinate 39,457,193 downwards.
TTTATCCAAATTCGTTTAAATTTTTTATGATTTTATATTCCTTTATTATCTCATACTTTTATGAATTATTTGTTAGAACAGACTTCACTCTTCTAACCGTTGTAAAAAATATATTTTCTTTAAAGAAAAAAAATAATGTTTCCTTTTTTATTATGTTATAAAACGGGTTGATCAAAAAGCTGTGCTTCATGGCAAAAAGATCGCTTCATTAAAAAAAGTATTTAATAAATATAGGTTTATCGATAACAACATAGTATGGATCGATAGCAGCATGGTATTGATCGATAGCAACATAGTATCGATCGATAGCAACATAGTTTATAAATACATCCTAAAATCGCGCATGCACGGTCTGTCCAATAAGAAAAGTGCCACCAGCGCTATCCATAGATAAATAAATTAGTTAACTTGCGACACATTTTTACTATCTTCCGTGAAAGTTTCAAAGCGCTCGCATCGTTGGTTCATTCGTAATGATGTAACAATTGATAGTACCTTCTGAGTCTCAGTCGGAAAATGAACAATAGAGCAATGTGCCAACATTAAATTTTGTTTCAAATTATGTAAAAGTGTTCATCTCATTTAAACGGAATATTTGGACAAACGAAAGGTCACGCATTGACTAACGGTCAAAAAGTTTGCAGAGTGGAGCACTGCAGAGACATGAAAAGAGCGGATGATATGGATCTAGACTTCATGTAAAGCATTGTAACAGGTGAAAAAACTTGGTGCTTTTATTATAAGCCATTTAAAAACTGCCAGAGCACGGAATCCACGATCTTTGAAACCAAAAAAAGTGTGCATGGAGAAGAGACGAATCAAGACTCTGCTCACCGTATTCTTTAGTTCAAAAGGAATTGTCCGTAAGAAATTCACGCTAGAAGGTCAAATGGTAAACGCTGATGTGTACTTGGGTGTTTTGAATCGTTTATGGGCCAGGATTCTTCGAGGTTGACCCAAATATCAGTAACAAGGTTCTGGCACAAAAATTTACCGGCGCACAAAAGCAAGATTGTATTTCATTTATTGGCCAAAAAAAGTATCGTGTTGCTCGATCACTCCCCGTATTCACATGATTTGCTTTCATGCGACTTGTGGCTATTCCCAAAACTGAAATAGGCGATGAAAGAAAAGCGTTTCGACATGATTTCAGACATCCAGAAGACTTCGACCGTGATTTTGGAGGCGATTCCGAAGAATGAGTTTCAGGAGTGCTTCAGAAAATCTAACAACTGCTTCCAGTATTGCATTGACTCACAAATAGTGTATTTTGAATAAAAAATAATGCAAACTTAAAATAAACAATGTCTTGTATTTCATTTCCAGTCAGTCACCTTTCGCATTGCACATATAGTGAACATCTCAAGATAATAACAGATAATTCATTTGAAAGAGGAAGCCATCAATAGGTTTAGACTCATCTCATAACACCCCCCGGCTAAGATAAGAGCCTGGCCGCGAGGACATTACACGTTTTTCAGCCCACAGTCATGTACACATAGATTGAGAAAAAAAAACAAATAATTAATAAATGGCAGAAAAAAATTAAGAATTAAACTGCAAATACCGCCTCAGATTACCTCAAATAAATAAATATATGTTAGGTTCCCTGATATCAACATAGCGCGCATATACACAAATACTATATATTTCAAAATCGTACATATATCTCAAAATAAACAACAGAAAAATATATTTCAGAGATAAGATATTAAAAGATCTGGGCTCATTCTACAACATTCCTCCGGCCAAGATACATCCCACCAATATTGGACGATCCCGGTCGCAAGCACACCAGATGTTTTTCATCCCGCACCCTCGTACATGTTGACTACGAAAACAAGAACAAAGAAAATTAATACATGCCAGAAAAAAAATTCAAAAGTAAACAAGTAAACCTACAAATACCTGTCAGCAAAAAAAAAGAAAAAGCTTATAGGAGTCCCAACTTAGACATATAGAATCACAAATGGAAAATTAAGTTTACACATACAAACCACAATAGAAAAGATGAAAATAAATGAGAAATAATATGTTTACAAAAAAAGGGCGAGGACAACGCACACATAATCCCCGATTTACCACCAGCGAAGAGAAAGAAAAGTAAATAAGAGTCCAAATCACAAAAAAAATCACTAACTATTTAGTAGGTAACATTTCAAAGCATTTCTTACGATAGAACTATCCACCCACTCTTTTTTATGGATTGCAGCTATTGTAATAAACACGTGAATATTTACCAGGAGGCCAGTTTTTTAACGATATTTTTCTTTTGCTAAATTATCTTTGTCAAATTATGTTTCTCTTCTTTTTTATACATCGATATATGTTATTTATGTCAATAAATATTTAAGGATATACTTAATTAATTAACATATTTTCACTAGTTATAATTTTAAGAATTTGAGATTGAAAATATATACAGTGCATAAAACAAATAAAAAAAAGCATTGATATGTTATGGCGGCGTAGAAAAAATGAAAAGTAATGCAGCGCATAAGACAAATAATAAAGCATTGTTATGTTAGAGACACGTACAAAGAATGAAAAGTTAAGGAATCCATAAGACAAATAAAGAAGTATTGATGTGGTATGACCACGTATAAAGTAATGCAGTGCATAAGACAGATAAAGAACATACTCGTATATGTTATGGCCGCGACACAAATAAAGAAGCATTGATGTGTTATGACCACGTATAAAATAATGCAGTGCATAAGACAGATAAAGAACAAACTCGTATATGTTATGGCCACGATACAAATAAAAAAGCATTGATGTGTTGTGGCCACGTTTAAAGTAATGCAGTGTATAAGACAGATAAAGAACATATATGTTATGGCCGTGACATAAAATAAAAAAGTATTGATATATTATGACCACGTTTAAAGTAATGTAGTGTATAAGACAGATAAAGAACATATATGTTATGGCCGTCACATAAAATAAAAAAAGTATTGATATATTATGACCACGTTTAAAGTAATGTAGTGCATAAGACAGATAAAGAACATATATGTTATGGCCGCGGCACAAATAAAGAAGCATTGATTCGTTATCGCCACGGCACAAATAAAGAAGCATTGATTTGTTATCGCCACGTTTTAAGTACCTAATGCAGTGTATAAGACAGATAAAGAACATATATGTTATGGCCGTGACACAAATAAAGAAGCATTGATGTGTTATGGTCACGTTTAAAGTAATGCAGGGCATAAGACAGATAAATAATATTTATGTTATGGCCGCTATACAAATAAAGAAGCAATTATGTGTTATGGCCACGTATAAAGTAATGCAGTGCATAAGACAGGTAAAGAACATGATAAAAGGTTTACACAAATATTCTATACAAGTAGTAAATAAACTATGAGGAGTTTAAGTGCCCTTTGAAAAACATAGCACACCCAAATGAATTAAATTCTAAAACAAGGAAGAGTTAAAAGCCTAAGAGATAGGAACGTATGTATGACGAGTTATATGGATGTGGCAATAGGGTAAACTGTGTGTCAGAATAGAATGACATGGAAATCCCTCTCTTTGGCTATCTTTATAATAACATTACCTTATAACGATGATGAAAGTAATAATAACGTAAAAAAAAATATTGGAACATACGACGTCAAGATCTTGTTATACATCTTGTAGGGAATACCCACGTCCCTAAAATATTGTCAACATGCAGGGTCAACGACCGATAAATCAACCTCTGGATATGTACAAATGTCACATACCAGAACGTCAATACTGTTAACACGCAAATAATATTTACATCGCATTCCACGATAGAAAGAGAACATATCACGCCGTCTCGCCGTTTCGATAATAAATATTCTACCCACTGCATTATCCGCAGCGTCTGCGACTACCTCAGCACGCGCAGGAGTGAGATCGAGATATACCGCGGACGCATTCACGCGCCCCGTTCTGAAATTCTATATATACCTACTTATCGATGAATAAAGGGCACTTGTTATTATTCGCTTGACCATTCATTTCTGTTTACTATTTATTATTATTCACTCTCACTTCTCGCATTCCTGAATCGACGTATTTTATTTTAAATACAAAACAAATCAAAATCATCACGACGTATCAAATTAAGCATCCCGCTAAATTGATGAACCCGAACGAAAAGGAACGCAGAATTCAACTAAAGCGAATACAGAGATGTCAACAACATCATCATCAGCACGTCCTACTAGGACACACGCTAAAATCTCATGAATGTTATTTATTGACATAACTCGCAACAGTAAAATTATACAAGTATACAATTGATGTTGCAATTATAGTGAAATTATACAATAATTCTAACATGAAGTTTATCGTAAGGTTAAAAGAAAACGATATGAGAATGAACACGTGATGCAAATAGACGATATAAGGATTTTCCATTTTTTTTTTCAAAACATCCCTTCAGACAACTGACCACTAGGCAGCCCTCACAAAAGATAAAAGGACAACTGACTGTGTGCATCCCAAGAACGGCAAAATATAAAGATCTTAATGTATAGGGCAAGAAATTTAAAAATAAATTAAAACACTTGATCCATCACCGATTGAAAAAAACTGATGAAAATCTTATGATCAGTATTTCGTTTACTTTCAAAACATTTTGCCAGATGTCACCGCGACACTGAAATACTGATATTTAATAAAAACACTTTATCAAATTTGAGTAGAATGTTCCCACCCTTCTAAACTGATGAGTTATCCCACTTCGAATCCGTTTCAAGTCACGCCAGCTGCTTTACTTAATTTTCAAATCTCATTGTCCAAATGAAATTGCCATTCGAGACCCATTGAAGGGCGCTAAGCGACGAAAATAAAACCTTATCTCGGGAACTTATATATTCAGTGGGCGTTCTTGAGAAACAAATGAGAAGAAACTATCTTGAATAGCAATATCCAGGACTATTGTCCCATATTCGAGGAGGCTTCTTGGGATAAAAAATAAAACGCGGACAGGGTGTTGCTAGTGTCAATACTGCATAAATTAAATAATAATAGATTTCAACGCTTATCAAACAAATTATCCGATAAAAATGAACATTCTGCCTTCTTGTGTTGAAAGATCTTCATAAATATTTAAAAACAAACTAAATAAGTTTTTGTTATCTCAAAGTATACATATTTGGCGTCGTTCAGGATCACAACGGCCCAAAAAAGATAGTCGCACAAGCTTTAAACAATGCATGGTAATATTTTTTTACTTAGTCGGCGAAATATACTTGGTAACTGCAAAGACAAAAGGACAACTGATTGTGCCCCTACTCCGAGGTTTTGTTCAGGCGGCATTACCCTGCCACTCGACATAAAAATAATATATCATGGGGGTTGTCATTATTTAAATAACAAAAAAGTTTAATACTTTAAAATGAAGTTCCACAAGGTTAAAGAAAAAATATTATTCAAACTACCTTTGGTTAATTGAAAGATATTGCCAAATGAATTAAGCCCGCCAGGTAAAGGTACATCATCATCATCAGCCCAGTTGACTCCAGTGATGGATTTATACCTCTTTCCTCCACCACTCGTTGCTTCTTCCTTACAGTTGCTCCTTACCACTTTTTTTGTTCTCATCCGATTATTTTGGTAGGGGTCTTCGAACACATATTGCCCTTGTCTCTGTTCTCCACTCCTCCGATTTCTGGACTAACTATTTAAATGCATCTTGTAATGAGCCCCGCTCAGTTCCACATATGGGTGACTCTCGTTTCTCAGTGACGAAAGTGTACGACGTATACACGGAAATGTAACACAATATAATATATATCATACATTGCCCTTACAAAAGCGAAGACCCTGATATAACGCTTTGTTGTTATATCATTTACTTTAATTTACAATAAACTGCTAATAAAAAAACTCAGTCTCGACAAAACGAATAATTTTCAGATTTGTTTAAATCCGTTAAAAGAAATAGAGGATACTAAAACCATTGAAAAATCTAATAAATTGTCTGAAACAGGCGCTATAAATGTTTTTACTCCGAAAGCTAAACAGGATATTTTCAACACGTCACTGAAAAGTTTTTATTTCAAACACAGTATTTCGTTATGAAAAACCAATTATGATTTACAAATGTTTTGCAACAAGTAAAGCGTACATTCATTTAATACCTATATTAAAAAAAGACAAAATATATTTTTAGAAAAAAAAACAATTATGATTTACAAAGGTTTTGGAAAAAGTATTTTTTTTAAATATAAATTTAAATTTGTTGAACCTTTTAACGTATTAAAAAATACTTGGTAAATTAAAAATTAATCAAGAACCAGACAATTCTTTTTTTGATATGCTTGACTACACACGGAGCTTAAAGTACAATACTAGTATGAAAAAAAAAATTTAATATGTTTTTACGTAAATAATAAAAAATATATTTCTTGATTTTTGTATTTTCTTTATACAAATCATAGTGTATTTGTATAGTTTATCTCTCGATTTGAAATAAAATCTCGATTTGGTGACGTGTTATTTGACTTTTTGCAAACTAGTTTTCGCTTAAGATTAAGTTTAATGACACCGTGCACAGTTTGCGGTATTTAAACGGTAGTAAGAATAGTAAACTTTTTCAAATTCGTAAACACGCACGCAAGCACAATTTTATAGATAGCAAAATTACAAAATATATTTTCATCACATTCTAGCAAATACTTTTTCCACAGAGACTTTCTCTAAATTCCCTGTTGTTTTCCTGCTAAATATACATTGAAAACGTGTTTCCTAAATAAAAGTAAGATTAATTTGCCATCCCCGTGACTTTATTGTTAAAACACCTGTCTTCCTATTCGAGAATTGTTAGTTCGCTACCTGTTGGTGTCCATTTTTTTAATAGGATTTCAGTTAGATTTTAAGTTTCGTTATCATTTCCTGCTTATTACTAAGAGATTGCCACTTGGCAATGAAGTCTCTAGTATGAACAGTACAAAAATCCTAAATTAAGGCTACAGCTCATACCATCAAGTCTTTATACTTAAGAAAAAACTGTTTTGAATTAACTTTCGTATTAATGTATAATTTAATATTAATTCTTTTATAAACATTTTTCGAAAGATGTAGAAATACGTGTTTTAGAAGAAGACAAGCCCCATCACGTACTTATTGCTTTGTTTTTCTATGACTACATTGCGAAATGGACAAAAATGAAAGCTAACTTTGATGCATGCCAATAAAGCTTGGTTATTAAATAAACACAGTGCGTGCCTGCTTTATATCCGGTTCTATTGTGTGTGATAGAGAAAACATTCAAGTTTGAAAAATAAATATTAGTGGGTGAAGATATAAGTGGAATTCATAAAGAAAAATGACGCGTTTCCTTTCATATCGACATTTGTGATGCAAATATATTGGAGTGTGGCAATACCATTATTTTCAGCCTTTTATGGAAGCCTTCGAGCTTCGACATTTACTATCGCGTATGAAAATAACAATACCTACGCATGTCTTACCATATCAATGGTAAGCGATAGACTTTTAAAATCAGTTTTTTATATTCCTTTTATATTTTTGGAAAGTAAAGGGAATAAATTCGCCATGGTTACTCGACTTGATCAGCAGGATGACTTCTAAAGGCCCCAAAAAAAACAACTTGTATGGAGAAAAAACGCAACGAAATGAAGTACCTAGAATTTTTAATGCATTAAAAGTGATATGATACACTTTAACATTAAAATAAGTATTCAGTTAGGAAAAAAAATTAAAAAAATTAATATCTACTGCATAATTATCAAATTGCCTGTATTTTCATACTGACGTGATTTCAGGATATTAGATTTCAAATTGCCTGTATTTCCATACTGACATGCTTTCAGGACATTGCGTTTCAAATTGTTTGTATTTTTATACTGATGTGCTTTCAGGGTGTTGCATTTCAAATTTCCCGTATTTAACTGACGTGCTTTCAGGATATTGCATTTCAAATGACCTGTTTTTATTTTCAAACTGACGTGCATTCAGGATATTTCATTTCAATTTTCTTTTATTTTTTATATTAATTTTATTAACTTTTTTGCTAACTTTCTTACGATATTAATTTAACAAAATGTCATGATAAAATTTTCTTTAAAATATAATATTTTGTTTGAAGAAGCAAGAACAATAATTAAAAAAAAACTTTAAGATATTTTAGCAAATAATTTGTTTTAGTACCTGTATAAAAAATAATACCCCATGTTAGGAGTATATTAATTCTCTCATGAAAGACGAGAAATAAGGTGTAAAGAATTTTCAAACGGATAAGAAATGTAGTGCGCGAAATAAGTATTTTCACTAATAGAATTTAAGCGCGTATTCCGTGTTGTCGCGTAGTAAGGGTGATGCAATTGAGTTCAAAACATTGCATGACGCACGTAGAATCAGGACAAAGCATGACGCAATTATTCCTTCGGCTTAGAATGTTCTAGATTCAAGAACGCGCCAGTCTAAAATCTTGAGACGCCAGCCATGTGGAGATTGCATCATTTCTTGAAGAAAGAGTGGATGCAATGATCTGATTGGTCGAAATCTTGGCCAAGCAAGGGTTGACCCAATCAAAGGGGCTGCCTAGTAACGCGCATAGTGTCCATTGTTTTTTAATTCCCGGTGCACGGCCCGTCGAAATCATTCCCCACCCGACTAGCTTGAGTGATAGACGTGCGGTTGCAACCGGCTCCGTGTGTTTGGGAGATTACGAATTAATAATTAATTTTTTCGTTCACGTTCATCGGTTAATTACCTTCAGTTCCGAATTATCATCTCTTTCTGGGAACATACGAATTAATAATCAGTGTTTTCGTGAAGGTTTCTCCAAACCACAACGGTTTCGAGCTGTGGCGCGGATTACCGGCTTGGAAATACCGCACGAGGAACAATAATCTTGGATTATTCTCGCTGTGATAATTGAGAGTCTGCTGAGGACCTCGAGCGACTACGATACGTGATTGCTCAAATAACTGCGCCGCTGTTACTCCGCTTACCGCGCTGGCAGCCAGAAAGAAGTTCGTATCGGAGGGCGGGAAATTTCCCCGAGGGAATCATTGCATCATCCTGATCCAAGGAGTCGTACCGGCTTGGGCTGGTTTTGCTATCATCTGGCTTGCGTCCACCACTTCTGGGAGTATAGACATTACGGCCTTATTCTTTTTGGATATTCAGGTTAATCGGGGGTGAGTGAATTCTTTATATTGTATCCGGCCATTGCTGGCTCTCATCGCCTCATATCCTTCCTGGTGTGTAATGAATATCGAACAGGAATCAGTCTCTCATGCAAGCCCAATTGTTAGTCTGCCTACTCTGGTTTTTTTGTAGTATGTTTTTTTTCTCGGCTTTAATGCGGAGTTTTTTTTAACAATATTGAATTAAATTAAACGAAGTATTATCACCAATGTATGTCTTTTTCTGTTATTCACCTCGTCCACGGCTTGATGCCTTGGAGGCCTAGCATATCTCATTTATTATAGCCCATCGCGATCTGAGACCGAAGAGTACTTGTTCTTAATTTTCTTCACGTGCCGCTGAGACCGGGGTAAGTGTAATTGTTGTGAGAAAACCATTATTAAAATTGTAAAAGTATTGTTGTCTTTGTTGAATGGAGGTAACGCTGTCTCGCAAAATTTACGTAAATAGGGTTAAGTCTTAACACCCATTAAAAAATAGGCCTCGCAGTTTGTCGATTTTACCGTAAACTCAGCAAAGGTTCTCAAACGATATCATGAAATGTTTTATAATTTTTTTATGGAACATTTTTGTAAAAAATAAGAAAAAGGTTTTTTTTTAAACTTTGAAATACGAATTCGAAATAATTCCTTATTTCTATCTGGATGAACACGTCATTTCTAGTACGAGCCTATGTTTTATTTGACCAAATGAATAAATTTATAATAAGTAAATCAAACCCCATTGAGAGTTGAGTTTCCACAGCATTACTTCAGCAATTAAGAGATGGGATATTTATGGGCATAATTAGCACAGAGAACAACGGCACAGTCCAGTTGTTGGGTAATTTATAGCGCGAGATAAATACAGGCTTTTTATTCACTGACTCATTTATATTTGAGAGGATACATTAAAATTAATTAAGATGTAAGTAAAACTCGTAGATCTCAAAATATTAAGAGATCTATTTATTTTTTGCTTCGTAATACTCCGGTTGCCAAAACCAGGCCTCGGTTATAAGTAATTGTTGTAATTTTGTAAAAGTATTTTAGAAGTACGAGAACCAATGAAACTCAACCTTTTTAGACACTTCCCCGCATCAGCATATGTTTAGAAAAATACATTTGGTAAAAAAAACCCTGCAGAAAAATTACCAAGGGACGACCTACTACAAAGAAAACTTCGTAGACCGATATGTCTTAAAAATAAATTTGGCTTTAGGTGGAGTGTTCATATATCAATATGAAAAACCGAGGAATTTAATTATATGATTCGTTCATCCATTATAATTCAATAACATTTTTGTATTGGGAGAATCATTGCAAACAGGTATTCTAAAGTTGCTGGAAATTAAAACTGGTTGAATTTCTAGTAAGCTTTACAAAAAAAATGCATGGCGTTATATGTAACCTAGGTCAGAGTATAAAATAAAACGACATTTTATACTTGTTTGACAAAAGCTAAAATACCTTTATCTGATCGGTATTCGAATAAGGATTCACATTATAGATAAACATTATCTCACAAAGCCACGGAGGATATGTTTTTTATTAAATTTGGTTTATTTTTTAAACAAAATAAATATCATATTTGATTTTAGTTTTTTTAACAAATATATCAAACCCATCTTTTGAAATGAACCTCTTTCAGTGTGGTTTAATCTTAAATTTAATTGTTTTTTTTATATTTAGGGATTATACATTACACTATAAATCTTAAATTTTTAAAAACTTTAATATATAATTATAATAGTCGGTTCATTCAATTTTTATTTGAAAGCCAAATATTATGAAAACGATATATTTTATTCAGGAAACCATATTTTATTTTACATACACTATTATTTTTCTCATTAAGAGAGCCTTCCAATAGAGTTTAGCAATAATCAAACGTTTTAATTTAATACATGAATAGTTTATAGATCGATTTAGATATTTTTGTTTTTAAACAAGACTACTTAGTCTTGTTATCATTAAAAACCTCTTATGTCTTTCTGGTTGGCTATAAGATGTTTTAGTTTTTACGACAAAAGAATAAAACAATACAATATTAGTGAATTTGGAAATTGAATCCATTTTTTTAAATATCCCATAAACTTTGTTTCCTAACGTTACATTCAAAACCTCTCGTAACTTTTAATGTCATCCGAGAAAATTTGGTCTCAGTGGTAAATGATATTTTACGATATTGAGTTTGATAAATATGTTAACAGTGTCAGCAAGTGGCTTCATCTTCTTTAATTTCATCATAAATAAATTAATCTCAGAAAGCGCTAATAACAATCTCAACTCGGGATATCATCTTTCCGTTGCAATATGGAAAATGCGATAGCGTCAGAATAATGTATCATTTCACTTGATAATTTAATTATGAAAAAAAATATTGGTAGAAATCTGACTATTAATTTGAAACTTACATTGAAAAATTGTATTTTTCAACAAAAACAGCACGTATATTTACTTTTGGAAAACCAAACCTATATTAACCGTAAAGTATAAAATAACATAAATGACAATTTATTTATGATATAAAATATTGGTGTAAATCTGACGATTAATTTGAAACTTGAAAAATTGTATTTTTCAACAAAAACAGCAGGCATATTTATTTTTGGAAGACCAAATCTATATTAACCGTAAAGTATAAAATAACATAAATGACAATTTAATTATGATATAAAATATTGGTGTTAATCTGACGATATATTTGAAACATGAAAAAATGTATTTTTCAACAAAAACAGCAGGCATATTTATTTTTGGAATACCAAATCTATATTAACCATAAAGTATAAAAAAACATAAATGACAATTCTGTCATATTTAAAATATTCCCTACTTCTACTCGTATATAAAATCTTTTATTCACATATTTATGAAAATTTTGTTACGGAAAAAAAATATTTATCTATTTAAACATATATATCTATAAATAATATACAATTTAAACATTACAATGTCTTTCTCAATTTTTTAAACAAGTGAATTTTGTTTAAGTTTACTGATACCGTTTTGTGGTTGTGTTAAATCATTGTATTCTGTGGAAAATCAAAATCCGTGAAAGGGAATACACTACGGGTGAGGAAATTTGGTCTCTTGATTTTCGCGGGGATAAGCAATATTTAATACAAAGGCCATTTCCTTTGAAATTCGATGATAAAGATGGGGAAAAAACTGCGGAATTCCAAAGTTTCCGGTCTACTCTTTTTCACACGATCTGCGTGAACAAGCTGCCGAGATCCCCGGGCCATAAGACATTTCCATGGTTTGAGATGAGAATAAGTTTTAAAATATGCCTCAAGTAACATACTGTCAAGATTTTCTCTTAACAATATTTAAAATTTGTGAAAGGAAAATAGAAATATGTTCGGGAAATTCTTTAAAATCAATTTCATATGGTATCAGTAACTCATATTCACTTGATAGTTTAAAAAATAACATCACTTATCATATATCAGGTCTGTTAATATGAAATCGGATTTTTTTATAGAAAATACACTTTTATTGTATGAAAATGGTAAAAAATATTTTATTCAAAGTATTTCCCATCGCTAGCTACACATTTTTCGTTGTTGCGTTTGAGAGTCATCCTCATCCAACAATGCTTGCAATATCGGCGTCTTCAAACTTTCTCGGTGGTCTTCCACGTTCTTCGTTTCTCACGTCAAAATCGCCACTTTTGAATTTTTTAAACCACCCAAAGCACTGTGATTGACCAAGAACATGCTCACCGTAAGCTTTGACAAGTATTCGATGCGATTTTGCAGCAGTTTTTTCAAATGGTAACTGAAAATCAATGCTGTCCGCAAATCGTAGTTTTCAGGCACAAAAAGAGACATGATCAACGCTATGAAACCATATGTAGTTGTATTAAACTTGTATTGTTGTGAGTTAAAAGTCTTTGACAAATGTAAACGCAAGAAAAAAGGCGCAAATGACGCGGTTTCACAGTCACTACATTGACAACTCGAGTCATCTATGAGCAAATTCCGGTTTCATATTTACAGACCTGATATAAAATAACAAATTTATTTTTAAAATATTATTTCCTTTTTTAAATGAAAAAACGAAGGTGGGCTAATCATAAAATATTATCTCATACAAGTAAAAATGATAAAAAATATTCAACCAACATTTTTTGTGATTGCTTAAAAATTACGAGGATCAGATAGATCGGATTAAACCGTATCGATTTTATTAAATTTAACTAAATTTATTTACCAAAAATACACATATAACCTACTGGATATTTTAATATTTATTGATTTCCTGATTTTTAATGACAAAAACATATAATGGGTTGCAATAAATAGTTTTTTTAAACAATCGACCATAATGTTATTAAGAATACCATGACTATATTAAGAAAAATATTAAAATAAGTTGTAGATAAAACTTGTTTGCAAATACAATAAGCACTGATACTCAGGTTTTGCATCTCATTTTATAAATCTTTAAATGTTATTAATTACTGAGATACACATACAGTGTATATTAAGAAAAATATTAAAATAAGCTGGTGATAAAACTTGTTTGCAAATATAATAAGCACTCATACTCAGGTTTTGCATCTCATTTTATAATATTTAAATGTTATTAATTACCGAGATACACATACAGTGTATATTAAGAAAAATATTAAAATAAGTTGGTGATAAAACTTGTTTGCAAATATAATAAGCACTCATATTCAGGTTTTGCATCTCATTTTATAATCTTTAAATGTTATTAATTACCGAGATACACATACAGTGTATATTAAGAAAAATATTAAAATAAGTTGGTGATAAAACTTGTTTGCAAATATAATAAGCACTCATACTCAGGTTATGCATTTCATTTTATAATCTTTAAATGTTATTAATTACTGAGATACTCATACAGTGTATATTAAGAAAAATATTAAAATAAGTTGGTGATAAAACTTGTTTGCAAATATAATAAGCACTCATACTCAGGTTTTGCGTCTCATTTTATAATCTTTACATGTTATTTATTACCGAGATACACATACAGTGTATATTAAGAAAAATATTAAAATAAGTTGGTGATAAAACTTGTTTGCAAATATAATAAGCACTCATACTCAGGTTTTGCATCTCATTTTATAATCTTTTAATGTTATTAATTACCGAGATACACATACAGTGTATATTAAGAAAAATATTAAAATAAGTTGGTGATAAAACTTGTTTGCAAATATAATAAGCACTCATACTCAGGTTATGCATTTCATTTTATAATCTTTAAATGTTATTAATTACTGAGCTACACATACAGTGTATATTAAGAAAAATATTAAAATAAGTTGGTGATAAAACCTGTTTGCAAATATAATAAGCACTCATATTCAGGTTTTGCATCTCATTTTATAATCTTTAAATGTTATTGATTGCCGAGATACACATACAGTGTATATTAAGAAAAATATTAAAATAAGTTGGTGATAAAACTTGTTTGCAAATATAATAAGCACTCATACTCAGGTTTTGCGTCTCATTTTATAATCTTTACATGTTATTTATTACCGAGATACACATACAGTGTATATTAAGAAAAATATTAAAATAAGTTGGTGATAAAACTTGTTTGCAAATATAATAAGCACTCATACTCAGGTTTTGCATCTCATTTTATAATCTTTAAATGTTATTGATTACCGAGATACACATACAGTGTATATTAAGAAAAATATTAAAATAAGTTGGTGATAAAACTTGTTTGCAAATATAATAAGCACTCATACTCGGGTTTTGCATCTCATTTTATAATCTTTAAATGTTATTGATTACCGAGATACACATACAGTGTATATTAAGAAAAATATTAAAATAAGTTGGTGATAAAACTTGTTTGCAAATATAATAAGCACTCATACTCAGGTTTTGCATCTCATTTTATAATCTTTAAATGTTATTAATTACCGAGATACACATACAGTGTATATTAAGAAAAATATTAAAATAAGTTGGTGATAAAACTTGTTTGCAAATATAATAAGCACTCATATTCAGGTTTTGCATCTCATTTTATAATCTTTAAATGTTATTAATTACCGAGATACACATACAGTGTATATTAAGAAAAATATTAAAATAAGTTGGTGATAAAACTTGTTTGCAAATATAATAAGCACTCATACTCAGGTTTTGCATCTCATTTTATAATCTTTAAATGTTATTGATTACCGAGATACACATACAGTGTATATTAAGAAAAATATTAAAATAAGTTGGTGATAAAACTTGTTTGCAAATATAATAAGCACTCATACTCAGGTTTTGCATCTCATTTTATAATCTTTAAATGTTATTAATTACCGAGATACACATACAGTGTATATTAAATATAAAACATAGCATACTTATTTTATGAAATATCGAAAAGGAGGAAGGTGGTGGAGTTGTTTAACGATTGAAAAATATCAATATGATATCCAGTTAGTTTATAAAAGACTGTTTTTTTACTCCTTGTTCTATATATTCCAAGAAATAACAATTAACCTACAAGAAAGTTGTGATACACACATATTGTCTATCGTCTGATTAATTGTCTATTCAAAATACACATATAACTGATGTCAACCTTATGTCACCATCTATGAAATATTAATGCCAGCCAATCTAAATGGTAATTCATTCCAAATTCATCTGTTAACTAGTCAACGTATAAATACAACTTATCTTCCTATAATAACAAATTTGATTTCAAGAATAAATGTAATAAACGTATAATGAAAGGTTTTTCAAGTGAACTGAAATCACCCATTTCTGTTTTTTTTTTTGTATTATGATGTTAATTTTATTTGATACATGCAAAATTAAACTAAATGTTTTTTTCTCAGATTTACTGACTTATTTTTATATTTTGCAGAGTAAAAATAATAGAGTTCTCTATTTTAGATATTTGTGAATAGTTGTAATTTTATAAAACTCATCTGGAAACAATATTTTATATAAGTAAGGGTACTTTATTAACTATTTAATTACAATGAGATAAATTGGAGGGAGTCGAGGCCATTTTATATCTTGGAAGCATGCTCATATCAGATGGCTATGTGAGGTGCGTTATAGAAAGAAGAATAGTAACAGACAACAGATTAATTGATCGGTTTAATAATTAGTTAACCAATTTTACGCATTTAAAGACACTCTACAAAGGTTGCTCATAAGGTGATCTTGGTCTAAATAATATGATTTATAAGCGAAACTCGGAGGTGTCAAAACAGAGATGAAAGGAAGCTTAATGCTGTATAAATTAGAGCGTTTCGTTAGAGTATGGAATGAAGGCATTTAGACAAACAGTATACAATTTCTTAGCTGAAGAAATAAATTTTTAGATGATTTGGCCACGTAGAAAATAATTGAATTTTAAAGTGATGTGAAGTTGAGAAACGCCGAGAATCAAGTAGCACCACAATCAACTTTTCAAATAGAGCAGACTCAAAAGCATGTCCCATTGGAGTAGTCAAAGAGAACAAATCTTTACTATACTCGTATTAGATCTTGACACGCTTTCTTCGTTTCTGCCACATTCGTAAATTTTGGCATGTATTGCAATATTTCACACTTCCTTATTTTAAAATTTTATTATTTTGGTCGTGTCACGTTTTTCTGGGGTTTTTCAAACTTCTTATACCTTCTTTACTACTTTTATTGATTATTTCTATAATTATAAGTTATATTTTTTTCTACTTGCCAAAACAATGTTAAACGCTGCATCTTCTTTCAATTCGTATACTTTTTTAATTCTTAATTATATCATAAATGGGTTTTCCACCCATTTTTTTTAAATTTTTGAACACTGATTTTAAGTCTTCAACAATCATTGATTTTAAGAATTTCTTTAATCAAAACAGTAAATAATATTTATACAACATATTTTCAAACCGAACCCTTTTATCTTTATAAAATTCAAGATATAAAACAATACCCTTTGTGGACCATTACGGGAAACCATCAAGTGGACCCTTAATCCAGAATCAATATACCAAATCTTCACGAGAATTGCCTCGGAAATCGTAAACTGGATTATTTTATCTCCAAACAAAATGTTTCTTTAAATATTTTCTCTTGTTTAGAAGTATGTCGAGCTTAACTGTGCGTTATCCTTGCGAAATTGCTTAGTCCAGGAAAACGTCTAGGGTTTGATCTCGCCTGTTTGAAAAAAATTAAGAATAATTTTTGATAATAAGAAAAAAAAACTACAATTTTATTTTAAAAGATTGAACATTAAAGTTTCGTTTTGTTGGCTTATTACCACACAGTATTTTATTTTAATATGACTGAAACACTTTTTTTCAAGATTTCCAATGAAATTGTTTTATCGTATACAGGGCTTTTTGATTATTTCTGGTTGGATGAAAAAACATATAAATTTTTTATATTTACTCGAACAATGATAACAATAGGCACATACAATAAAAAGTAAGAAAGAAGTTGTGCATGTTTATGATTCTTATTTGGTGAAATGTAAAATTGATTGTTTTTTTTAATTACATAATATGAAATGCAATGGGTGTATTGACTAAAAATATGTTTTGACATTCCACTGTGCACAAAATGTTAGTTCTGAATGTTAGCTCAGACAATGGCCGATATTCCACTGTGCACAAAATTTTAGTTCTGTTTGTTAGCTCAGACAATTACCGATATTCCACTGTGCACAAAATATTAATTCTGAATGTTAGCTCAGACAATAGCCGATATTCCACGGTGCACAAAATTTTAGTTCTGTATGTTAGCTCAGACAATTGCTGATATTCCACGGTGCACAAAATTTTAGCTCTGTATATTAACTCAGACAATGGCCGATATTCCACTGTGCACAAAATGTTAGTCCTGAATGTTAGCTAAGACAATGGCCGACGTTTCAACAGTGGCGATGTAAAAAAAATCAAAGCATGCGCACTCAAAGTGTTGGTCATATTTAAATCGTATTAAATCAGCATTTTATCCAAAATAGTTTCAACTAATAGACAATGACCGTGAAAATTTTATTTTGAAATTATTTATCTATATCTTGAAATTATTCAAACATATATTTATTATTAATTTCTTGCTATATTCAATAAGATAGATAAAAGTTTCATAAAGAATATATATTTTTTAGCTAGTTATGCAGCTAAGTAAGCAATTCATCTCTTTTTTCATTAAATTACGAGTATATCGGAATTCATAATTAAACCACGTTCGTCTTGGGTGATTAAAAGTAATTTAATTACCCCTTGTATATTGGTTATCTACTTGCAATGTACACAACTAACATAGGGGTGAAACGGTCCTGTCTCTCGGATACATGGGATATTTTAGTATCTCAAATAAAATACAGCTCAGTGTAAGAGTGCTATAATAAAAAAATTCTCCTAAACATAATTTATTTGATACGTTCTACATTTGTATGTTGAGTGTGATGTATACTCGCATAAGTATGTCGGTTCATACAAATTTCATTCACGTTTATGAGGACAGGGAGTTTATTTCGCTCTTTCATTTTCAAATGTCATACTTGTATGACATCATTATCAATGATAATAATTTCGTTAAGAAAATGCTTCATCTAACTGTTGTAATTTATATGTGTTAATTAAAAAAATATTCAGTAAAAAAAAAAGATTGCAATAATAATCGACATTAATTTTTTTCAGGTAAAGCGCTATTTCCTGGCCATCACAATTCCCTAAAGGGCGCATCCTTACAAGCTCAACCTATTGAAATTAAATAATGATTGTCGCTAATTAGAGCGTCACCTTGATTTTTAAATTCAGCTGTAAAATGATCAATGAATAAAATCAGTCCGGATGTTCACCAGGAATCAAACCTAAGACGCCCAGTTATTGATCAACATTTCGCCTTCTTAGCTATTTGCCACTGTTGAGCATTTCAAGAAGAAAACTCATAAAAATTTCATTTCTATGTTATATTATAAAATAGAAAATTTACATTTGATTGAATAAAAATACATTTATTAAAAAAATCAAACGATAACCCAGTTGATAAGATATCTGTTATCCAACCTAGGAATTGCTAGTTTGATTCCCGTTAGTATCCAGATTTTTTTTAAAGATCTAGTTTGGTTTTAACAAAAGGCTTGTTTAAATCCTTTGTGGTTGATTGTGGGAGATCGCCGTGGCCTAATTGGCAAGACAAGCAAGCAAGCAAGGCAAGCATTTATCTACTGACTCGGAGATAGCAGGTTTTATTTCTGCTGTAACAAAAAAAATTATATCAATCTGATTTTTTCTTCAGGCTTCTTTCATATATTTCTGCTTGGTTGTAAGAAATTGTTACGGAAAAAAATCAAAACAAGTTTTAACAGTATATCATAGAACGAAAATGTAATCAAAATACGATATATTCAACATGTTAATGTAGTGCCGCATAGAAAAAATAGCACCAACCTATTATAAATAACTTCAGAATGTAAATGTGTTTAAGTATTTAAGAAAATATATATGTAATTCGTGGTAAGGGATGAAACTGAGCCGTCATAGGCTTTGCCTTATGGAGTAATTCTTTGTATTCACTAAATAGTGGGGATTTTGAATTATAAAGTACTTGACTAGCTTTCTCTTCCAATCAAAACAGTGTTTATTAAAAATGTTGTATACTTAATAAAAAAAGGTTGTTAAAGCGTATCAATCACTGCAAAAATTTAAAAATCTAAGAATCAAAATATTTCAAATGAAGGTTTCTTTTTTCAGTTTTTTTCTCATAAAAAAGAAGTGGCCAGACATTAAAAAAAAATATGCATACTACTAATTATATCATATATTTCATTTTACACATTTGACGTATCGTTATTTCAGTCGGAGAAAAAAATGAGGCTAATTCTCGTGATGAAATTCAGCGCAACATATTAGGAAGATAAATTGGCCAAGATTATGCTCATTAATCACAAATACAGTTTTCAATTTTCCAATAGTTACAGAGATTTATGTCAGATCTTTTTTTATCTCTTTGATTAATGTAACGGCTGACTATCGCTTTCATTTCATTTCAAACGCATTAAGAGAAATTACTTTGTTTTTATAAATTATTCTCTCTCAAATCTTTTTGCAAAGATATTGTTTTTTCAACGGTTCTCATTTTTGTGCAATAAATTTATAACAACCACTATTCGAATGAAGATATTTTTTTTTTTCTTAATTTATTTCACACTTTCATTTTATTTATTTATTTTATTTATTTATTATTACACATGACAAGAAATATACATAATTTGGGAAAAAACAACAGGTAACTTAATTTGAACATACAATTTTAATGGATCTGGGTTTGTTACCTTTCATTTGTCGTATCCCCAGTAAACTAGGTTTTTGCCTGTATCTCACTGAGGATATTAAGCATGAAAAAATAAATCGATACTTTTTTTCGATTTTTGATTACACAAAAACTAAACCTCGTTGCACGTTCTCATCAACCTGACAAACAGTGACACTCAATTACAACTGGAAACATCATGCGGAATCAAACTCTTCACACATCATCACTCCATTGCAAATACATGATATATGAAAATAAATATTGCCAGGTGGTAATCTCTTCCAGCCAACCAGACAAAAGTTAATAAAGCAAGCTTCATGGTCGTAAAAATATGTTCGAATTTACGAGTATTTACTTATTTTCGGTAAAACAAAGATACTTTAAAAAATGTAAAAAATTGTCATTGAAGAATTATTGTGAAATATTTTTGCATGATATTTTAATTGTATAGATAACAATCTGCCAGATTTATTTTCACGTGACAAATTATTTCAACCAATAAAAAAGGTATAAAATAGACATAATGTTAAAATCAGGCAGAATAATTTATAATATTATTATTAAAAGAGCAATTTTTAGAGAGCAGATCCCCTAAATGAAATCAAACCGCCACCCCATGACTGGAAAATATATGTCTTATAAATATGAGTTAGGGTAACGGGGGTACTTGGACTGTGAGATCAAGATGGAGACATAGAATAAATGCATTTGAAATGTGGTGCTGGAGAAGAAGAAGTGTACGAATTCCATGGACAGAATCGTGGACTAACGCTTTCATTGTCAAGGAACTAAGAATAACTGACAGATGATTGACAATATTCTTTCGACAAATTATCGATTCCCAAACTACGATGATTAGTGCCACCAAATTAGTTACTGTCCTGTCGACAAGTTCTCTGATTTTTAAGGCACATTGATCGTGGCTATGAAGACAAGTTTGGAGAAGTTTGTGATAGCTGGAGGCGTTAAAAGACGACGCACAAGACGAAAAATCTTAATGTGTTGAACTGGCCAAGTGAGAGATAGAACTGGACTATCCTAAACAACTGCCCTTCGAGCTGCGAAATACAGAGAAAGATAAATATGAATCGTTAGAGGCTATCATAGGAGTCACGATACTCAGTCATGAGCTACACGACAGGACTGATATTCACTATCAACCATTTACACTTAAAAATAAAAAAGTGTAAGTTCTATCAATTAAAGTAAAAAAATACTTAATTTGATTCGATATATTGCACACTAAATCAAATTTAGCCTAACCTAACCTAACCTAGTATAAACGAAACATTAAGGACAATACTTTGCTTCTGGAGTTGAGTAACCCTGCATCAAAATGTGAAAGGCTTTGATTCTTCAAAGCAGCTTGCATCTCGTTCTACAAGTGAGCCCATGTGTTTTCCATATCACAAATCTATCCATAAAATTCCCAAAAAAATCCAATTTTTGTTCTATGTAAGCGTTGTTCCACTAAAAACAAATCTAAGTGCTTAACCACTATAAAATAAGTTTTCGACAATTACGTAAGTCTGCTTATTGAAGTTTGGTAATATTTGGTGGTATACACACATATATTAAACTTAAATATACATATTAATATTGAATAATTTTTAACAATGACTAATATATTATTACTACTGTTTTTGTATCTCCATGTTAGTTTAAGATAAGTTTTGTATTTTTTGTCAATAATTTTAAGTACTTGTATAACTTGTCATATATTCATTTGCATATAAAATATACTGTTGTGTCGTTAATAAAATCAAAAAATATTCTATATTAAAAAAAATTAAGTATGTAACTTTTTTAATATTTTTTATCAACCTGTTATAAATTCTTGGCTGAAAATTCCATACAATACAATAAATGTATGTAATATTAAATATATAAAGGTAAGTTATAAATATGTTTAAGAGCATTTTGCTCCTGAGAACAAAGTAAATGGCGTACTTCGCACTGTTAACTTGATAATGAATCAATCATAAATCTCCAAAAACATATAAATATGAGGAAATGTAGTAAAAATATAAAATCTCCCCAGTTACAAATAAATGAAAACAGAAATTTCATCACATCACATGCCCATCCCAATCAGAGGCATTATTTTTAAATGTTGCCGTTATTTCGCCCAGATGTGTCTGGGTATGATTTCGGATGCTTGAAATTTTAATCAACACTGCCATAACATATCCATTTATTTTAAACGATCTTTTGAGAATATAAGAAAAAAGCTTTGTTATTCCCCCACTTACATTGATTATCGCAACACATGTTTTTTATTTCATATTTCAAGGTTATATTTTGACAGATTGATAAAAAATAATATAATACTATACTTAAGAATAAATTAAACTCTCAACTTTTGGTGGAGTGGTTAAGCAATCCAGATTTTTTAGGTTCCTTAAATTTTGTGCTTTAAAACTTTTACTTCATGAAAATTAATGAAAATACCGAATGAATATGGTGTTAATTATAAAATAATACGTGATAATTCATTAATATATGCGAGAAGTTAAACGTGCAATAGAGTGAACGGTGCCTTAACTGAGTGGTTTAAATTTCAAAAGAGGTAAAGTATGAATATAATATGTCATATCAATCTGTTTTTTTTTTTTAATATTCACAAAGATTCGTATGTAAAGGAACTACAGAGGTCAATGGGTGATATTCAAATGTCGAATGGCAATGTTTGCGGATTGTTGTATGCTGATGACGAGATAGTGTTAGGGGAGAATGACAATGTTTGCGGATTGTTGTATGCTGATGACGAGATAGTGTTAGGGGAGAATGACAATGTTTGCGGATTGTTGTATGCTGATGACGAGATAGTGTTAGGGGAGAATGACAATGTTTGCGGATTGTTGTATGCTGATGACGAGATAGTGTTAGGGGAGAATGACAATGTTTGCGGATTGTTGTATGCTGATGACGAGATAGTGTTAGGGGAGAATGACAATGTTTGCGGATTGTTGTATGCTGATGACGAGATAGTGTTAGGGGAGAATGACAATGTTTGCGGATTGTTGTATGCTGATGACGAGATAGTGTTAGGGGAGAATGACAATGTTTGCGGATTGTTGTATGCTGATGACGAGATAGTGTTAGGGGAGAATGACAATGTTTGCGGATTGTTGTATGCTGATGACGAGATAGTGTTAGGGGAGAATGACAATGTTTGCGGATTGTTGTATGCTGATGACGAGATAGTGTTAGGGGAGAATGACAATGTTTGCGGATTGTTGTATGCTGATGACGAGATAGTGTTAGGGGAGAATGACAATGTTTGCGGATTGTTGTATGCTGATGACGAGATAGTGTTAGGGGAGAATGACTATGTTTGCGGATTGTTGTATGCTGATGACGAGATAGTGTTAGGGGAGAATGACAATGTTTGCGGATTGTTGTATGCTGATGACGAGATAGTGTTAAGGGAGAATGAAAATGTTTGTGGATTGTTGTACGCTGATGACGAGATAGTGTTAGCGGAGAATAAAGGTGAATTACAGAGTCTGATAAGCAAGTTGTATGAGAGATATAAAGAGAAAGATATGATAATTTATAATGCGACATTCAAAGTCATTGGGATAGAAAATTGTGAAATGAAAAGTTAATGTGATATATGGGTGAGTAATAAAATAAAACAATTGAAGAATATTGCTATTTAGGTAGTATTTTCTCAGATGATGGAAGAGTTACGAGATATGTTGAACAGGATGAAGGGATAAAAAACAAAGTCACGTGGAACTTATACATAAAGAAAGACTAACGAAATAAATACGCAGTGTAAATGAGAGTTAAATGTGTGAGGAAAGTAAACCTAGGAAAATATGGTTGAATTAAGTGAACGATGTTTTAAAGAAAATAGTAAAAATCAGATAAGTCGGAGGAACAGTTATTAAAGGTGTATGAAAGTAGAACAGAAACAGATTTGTGTCGCGACATGAAAGTCTGGTGCTCTTTCTATTCTGACAACTTCTTTTCTGACTAGGAAGACGGCGTGATGGTATGTGTTTACCGAAACTTTACAAGAAACATTCATTCTTCTAGCTAGCAGTTTTATTGTTCAATCTTTCAGCTTATAATGAAATAATCACAAACAATATTTCAGAACTTTATTATTGTTTGAGAATTTCCGGAAAAAATACTCAAAGTTTACCCATGTAAATTTTCTTACTTTTGCCTTATCCAAAATATATATATTGTACATGATTGAATATTAAAAAAATAGAGTGACTTAAAAATTAACAGCAGTTTTATTCCTGAAACAATCCATCATTTGCTCAGTATATCCAGCGACAAAATCTATGAGGAAAATGTTTTTCCTGTTTGTTTTTCATTCTTGGAAAAATATTTGGAACTATTCAAAATGTCAAGGGAAAGAATCATACAAAAAACAAACCGGATAACTTTCAAGATCTTAACATTGAAGAGAACTGTGGTTGAAAATAGAAAAATAATGAGGATACCTCTCGACAGCTAAGTCAGCATTCATTTAAACTTAAAAATAGGAGACAACAGGCACTCAAAATATCCGGTTCACTTTCTTCAAGTTTTTCACAGTTGATAAATAAAAACTTTTACGCATACTTAAATAGATTGATAACTTTTCAGTTTCAGCTGTCAAATCATTTTCATACAAATTTAAATTCAAAGAACAAAAAAAATTAAAACAATTTTGATATTTCGTTATTTCTTTCTGTTATTTTGATATTACGCGATTTGGAAAAAAAAACCTCAGATGGTGGAAGCTTTGATCAGCGATAAGAAACAAAGCTATTGTAGCACTAAAACATATACACGTATAATCGAACTGATAAGTGTCAAAATCTGCTAACACGAAAGTCCTCTACTGTATTTTAATACACAATTAGATTTTTTTAAACGTTACCTTTTAAAATACTAAAAGGAGACGAATAAAAAAGAAAAGAAGTGGGTCAACTGAAAATTATTCATGGGATGACAATATATGATAGAATAAGGTATAAATTAATAAGGAATGAATGTAAACTCAAGGCTGATGTGTTGAGTGGGATGATGAAAATCCTCGAAGAAGATGCTCGATAACTGGGATCAAATATAATAAAGTCTCCCGACCATATTCTTAATTATATCTGAATCAACAAAAGGATTGTATACGAAGGAAGAAATATTATTGTATATCAAAGGGTTGTAGAAACGTGATTTATACTTAATGAGACGTATTGAAAGGACGGAGAAAGGGGATTACCATGTGCTTAAAAGATTAAAATTTTAATCCTTTTTATTCCGTTCGGAATCTTGAATCCCGGATAAACCAGCTTACCACATTTTGGGGTACCGAAATGAAAATACAATCTCAATTGTCAGAAACGACTTATTCCTTACGTAACTCTTTTCATATAAATTATTTTGTGCACATGGTTATATATGGTATGTTGATAGAGCTTTTTTGCTTTATACTAATTTCTTCAACCAACTAGCTTATTTTGGATACGTAAATGATTTTGTTTAACAAAATATATATATTTTTAAATTCAAGTAAAAATTGACATTATTTCAACAATGGGAACAAAGGAATATTAGAATTAATTGGTGTTCTGAGTCATGTGATATTTTTTTTAGTTCTGTACCTACCTGTATACCTACCTAAATGAATTGTCAAAAATAACGAGTGAATTGTTAAAACACAAATAAATTAAATTAATTATTGTTGATTTAAACATACAGGGTCATTGACCGATCAAGAATTCAATGATTGTTACACACCACAAACAACGACAATATTTACTATTTACAGCGCGCAAATTGGCTAGCGATCTCCAAATATAAATAATCAACCTACCTCCCGTCCATGTGATAGAGCGAGGCAGATATATATATATATATATATATATATATATATATATATATATATATATATATATATATATATATATATATATATATATATATATATATATATATATATATATATATATATATCATCATCATCATCATCATTGTCAACCAGGGTCGATCCACTGCTGGATGAAGGTCTCCCCAAGTTGACTCCAAACAGTTCGGTCCTTTGCTCGCCGATGCCACGTGATGCTGCCATGCTTCCTGATTTCGTCCATCCAGCGTACCTTCGGTCTTCTTCTAGGCCTCTTTATGCCTCTTGGATACCATTGGATTATTTCGGATGTCCATCGGGAGTCTGACATTCTGGCTACATGTCCGGCCCATTGCCACTTCATTCTTTTGCACACCTTTATAACGTCTTCTACCTTTGTTATATTGCGAATCCAGGTGTTTCGTTTACGGTCTCTTTTAGTATATCCTAACATGCATCTCTCCATGCTCCTTTGTGCGGTCTGGAGCTTTTGCGTGTTCTTTACTGTGAGCGTCCATGTCTCGCAGCCATACGTAAGTACTGGAAGAATGCACTGGTTGTAGACCCTTCGCTTCAAGGATATTGGGAGATTACTTTTGAAGATGTTGTTCAAACGTCCAAATGAGCTCCACGCCAGTTTGGTCCTTCGTGCTATTTCCTCCGATATGCCACCTACAAAGGAAATAAGTTGGCCTAGATACACATATTCCTGGACAAGTTCTAGCGGTTTTCCATCCACGTTTATTGGTTTTGGGGTAGCAAAGCCGTTCATCATATATTTGGTTTTTGAAATATTCATTTTTAAACCAACTTCCCTGCTGACCTCTGCCAATTCTTGCAGTTGGTGCTGAAGATCATTCGGGTTTTGTGAGAATATAACGATATCGTCTGCAAATCTCAAATGGCTCAGGTATTTTCCATCAATCGCCAGCCCTTTACTTTCCCATTCTAGTTTTTTAAATATGTATTCCAGTGTAGCTGTGAATAATTTTGGGGAAATAGTGTCTCCTTGACGAACTCCTTTACCGATTCGGAAGGTTTCCGAGGATTTGTGGAGATGTATTTTTGCTGTTGCATCCTTATAGATGTTATTGAACAACTGAGTGTATGCTCTATCAATGCCTTGTGTCTTTAGAGCTTCTAGTATAGCAGCTTTTTTGACTGAGTCAAATGCCTTTTCGTAGTCCACAAAGGCTAAGTACAGGGGGAGTTCGTATTCGTCACATCGTTCCATTATTTCTCGCAGCACCTGAATATGATCCATGGTACTGAAACCCTTCCTGAATCCAGCCTGTTCTCGTGGTTGGTTCATGTCAAAAGTATTCGAGAGTCGGTTGGTTAAAATCTTGGTAAAAATTTTGTAAAGGGTAGGTAGCATGCTAATCGGACGGTAGTTCTTAAGATCCTCTTGATCGCCTTTCTTATGGAGAAGTATTATAGTTGCAGATTTCCAATCTTCTGGAATGTCTTTTTCTTGAAGGCACCTGTTGAAAAGTGTTGATAAGATGGTATCCACTTCTCGACCTGTTTGTTTAAGGACATCAATGGACAAACCGTCGGTACCAGTGGCCTTACCGGATATCATTCCGTTGATTGCGTATCTGATCTCTCCTGGCAAGATCGTTGGGATATTTTCGTCCTTAGTTGTTTCTAGATTCAGATTTGTATCTGGTATAGTTACAGTATCTGTATCGGCATATAGTTCCCTATAAAATTCTGTCGCTCTCTTCAGGATAAGGTCTCGTTGTTTGGTTACAGTATTATCAGACAGTTTAAGTGCAATGATGTGGCGTTTTCCTAAAGACATATTTTGCTTTAGCTTTTTCAGACTTCTTCTATTCTCAATCGTCCTTTGAACCATTTTTGTGTTATATTCGCGGATATCTTTACGAATATTTTTGCGTAGCATTCTATTGATCTCTGAGAAAGATGGTGATGTAGAAGCGGGTTGTGTAGATATCATTTTTCTTCTTTGTTTCATAAGATCTAACGTTTGCTGCGACAATTTTGATTCTTTTTGAGGATGTGAGCCGCCGTAGTTTGTTGCACTCTGTACTATCTGTTCTGCTATTGCTTCTATTGTAATCGGAAGCTGTGGTTCGCTGAGGATTTCAAATCGATTTTTGAGGTCTAGTTGGAATCCATTTTTATTTTTAGCAAGTAGATCGTTGTTTATTACTATTTTCTCCTTTTTCTTAATCACTTTGAGACGTTCAGTTTTGGTGTTGATCTTTATTTTGGCTCTTACTAGGCGATGATCACTGCCTGTTTTAAAGCTGTTGAGAACAGTGCAGTCTTGGACAGTAAATCTTTTGTTTGACAGGATGAAGTCGATTTCACTTATATATATATATATATATATATATATATATATATATATATATATATATATATATATATATATATATATATATATATATATATATATATATATATATATATATATATATATATCCCATGTATTCACTCACTGGTATAAATTGTCCGCACTATGCGAAATAAACATACTTTTATTGTCGTCCATTCAACTGTTAAGACTTATTATTTATCGCTTGTTGTCACTTTCGTTTTTATCCATCCGCATTCTTGAATCTATAAGTAAACAAATATCAATCAAAATCATCACAACAGTTAAACTTAAGCAAATACGTTATATTGGTGACCCCGAACGAAAACTGAATACATACCTCGACTATATCGAATATCGCCGACTCGACAGCAATGTCAGAACAAGTGCAACTCGACACCGCCATCATCAGCAGCAACGCAATGAGCATCATGAACAGTTTCGTCAACAAGATTTTCGAGCGCACCGCCGCCAACGCCAACCGCCTCGCCCACTACAACAAGATGATCATCATCTCCAGCAGAGAGATCCAGACCACCGTCAAGATTCTACTCCCCGGCGAACTGGCCAAGCACGCCGTCAGCAAGGACAGCAGAGCCGTCACTCAGATACAACACTACATCTGATTTGGACGAGCCCGACGCCAGCTCATGTGAGGTCAGTCCTGGCGATCAGCCACACGATTACAGGATTGCCTCCATCGACGAACTACTGACCGACAAAATGCTGGAGCAGACAAGCATCGCTACAACATCGATACAACCACGGACATCGATACAACCACGATACAACCACGCTACAACCACGCTACAACCACGCTGCAGCAACGAGCACCGCAGACTCCACCATCATCAAGCATCTGCAGATCAACCGTCCACATCGGACGCCATCTGCAACTTGATCTCCGCCATCACCATCATCATCAAGCCACCGCAGATCAACCTTCCACATCGGAAGCCATCTGCAACTTGATCTACACCATCTCCACCATCATCAAGTAATTGCAGATCCACCTTCCACCGCGGACGCCATCTGCAACTTGACCCACACAACCAATCATCGACGATCAACGCAACGACCAACCAAGCACCGCAGACAATTCAAATCTAGTGAGAGACGACCAAGCCTACCCCTGTTTCCGCATCACCCATCTGACCGACACATCTGGGAAAAAACGCCACGCGCTGTTGTTATCCACGTACCTACTTCGACACAGGGAACGGACGACCAGCCCGACGTCAGATGCACCGTAACCTATCGTTCACGCAAGGCACGCGCCCTCTGCGTTCACTAGGAAGGGAGCTATGTACCTACCTGTATACCTACCTAAATGAATTGTCAAAAATAACGAGTGAATTGTTAAAACACAAATAAATTAAATTAATTATTGTTGATTTAAACATACAGGGTCATTGACCGATCAAGAATTCAATGATTGTTACACACCACAAACAACGACAATATTTACTATTTACACCGCGCAAATTGGCTAGCGATCTCCAAATATAAATAATTAACCTACCTCCCGTCCATGTGATAGAGCGAGGCAGATATATATATATCCCATGTATTCACTCACTGGTATAAATTGTCCGCACTATGCGAAATAAACATACTTTTATTGTCATCCATTCAACTGTCAAGACTTATTATTTATCGCTTGTTGTCACTTTCGTTTTTATCCATCCGCATTCCTGAATCTATAAGTAAACAAATATCAATCAAAATCATCACAACAGTTAAACATAAGCAATCCGCTATAGTTCTTTTTCAGTTTTTATTTCAAATCTGAGTAATGGAAATTTTCTCAGTTAATATTTTAGAAGTTCATTCCACTGTCACACAGAGTAGACCACAAATAAAGATGTGTAAAATAAGGTGTTGTATATTGGTATGCTACGGAGTCTCTTATCACTCGATCGAATTGTGGGTAGTAATAAATACTTCGTTTCCAGAGAGAATATGACAGTTGCGAAACACTCCATAAAAACTACTCTGGATAGAGTTTATTTCAATATTTCATCCATCTTCGGTAGATTTTTGGAGTTTGGGGAGAAGGTTTCAAACATGTACCATATTTCTGGTATTTTTTTAAATCTTTCCCACTCAATAAATAAATCATTCGTTTACTAGGCATTTGATAAATGGAACATATTCCCTGAGCGAATACTATAGATACCATATAGTGTGGCTAAGATTTTATCTTATATTTCTTGTATTTTCACTCATATAAATATTCAGCATATTCTCTACCTCAACATTTTTGATAATATTTTTCTACAGAAGAGGCATTAAGTCTGGACATAAGCTTGTCTGCATTTTTTAACGACGTTTTCAATTAAATTAATGATGGAAAGGTTAACAAACGAGTTTCTATAACTGGAACACAATATAAACACTCACCTCTCCGCAATCAATTAACGATCTTTGTGGCTTAGTTGATAAGACACCTGACTTCCACCCGGGGATTGCGGGTTCGATATCATTTAAAACACATTTTTTATAGAATTCTAGTCTCACTTTTATTTAAAGCGTGTTTTACATCGTTGTGGGGGGGGGGGGGCAATTTCTATATTGCAATCAGCCCGTAAGGTGGTACTGAATACGTGTACATCAAAAGTGTCATACAATAAAATCTGTCAACTAAGACATTTATTCGGATACATATCAAAACACATGACACAATTCTCGAAAATACTGCCATGCTGCGATTCTTTGTCATTGCTTAAATATTACAAACTTCACTCTGTGTGGAGCATCATATCTGACTGAATACAAACATGAAAATCGTGACCCTCGGCCATGAGGATGACAACTAGAGAGATAAATTGTATTTTTAATAATATTTCCATCATGAGCGATGAGTATTTTGGTGGGTATTGCCAAATTTACATTTCAAAGATGCATCTTTAGAATCTTTTTAAGGGTCTTGCATGAAACTGCCAGTTCCAAGAATGACCGCCTAGATAATTTATTAAAATTACCTATTATATTTTCAAACACAAGTGATTTTATTTAGTTTAATTTGATTGCTTGTCGGGTTTGTCCAGCACGCTTCCTGTTTCATTGAATTGACGAACCATCTTCCCAATAGTGTCAAAGGAAATGGGAGCTCAGTTAGTATGAGGTGCATTGAATTAATATAATTTTAATCGATATGGCCAACTATCGTATGCACTCAACAGTACGGCCTCAAAGCTTTTTTATTTTGTGAAACTAATTTGATAAATTTTCTAATGAAATAAACAGAATTTTACTTACATTTCTAATTTATGAATCCTTAAATAATCCACAAAAATATGTGTTCAGACTTTATCCATCCTGTAGAAAATTTTTAATTTAAATATGTCTAGGTGAGAACAAAATGGTAAAGAGCGAAAATTAGATTTAAAACGTTTATATTTTTTTAAAGTTTTGATTATGTAAAGTTTTTTTGTGATTTGTCTCTCCTTCTCTCGCATTTCTGTGCAAATCAATCAGATTCCCTTCGAATACGGGCAATCTCTGAAGAAAAAACAAGATACGTCATGCTATGATGAAAAAGCTTTCTCGGGAGGAGAGTTTTTTCTCTATTGATACCACAACTGAGTGTTAAAAGGATAGTGACCACGCTAACAGAAAGCTCGGCCATCTTAATATGAGGAAAATATAAAAAAAAATATTCACACATTTTTATAAAAATGATTTAAAGGGTTGAGCAGAATTTGGGGGTGTTCTCTGGAAATAAATCACCGTGAATGTCACCGAATTTTACTCAGAAGTTTGAAAAAAAAAACAAATTTATTCTGCCTACGTGTTTGAGAAGACCGCTACGTTTGAACTAATGCTTCAAAAAAATCTGGGTTACAACAAAAACCAAACCCGCAACCCCGGGATGAAAAACAAATGTCCTATCAACTAAGCCAAGAAGATTGTGAATTTCAGTCATAACCATGCAATTGTATTGTATTGTATTAGCTTCAATGTTATTCAGTACGACTTGGCTGGTTTATTGCCATGTGGGGATATCTTCGTATCAACCGGAAAGGTGTAAAGTTATCGAACTTGCAACCCAGGACTGGATGACTTGAATCATCAATAAGTGAATAGAGAGTTCGTCATATCTATTCGAAAACATGGCATTTACAATTCCATTCAAAATCGATTCCTTAAGGCAGTCACTCTCGTATTTAAGGCTTTCAAAAAAATATCGAGATCCTTCCTTTTATGAAACAAAATCTCCGTTACCCAGTTAGCAATACATTTATCATCCAACTAAGAGACTAAGGGTTCCGTTTCTGATAGAACCCTTTATTTTAAATAAAAATTTCTGTTTGATTACAATGTACGGTATTTTATCGACCACTAAAAAAAGCTACAAGAGTTATATTCTAATCAAAATTTTCAGTACGTATTTAATTTAAATATAGTTTTTAACCTTTCCCTTCCTGTGCTAAAAAAATCCACGCGTTTTGGTGCTGTGTATTCAATACACATGTCAAAATGAGCGATTTAAAATCGAAAAAATAAGAATATTCATAGTCAATAGGTTAAATTAATTAAATTTGAAGTCAAAAGTGATAATAATTTTAATTTAATTGTTGAAAACATAAAAAAAACATCGGCCGACGTTCACAAAACGGTCGAAGCGACCACCTCAAATGAATGCCCGCGAGCTACTAAAGCGAGAGAAGCGAGCTTACCCATAGCAGTTTTTAGAATGAATATACCTACGTCACACACTGGCACACGTTTGATTGTATTGGTGAATTTATTCCCGATTTTCACAAAATATCTCTGATGTGGCCGATAAGTGCTAATTACGAGTACACTAGTTAACAAATTTAAACTTTTTGTCTGTAACAGAGATTAAATTATCTGATTCTTATTAAATCGATCCTGCTGATTACGAAAATTGCAGTAAAAAGTTTGTAACACGTAACATTTTTGTGTAAGAGAAGGGGGAGTGTTTTGATAAAGTAAGTACGTTTTTGCGCATTTCAAAAGTCGTAATAACAACAATGAAAATAAATTAATTCCTGAAATACTAAATTTAGACACAAAATACAATGTTGTTACATAGGAAAATAAAAAAATCCGAATTAAAGCGGGAAGTGTATTTTCAGTGACATTCGACATTCTAGATTCTGGTAACTGCATGAGTTCTTGTACAACTGCAAGAGTTCTCGTAATTGTCAGCTAAATTATTACCTAGGAAGCTACTGACAACTCTTTCAAAGGCTTTCCAATCTTCTACTTCTTCAACACTTAATTTTTTTTCGAATTTTTCATCTTTCAAAAATTTTAGTTTCAGTCAAAAAGTAATTTCAGGTGTTTATCTTAAAAAATACGTGATGGAACATTTTAAAGTTCATATTCGTTATAAGCACATAAAAATAGACCTAAAATTGCCATTTTCGCCCTTGTTACAATCCGTGTTCACCCTTCTTTGAACTTTTCATCTTTCAAATGTTTCAGTTTCAGTAAAAAACTAATTTCAGGTTTTTCTCTTAAAAGGTGCGTGATGGAACATTTTCAAGTTCATATTCGTTATCAACATACAAAAGTTGACCTTAAATGGTCGTTTTCACTCTGGTTACAAAAACCTTGTTAACATTATTTAATATTATTTTTGTCATTCAATGCGTAAATGTAATACGGAGGAATACCTAAAATCTGAACCCAGTATTTATTATATTTATAGAGATATTCACGTTTTTAGATGCAATGCGTATTAGTTACATATCACAGGACAGGAAGGGTTAATAAAGGCTTTTGCAATATCTTTCTGGTTAGTTAGGAGAAATTATACCAAATGGTAATAAATTGTACCGAATACAAAGAAAATGTTTTGTAAAACAATACAATAAATAATACTCAAAATACATTTCTATCGATATAAAAGTAAAGTTTATTTTCAAAAATTTTAAACCCTGGTAAAGTTATATTTATTCCCAAAAACGTATACATGAAATGGATTTGACTTATTAATACACATGAATAATTAAATATTTTATTTAACATTTTTACACTTGGCTCAACCAAGAAAGTTAAATGCAAAAATTCTTGAAATAACACCAAATTTACATTGAGGGAAAATTCATTGCTTTGACAATCAACTTTATAGAATGCTCACTCATATTTTTTTTTTCTGCATGTAAGAAAAAATATTTTATTTTTAAGAAGAGCCCTCATTCTTTTCGTAAATTGCGACTTGTTTCCAATAAATCAAATTATTTTATTCTTTTCGTCAAAAATTCTTCTTCCAATCATGCATTAAAAAAATATCAATTTAAAAACTACAATAAATCGAGAAAAAAAACTAGTAAGAATTGATTATTTTTTCAATTTTAACATTTGACGTCGAATTTCGATGTTAAAAAAAGAGTATTTTGTTTTCATTACTTTGCATAGAAAAATTGCTCATTTGGTTAAAATATTTCATAAAGAAAATATTCCGACAAGGTACATATTTTCAGACATTTTCTTGTCTCCTTCATTTTTATGACATCAACCTTGTCATATTTATAAACAGGAAAGTATATTTTTAAGATAAGTCGGGTACTTAAGTGTTATTTAGATCATAATACTTCAATTTCAGGGGATTTTGCCTTATTTCAAGGCAGATCCCAAGAAATATAGGTTATGCAAATATAAATTTATGGTTACTGAAGGTTTCTTGACTGAAAATATTTGATAAATTTCAATAGTTAACAAAAAATTTGTATATAAATTCCATACCATTGCGCTTAATTTTCGTAAACTATTCAGTTTCGTTTAACCGATATCCACAGAACGGCAAATAAGTAATAATGGTGCATTTATTTATAAAAATGATATAGATACGGTTTACAGATTAAAAAAAATTAGAAACATAATAAATGAGAGGGTGCTTGACTTTCCTATCTCGGTAAACACACTTCGTCTCTTTCACATCCATGCACCTTCTTACACAAAACCTATGATTTTTCTTGCTCATTACATTTCCCTCTTTCAAAATATTATTCACTTGATCCAACTATACTTTCTTAAGTATTCCTCTTCCACGCCTTCCACTCAAATTTGCACTATATATTTGTTTAGTTAGTCTTTTTTTACTAATTCGTTCCACGTGTCCAAATCATGCAGAGTGCTCTTCTTCATCTTACTCAACATGTTTATTTATTTATTTTCTCAAAACAGGCTTAGCCCAATAACATTGAAAAATATAAGAAATTTTAACATTAAAAATTAATAAATTATGTGGAATAAAAAAATACCTAAAATAATGTATATGCATGCATATACACACAAACATACATATATATTCAAAGTCACTTAAGTACGTTGATGATCTTAGAAGAAAATTTACTTCTGCTTTTGGTAATGTGATAATCAATATCCGAAGCAGTCCCGTTCAAAAGAGTTAAGCCCCTTCCAACAGGCATAGCGGCTGGAAGAACCGTTCTTACGTATGTTATTGAGAACAGTTCTTGCCGGCGCATTCTAGTGTAATTGTTAGGAACATTTAACGCTAATTTTTGTAGGAATGTTGGACAGCTCACAACTCCTCGAACGAGTTTGACAACGTATACCATATCAGCCTTAAGTTCACATTCATCACTAATTACTCCAATCCTCATTCTATCGTACATGTTAACGCCATTTAATATTCTAAGTGCGTGCATTCTACATAATTTATTCGGATATTTTCATTATTTTTCCATGTTCACGTTTCACACTCACACATTAAAGACTTTACAAAATAATATTGATAATAAAATAGTTTACAAAATTATATTAAGTTTATGATTTTTTACGGAATCAGTTGAGCGACACATGAAAACCGTCTTCCT
The DNA here is from genome assembly GCA_949825065.1 of Odontocerum albicorne. Taxonomy (NCBI): domain Eukaryota; kingdom Metazoa; phylum Arthropoda; class Insecta; order Trichoptera; family Odontoceridae; genus Odontocerum; species Odontocerum albicorne. Next base: position 39,420,777 of record OX463845.1, on the reverse strand, counting down.
GAGGACACACAAGATAGAAGCAAACGTAAAAAATGCCTTCGAGATGTAGTGGTAATAATGGATTGTCCACTTTAGAGATAACGAAAAGATCCCTAAATACTTTGGGCATATTTCCTTAAATAAAAAGGAACGTTATGAGAATCTAGATAATCATGGGGATAGTGGAGGGAAAACAAGATAAAAGAATTCTCTTACAAGATAGATGGGCCAAGAGGGCATACTTTGTTCAACATGGCCCAATGCTGGGAAGGATGGAAACAGGTGGTATGCCAAGTTCCAGACAATGCAGATGACCAGAACGCTCAGCATTGAACACACGATGAAGAAATAAATTTCTAAATGTGAAGTTACATTGTTTAACGAAATTCTAAAGGAAAATATATCTTCACATGTTTATATTTTTATATAACAATGAATAAGTTTAAAATGGGGTTGTATAATTCAAATTGGGGCTGAACAAAAAATTGCGGATGTATAATTCATGTACTTGAAATATTTTCCTTAAACAATGTTTTTAATGTTTTCATAGAAACAGCAAACAAAGTTATATAATCGAATAAACATTGTGTTTGACAGGAACGTGTACGGCGAAACCCGAAAAAATTATTGGGTTAAGGCATTAAAAAAATATACACATACTACGTGATCTAAACCGTGATGTTTTATTATTATTAAGTTGTTCAGTCGCCTCCATTAGTAATAATAATTGTCCAGCATCTCCGACGCATAACTTCTACTAATTTTATAGCATAATCTAGGGGCAAAAACTTACATATACCATAAGTCGAATTTGTCAAAATAACGGCTTGACGTTTTCCCTCAGAGCTTGGACTTCTAGTGACTGCAACGGCCAACCCATTACATCAACGTCATTTTCCTGTTTCCGCGCTGTACAAAGACAATTCCGATGTTTTAGGTCATTGTCCTCTTGCAGTAGTCAATTTTCATTTTTTTCTTATAAACCACCTTTGGGCAAATAGTAATAAAGCCCTCTGATATATTTTAACCATTTTGGCAGCGTTCAAACCATATGTGAAGATGTGCAAAGTCTCAAATCCCTGCTTTGAGAAACAGCCCCAAACGTGGACTTTTAACGGTCCGCTGAATGAGTCTGTTGATGCGAATACACCAGGTCCATAATGCAAGAACGTGTCCAAACAGAAGCTTCGCCCGAAAAAAATACGTTGTCCCAATCACGGTCCAAATTTTCTTTTGCCCAAGTGAGTCTTTTTTCAACTTGTTTTTCGGATAGTAGTGGTTTCTCTACCGTGCTTCGAAATTTTACTCAATGAGCTAGTAAACATATTTTTATAGTGTCACGTGACACAATTAGACCCTTTTCACGCAGAACCGCCTGTACGCTACGCAATGATAGACGAGAATTCCTCTCAAACACCCGTAAAATCACTTTGTCTTCTTTTTTCGTCGTTTTCTGTGCAGTGCTACGATCGGGTAGGTCATCGACGTTTTTTACGTCGGAATAGCATTTCACCTACTTACTTACAAATGTTTTTGACTTTCTCGTGTATTTAGCAGCAGATCCGTTCGACATTTTTGGTCTTTTTGGATGTGTACACAGAAACACAGCTTCGTAACGTGATGCGTACGGGGCACTTACGGTGAATTATAGTATGTTCTTGTGTAACAAAGGTCGAACGCGTCTGAGTGTTTCTATGCTAAGCATATTGAATGAAAGATCCTGCCACCTGCTCGCGTTTGAATCTACCCTCTAACGGTTTCCAGAAAAAAAAATGTGGCCATACACGCTCTTGTCAGACTATCACATTAGTCCATCAATTATTGTGACGATGTTCACTGAACGAAATCCGTAAATGGACAAAAATTGACAATACATATACTCGTAGAATGAATGTCTTTTTTTTGCATGTGTCTCTTGATTAAGATAAATGTTAAAATAATAATTAAGTACGATTATAAAACCGATTTTGTCCTGAGAATTTTTTTAAGTGCAAAAGTAGCGCTTTTTTATCCAAAAGGTTGTAAATTCACGCTGAGCTACGCTCATCTACGATTTAAAATTTCTACGAAAAAATAGACACAACTTAAAACATTTTAGTTTTCATTATGTAAACGATCTGATCTGCTCGTATTCAGCCTTGCAGGTATTTTGACCGTAACCCAAGTATAAACGTGTGGCGGTTGGTTTAATCTTTAAATAACTTAATTAATATACATGTTCATCGCATTAACTCCATTAGTCTACTTATCACTAGCGGAAAAAGTATACCCTGTTTTAAAATGAAAGAATACTTAATTTAATAAAAAAATAATGTATGGAATTAAAACGAAACCTTGCGATGTGAAAGCGTAATTTATTAAAAAAAATCAAAATGGAACCTCTCAAAGGGCGGACCTCGCTTTGTCATCCGTCACTTTGATCATAATTTTATGGTACAAATTAGTTATTCGTCAAACTGAATGATGTGGACCGCCTATTTCCCTTATAAATTAAACACGTACCACTTTTTTTAGATACAATATTTATATATAAATAGAAAAAATACTGAAATATTTACAGAAGTGTGAAATAAAACTTTATTTTTTTTCAATACCCTATAAATATTTTTATCGTGGGTAACCAACAACGTCAATTAGTAGAAAAGAGAATTACAATAATTTGGGACAAAATGCAAATCAGCTCTAAAATTAGAAATTGCATTTCACTGCACTTTAAAAAGTGGTATTTAAGAATATTTTGTCCTTTTGTAGACGTGACATCTTTAAATGCATGGTTATTGCTTCGCCGTGCGCTTGAGCAACAATACACATCATGCCTTTATGGGAATTCAGGGCAAAAGTAGGAAAAGGTTTGTAGTTGATTGGTGCACGCAATTAAAAAAAAGAGACTAGCCTGAACATTGAACAAAACCTAGAAATCAAGAAAAACAGAATTCCAACTGTTCACGTTCCTCTATCTTACATACGGATGGACCATATTGCTCATTGGATTTTCGATGAAACGGCCAGACAAGAGTGCAAACTATCCTGATGTCAGGGGGGTTCAGTGATGTTCTATATCTTAATGTGGTGAGCATTTAAGTCAAACATAAGATAAAAATTGTTTCCGTCAATTGCACGAACAAAATAATAATGAAGATAAATGTATACATAGGACATATATAGTACTACATCAAGTATATAACATTTTATGGTGTTGTAAATTTGCTACAAACTATTTTGCATAAAAAATAAATCTTATTCAAAGTATATATTTTTTATTATTTTTCCCTTTTTATATTAGAAGATACAGCTGATCTTAAAATATTTCTTTTTTTACATAATTAGATACTGACCTTAAGAAGACTTCAAATGAAGGGTGTATTTCAAATAGCTAAACATTTTTCAATACCCTTGTGAATAAGATTAGTTAAATCTGCAAAAACTTTCAAAAAGCTCAATTCTTAAAGTAGTCATTTATCCGTGGAATATATTGATTTTCCGAAAATTGATTTCATAAAAGTGGAGATGTTTTTTAAAGTTGTATTTGTAAATAATGAACCAAAAATATACTCAGCGACGAGTTTTAGTAAAAAAAAAAACAAATAAATATTTAAAATACGAGTATATCACATCGCTGAGTGTTTTAGGACTGCTGCATTTGGCTCAAGGCAGAGAGTGATCTCCAACGTTTAGTAAAACTAATGTAGTATTAGGAGAAAGAAAAATCACCAAATCGGTGTGAAAGAAAGTGATTGAAATCGATGCGAAGGAAAAGCTTTTGTATAATCAGTTAATTTAAAAGATTAAATAAGTGTTTTCGCAATCACCTAATTGCGTTGTTTTTAAGCTTTTTTTCCTCAAGATATACATTGACATTGAAAAAGCAATAGAGTTGTCGGCTATACTCTCGAAATACGTCAATTCTTCTAATTGATTCTGTAAATCGCCGCTACTCCGGTAGGCGCTTAAGTCAATAATGGTTCAAAGTAATTTTCATTTCAGCCAACAGGGAACAAACTTTTGCTTATTTTGCACTTAAATCATGAAAGAAGTATTTTTTCCTCAAAAATTATTTTATTAAGAGTAAATTTTAATTTAAAGAAATAATTTTGCTATAAATGAAATTTATTTTTATTTATATTATTAAAGATGTGATTTTGTAATTGAACAAAATTATTTAGCTAAACTCTCATCTCATTATAAACCAATTCGATATTAATAATAAGTCGATCATATAAGTTGTTGGGTTTTATAGTTAAGGCATTAACGTTGTGGAGGTTTAAAGACATTGTAATTTATTTTTATCAAACACTGTTTATTCCACTTTTTTGTGACGATATAACCCCACCAGTTTCAAGGGTTTCACCTCAGTCTTATTTGCGCTCCCCTGAAGATGAGGTGAAAGCCTTGAAACCGGTAGGGTTATACCGTCATAAAAAGTGGAATAAACAGGGTTTGATAAAGATAAACTACAATATAAGTTATTATTATTTCACAGCAATATTCAATTAAGTTTAATTTATTCTTCAAAATACAAAATTCACAACGTTTGATGGAAATCAATCCGTAGAGTATAAGTACATAACAATGCAAACATTTACATTTTTGTATTAAATTGTATTTGTATTGCACTTTCGTTGTATAAAGTACAACTTGGTTGGCTTATTGACATGTGGCAATATTTTCCAATCAACCAGAAAGATGATAAAAACGCCTTAAGGTGAAACCAGGCTGTAATCCTTAAAAAAAATAATCTGGGTTCCAATGGGAATCGAAACCGCAACCTCCGGGCTGGGAGACTAGCATCTTACCAACTAAGGCACGGAGGTTGACTTTTGCAGATATTAAACAAAACCTCTGACGGAGTGTTCTCATTTCACTGTAATAAATAATCACAATTCGCATATATTTATCTATCCTAATGTATTATTTATAGTTAAGGCATTAACATTGTGGAGGTTTAAATAAATTGTTATTTGTTTTATCACATACTGTTTATTCCACTTTTTATAATGGTATAACTCTACCGGTTTCAAGGCTTTCACCTCATCATCGGGGGAGGGGGGGGGGGAGCAACAAGATATTTTGAAATTACAATATTTGTCCTAAATACCAAAAACGCACACGCTTGAAACTCATTCACACTCTACGAGTATATTCACGTTCTCATACATAATTAATAAATAAGCAATTTTTCCATCCATCTAGTGTTTTATGTACGAAATAAGCTCCCCCAGACGAACCATTCACTAATATATAGGTACATAAAATTATAAATGAATACATTAATCCCCATTATATATCTTCTTAGAAGAAGCAGTGAGGCTAGAAATAAACAAATAATAAAGCTTAAATATAATAAATAAAATATCAAATTTATCGTTAAAAGATACGTCTCAGAACAGTGTAAACTCATGATAATGATTTATTTTCATGGCTCATATAAGAGCTCATTTTTCATATAAAGGCAGATTGTAATTAAACGATAACGTACTCGTATTTTATTTAAATAGTAAAACAGTGGTTTGATTTGTTGCTATCCGGATCTGGAAAAGAATTTTGAGCTTTGTCAAAACAACGCTTTTAACTTGGTTCACGAATGATTTTGATCTCTAAAGAATCGTATTTTTTATCAACCTATTTCTGAAATTAATGTTTTATTCTGATTTCCATAATCTTAAAGGCGAGTCTCTCATAAATTTAACACTGATTTGTGTCACTAAAATTTGGTCCATCTTAAATGTTATAAAAAATTTATTATTTGACTTGGCATTATCAAATGTTAAGATGCGAATCTTAACATTGTTTGAATGCGTGATAAAAAACATTTTTTTAAATAGTTAAACAATATAAAAAGTTAAGTTTGAGATTTAAAAAATCAATTTTTTTGTGTGTTGGCAGCTTATAGAAGAAAAATAAATCAGAGGGGTAATTGATAACTGTAACTGTGTAGAAAATGTATAATCCTGTTTTATTTTAAAATGAAATTTTACAGAATTCGTTTAGCAAATTATATTGCCCAATACCAATATTTGTATCAAAAAACATTACACAGTGAAAATTTGTCTTACTTAGTTAATAGCAAACTCAACAAATTTCTTGAAAAAAGCTTCTACTGCACTTATAAGTGTGAATAAATTCAAATTTGAAGGTTTTTAATGGTTAAAAAATTAAAGGACCAAAATTAATTAAAAAAAAATTTATTGTGTACCAATTTTCTTTTTTCAGTTTTGCATATGAATAATTTTCCGTTTTCATTGTGTTAAATTTTTGATGTTCTTTTAATTTTTTATTGACTTTAAATTTTGTTATATATGTTGTGAAGTGTGTTTGATACAAATATATCATCACAGCATCTTCCTGGCGGGGCAAGCAAAAAAGACAGAGCGCTAGATTTTCATATCTCGAAACACATCCTTCACCTCTTCTATATCCATTCACGATCAAATACAACTACAACGATTTTTCTGATTTTTAAATTTGAAAATTTAAAAGCTGGTATAATTAATTTTTGCATTTTTTGTAATTGTACTCGAGATTTGATTTTTAAACTTGCTGTAGTTAAAAATAAAATCAATGAGGATAAAATAAATGTTTAATACAAAAAAGAGCAATTAAAAGCGAAAAAAATAAACAGACAGAAACAAATCGCTAATAAAGTCAAAAATAAATTATCTATATAACATTTCAGTGTAGAAGCATCGTATTAAATACAACAAATAGATTTTTTATAACATAATACATCTTAACGTCTATCTTCCTTTGGTGAAGAACATTTCTTGATGAATCGTGTTATTTTAATAGAATACTTGAAGAAAATAATAAATTAGACCACACACAAGAGAAATGAAGCCTTTCGACTTACAAAAAACTAAGAATTATATCGTTCAGAAATAAATGTCACTTTCTTGAAAAAAAAAAACTAGAAGTACAATATTATATTACAAATAAATTTAAGTGTGAATTATATTTATTTTGTACAAAAATGAGTCAGCCAACTCATCAATATGGACTTATTTAATTTAGAAAAAGCAAACAAAATAATCTCTTTATTTGTATTTTAGCGGAATGTCCTTGAAGGACGCGATGATGATTTTGATTGTTTGGTATTTAAATAAAAAAGTCAATTAGCAATGCGGAAAGAGAGAGTGAAGAAATCAATGAATAATAATTAATAATGCTTTATTTATCGGTAAGTGGGTATTTATACATTTCAGAATGGGCGCGGGAGTGCGCCCGCAATATATTTTTATCTCGCTTCTGTGCGTGCAGAAATGGTCGATTGAAATATTGCAGACATCGCAAATAATATTGTGGGTAGACAATTTGTTGGCGAAAAGGGCGAGACAGCGTGATGCGTTCTCTTTCTACTGTGGAATGTATCGTAAATAGTATTTGTGGGTAAACAATTTCAATGTTTTGGTATGCGACCTTTGGACATATCCAAAGGTTGTTTCGTCGGTCGTTGACCGTGTGTGTTGACAATATTCAGCGACGACAGTAGTTCCTACAGTATATTTAAAATTATACGAGGGATATAAAAGCGTCGAGCGATAGAAAATAAAGACAACGGGACTCTGAAACATACATAGTTATATACTGGAACCGTGCAATATCAAAATCTGCTAGGATAATAATTTACAACAGTATTTTAGTACTAACTTTGACATATGGGAGTGGAAGTTGGATATGTAAAAAAAACTAAAAACACCTATTAAAAATTTGCACACGTGGGAATGGAACCTTCAACCCTGTGATGGAAAATATATGTCTCAACAACATTTCAATTGAAAATATAAAGCGAGTGAAAAAACTCCATGATAAATAACTGATTTCATTATTATTTCTGTTCATCTTTACAAAAAAATCATTCTTGAATATTATTAGTCTATAATACTCGTATTTGCATTAAATTAAAAATTAAACCCATTGTTTTTACAAGAAAAGATTTTTTGGTGTGAATCTTTTTTATTAATTATTTGAGTTTTTAAATGCTTTGTTGCTTTACTGTTAAATTTTTCATGAATTTAGTATTTTTGTACGAACAACACAAATACATTTTGGTAATATTTCATATTGCTTAGATTCATACTATTTTTTTTCTTTTGTACTTCGAATATAACTAACTAAAGTGAAAATAAAACACAAAGAGAAAATTTTACGTTCGCTTTGATATAGGGCTGAAAGTAATAAAAAACCTTAATAATTATTTATAAAAGATTTTTCGGCCTTTCATCGTTATTTTGAGCTTTGCAATTTGGTTTGCTTCTCGTAACACTACTTCTAAATCACCTAAAAGAATTTGAAAATGTTAAAGTATATATTTATAAAACTTAATCTTCAGATTTTTTCCCCATCTGAATAAGTATTTTTTGTTTGTAAGCACAGAAAAACAAAATTTCGTCGGCTCTAGAGAAACACATAAATCTTCAGCATAAAAGAATTGGTGTAAAACCATTTATATGTCGTAGTCCCAAAGGAGAATTTCTTACTTGTTCTAGTAGTTAAGAGCGCCCTGAGGAAAAATTACTTAGGACAGATAATCCGGAGAACCCCTTGTGCTTATCTCGGGGAGTTAACTTGAAAAGTTAAGATTTTATATTACGGCATTCGCTGAATAGTATATACTTTACTCTTTGATGATGATAAATTTTCCAAGAACAAAGATTTGCCATAGGGTCACGGGGCAAAAATAACATGAGCTCTTTTTAAGGCTTTTTGGTAGTCTGTAAGATCCAGATATTCGCAAATAAGACTCCAGCACGAGTAATTTTTAGAGTATATTCATAATGCGTGTATAATAACCAGAATTTTATATGATTGATCTAAGAGTTGTGCATCAATAATGTACAACTCTTGGATCAATTTATATGTAAAAGATTTTTTCCCCATTTTGTTATGGATTTAGTACTGACATTTTTTTTAATGGAAACAAGATTTTTCTAATACATGGGAATACAAACAATCTTCTTATTAGTAGAAAAACACAAACTATTAAAAAATCTGTTCGATTTAGTGTATACCACGCTAATATATCAAACTTCTCCAAGTGTTCAAAATAAATTGGAGTGTCTCATTTTCCCAATTACGGGGTGATAGAGTCTGGGCCCAGATAGGATTGGATTAGGTTTTGCCGAGGCGAGCAATGAGATCGATTAGTAACCATTTTTCACCCAATTCTATATAACGAAAATATTCACACATTCATTCCAACTTTCAATATTTAATTTTAATATCGAAACATTTAGACAAATTAGATAACACCATATTCATTCGTTAATCAGTGGGGATGGTGGGTAGTTGTGAATTTCTATAATTCCTCGTCTTTTTTTTTTCTTACTATGTCATATCAGATTTTCCTTGCATTAGCGATCAACAAAGAAAAACGTCTATGTCTTGAGCAATATTAATCAGCTCCTCAAACCCCCACATTTCAATCCTATATCTGATATTGGGAAGCCATGGTACTTTATTTGTCTTCTTTTGACCATCAATGTTTATCTCTACAAAATACCATACTTTTCATCACATGACACAAATATTATATTATATTCAATAATAATAAGGACAATTATACATTTAAATATATGTTTTAAAAAAATATTTGGTTAAAAAAAAAACGATATTTGAAAGAAACACATTCGGCTTAAGGTTTACCATAATGAAGTGTTTGTGTGTAGTGTTGATACACGTATATGTGTATAATCAAAAATTTTGATAAGATTTCACAAACGACCATTCCTCACAAGAACACCAGCAAGGGCTAAAGCTCTATTTGATAAATTCGGAACAACCAATAGAATGTGAATATCTTCCGAATCTGTCTCAACGCCATAGAGTAGAGTAAAATATTACATAAAAATAATTAAAATCGAAATAATAAAACCATGCATTCTCATGACTCGAGGAATACTTCGGATTTTGTCGTTGGCAAGTTTCATCCCTTTGAGCCTGGATATTTGTCAATTTAAAATTAAAAACCAACATAATTTACATTCTGAATGGGATCACCTCTATAATTACGCTCGAAGATCAAATATAGGAGAATGGGATCACCTCAATAATTACGCTCGACGATCAAATACAGGAGAATGGGATCACCTCAATAATTACGCTCGACGATCAAATACAGGAGAATGGGATCACCTCAATAATTACGCTCGACGATCAAATACAGGAGAATGGGATCACCTCAATAATTACGCTCGACGATCAAATACAGGAGAATGGGATCACCTCAATAATTACGCTCGACGATCAAATACAGGAGAATGGGATCACCTCAATAATTACGCTCGACGATCAAATACAGGAGAATGGGATCACCTCAATAATTACGCTCGACGATCAAATACAGGAGAATGGGATCACTTCAATAATTACGCTCGATGATCAAATACAGGAGAATGGGATCACCTCAATAATTACGCTCGACGATCAAATACAGGAGAATGGGATCACCTCAATAATTACGCTCGACGATCAAATATCTTTTAAAAATAAAGGGGCAGGTATGATAATTCTTCGTATTATCCAATAAAAAACGACAAAAATATAATAACAATAATTTATTTTGTGAAATAAACCTTTACAACTTTGATAAACAAAAATCATATTAAATATGATTGCCAGATACTTGAAAATAGTAAAATTTCAAAAAACATATTCAGTTTCAAGAAATATTACCATTATTTTGAAAATGTGATTCTATGAATAAAAACGATGTCATGCACAGATCAGTCCTTAGGAAACGGTTACTCAATTTTATCTATTTGTTCCAGACCAATTTAAGCCTTTCTATCATCGATGATAGTCTTTCGATCGTCATTGTTGAATTTTTTTTGTCACTAACCAAATGCTCTAGTCTATTTCAAGTACTTCGGGATTTTTGTATATTCACCTGTATTACTTTACTATGTCGTTATTATTTTAGATATGTATCAAACATCATAAGCAATATAACTGGAGCTAATATGACAGTATGTTGAGTAGTTAATTAAGTGTTATTTATTATCGGCATATTTGTTCAAAATTCAATCTACCTGAATATATGAATAGCAATTAAATACTGGATGTCATGAATTAAAAATTATAGCTCTCTTGAAGTGTTATTATGTAATGCAAGAGCGATACACATCTTGACATTCATATTTCTTGTAAGGCACAATTTCTTATTATTTATGCTTCTCAGTTTTATTTCTTACAAAATCTAGTCTAATTGATTCAGCCACGTTTTCCTCAGCATTACTTTTCCATGCACATGTGGCACTTTTGAATGGAACACTCATTGAGCCATTATTTATCTCCACATTTCCAAATCACCCTAACCTTATTTTCTTAAACTAACTTATAAAGGGACTTTCAAATTGAGCGGTTTTTTTAATTCATTTTTTTTTAATTTTTGAATAAAATACACAATTTGCATTGATTTCAAAAAACTTTTTAATTTACTTATCATTGAATTAATTAACGTATGAAATTTAAACACAAAAAGCAACATCCGCCAAATGTCCACCTCTTGCAATTCCACATATGTCCACTCTTTTGTCAAAATTTCCGATGACATTTTGGTAAAATTGCGGTTCTAACGCACCAATTACACGAATAATTTTGTCCTTCAGCTCAGGAATTGATTGTAGGTCATTCTTATACAGGAATGATTGTGGGTCATTTTCAGGAATTGATTGTGGGTTTTTCACGTAATCCCAGATAAAATAGTCCTATGGTGTCCTGATTGAACGCGTTGTATTGTATACGATTCTATTTTTATAAATATCACTTCTCAAATGTCACAATACTCAGGCAAGTTCTCGACGCCATCTGTGTTTTATCCAAGAATTAAAAAAAACCCGCTTAATTTGAAAGATCCTTCAAAATCAATTTTATCATCCATTCATTTTTATGCCTCCATTCCGCTTTTATTCATATATGAACACTCCACAAATTTAATGCATACATCTCCACAGCACGTTTTTTTTCTTTTATCCGGTCAAATTCATGTTTCCCTTCCATACTTAAAGATGGAAATAACGTAAAATTTATATTTCATTCACCAATTTTACAAAAACGCCTTTATTTTAATCAATTTTAGACAGAAACCTTTATTTAAAATAAGTTTAATGCAATTTGATTGCAACTTTTTACAAGCATATTTACTTTCATATTCCTCAAACTGATAAAAATTATGAATACATCCTGTTCGTTCAATAAGCGATGCAACAAATCGCCCCAATCTAGATCGGTCTGCAGCCCGACACTTCATATGGCGAATGAAGGGCTATGGGCTTCAGGTCTTATGGTCGCCGATTTCTTAGTTTACGATATAACAGCGCAGGCTTTGATCATTTTCAAACTACATTTAACTTACAATTTAAAAATCTTATTCCTCATTACTAATGTATGTAAAATGTTTATATATTAATTAAATCATGTGGTTTTTACTTTAAGCGTCCACAATAAAAAAATGGGACTTATTGCTGTTTAATATATACTTTTTAACAGAACTAGGATTTTTTTATATTTATTTTTAATACAAATATTATGAGAACTATTTAATTCACAATTTACAAAGAACATACAAACCATCTCGCCAATTACCTGTTGCGGTAGGCACAGTGAGCAGAGCACCACATTTTAGTATCTAAACACACACATGTACTTCACATCTTCTACATTTATTCATCTTCTCACACATCTCCTACAATTTATTTGACTTCCTCGTTTCTTTCTTTCAAAATAGCATTCATTGGCTCCAATCATACTTTCCTTGATCATCCTTTACCACGCCTTCCTTTTTTTTTTTCACATTTGCACTCAATATTTATTTATTAATTTTGGACTATTTTTTCATTCCTTTGTTCTACATGCCGAAACCATCTGAGAGTGTTCATCTTCGTCTTATTCAACACATCAGCTTTAAGTTCACATTCATATTAAATAATTTCATTTCGCGTTCTGTCATATATTGTCATTCCATGTGTTCTGATAAGTTCTAACATTTCTACAGTATTTATTCGACTACTTGAAGTTCTCCTCCACGTCCACGCTTTACTCTCATACATCAAATTTGGTACGAATATACTGTTGTAGACTTTCATTTTACCAAATGTTGATACTGCTCAGTTCGATTTGATATGTTTTTATACCCTATTTACTTTGTTTCCTCTCGCAATACACCATTCAATATTCCTCGTAACTCTTAATATATAGTAAAAACATAAACGTTTTCTAAGCAATATAACATTAGAAATATTGGCCTTAAATAGGTTGATATAAATACAAAATATTTGCGTCAATATACTCATTCCACAAAATATATATTTATAGTTACTTTAAGCCTACATGAATGTGAAACATATGGTTTTTTTCTCACCATACGAAATTAAAATCTAGAAGTCAAAGTACTGTTCTATAATACGGCACGTAAGGTGTGTTTATTCCGTTAATTTAGCTTTAGAATAATTCGATTAAGGTTTTTGTTCCTTTAAGTAACATCATTAGTATGACAGCACACGATAGTTGTAACTTAAATCTTATCTGAGACCCACCCTGGGCTGAGATAGGGGCAGCACGTTTCGTAATAAAGTCAGGAAACCGATATGTGTGACCTTCTTCTAAAGGAGCTCACCCCGAGCAATAATATATCGCTCTTTATGTCCTCAGCGTGAACCCATCAACGGTCATACCACGTAACCGATGTCTGGACGAGAGGTCAGGTTTGGGCGGTTTCCCAGAATTAAAACGCATAAAGGAACATTATACTTGATATTTTTTGGTTTTTTAATATAAAAGATATACCATGTAACTTTTTTTATAACAACGTGACTTATTAAAAAAAAACTAGATTACTTTTCTCAAAAATACCCTAAAAGCCTCGTACTAAACATGTTCCCCATATTAAATTCTTCTTAAAGGTATTCTATTCCACATTTACCCTTTCCTCTACCCCTTTTATTTCAAGCCTTCTTAGATCGTAAACACCTCCATTAGGTATTGATTCAAGAATATATTGCAATTTTTTTACCCCTAATTATGTAGCATGTAGACTTTCTAACTACGAGTAGTTGCATCTAATATAAAAAGTGTATGTAAAACACAAAGTGTGTTTAGTGTAAAAAAATAAAATTTACAAATTGAATTCATCAAAACCATGAAGAAAATCTGGATCTAATCAGGTACACCAAGACGAATTGAGAAAGTACAAAAATTGTGATTTCTGTCATTTTTAGAGACAAAATTTGGAAAAAGAAAATAATTAAATATGTTCGATGATTTTTCCCTCCTTCCTCTACTAATTAAAAAAAATCGAATTGTCGCCCCATTAAGTTGGGGTTATTTCGAAAGGAGAAAAGCTTTCATCCACAGGGTAATTTCAAAAATGACACAAATCAAATTAATATTTTCTTGATATCGCTTAGATTAGGATGAAGGTTTTTTGAAACTTCATCCATCATTTTAGCCAACTTAGCAAGGCAACAATTAAAAAAAAACCTTCAATACAAGAATATACTACTTCCTCAAAAATATGTCGGTAATGATTAATTTATTTAAAGATATATTATCAAAAATATCACCTGTTGACTCAATGCAGTTTGAAATAAAATATTACCTGTTGACTCAATGCAGTTTGAAAGAAAATATCACCTGTTGACTAAAAGCAGTTTGAAAGAAAATAAAAGCTTTGTAAAGGAGATAAGATGATATACAGGAGATTCATACAAATAACAAATTCAAAATTAACGAATCCTTGATCGTCATCTAAAATGAAGGAAACCGTTTAAAAAAAAAATTAAGCCCTTTAAAACCACAGTTAATTTTAGGATTATACATTGAATACGGATAAACCTGGTTCCATTTCTATTTTTTTGGCTTAAAATAAACTCAGATTAATTAATACAATAACACTGTTGTATGATACTCTGATACGATTTACATTTAGCCATACTGATGTACAGTTCACATTTCTTTACGAAGCTTTCTTAACACTTCATTTTCTAATTTTGCAATGTTTAAAAATTAATAAAATATTAGCAAAAAATTTATATAACATACTTGTATTTGCTCAGTAATACTATGTACGCCAAGACTGCAGGTCTTTTTATCAGGTTGAAATTTTGATTTATGTTAAGTTGATGTAAGTAGATACACTATACAAAGGCGTGCACTATGAAATATTAATACTAAAACCTGAAGAAATTAATAACGTTATATTTTAAGTAAGTAGTTTTTTAAATCAAATCGCCACAGGAATAACCGAACTTTTTTTTCAACATTTCAATACCCTGAATTTG